>VXAU01002075.1:547487-558870 GCA_013399695.1 Formicarius rufipectus
AGGTCGGGTCAGCCCCACCACGCGATGGGACGGGACGGGTTGGGTCGGGTCTGCCCCGCCACGGGCTAGGACGGGATAGAATGGAATGGGTCGGGTTGGGTCTGCCCGGTCGCAGGACGGGATGGGACGGGTTGAGTCTGCCCCGCCACGGGATGGGACGAGATGGAATGGAACGGGTCGGGTCTGCCCGCTACGGGATGGGATGGGGTGGAAAGGAATGGGTCGGGTCTGCCCGCCACGGGATGGGACGGGGTGGATGCTGGAGCCGTCCCGCTCCGCGCCCGAGCCCCGCCGGCCCCGGCGCCTTTCCCGGCTCCCGGAGGTTCAAAAGTTGGCCGCGCTCCGGCGCCGGGAGGAGGTTCCGCAAGGGGAGCTTCGCCGCCGGGAGAGCCCTGGGAGAGCCCGGAGCTGCGGGCGGGGAGGGTGGCAGGGCGATGCGGGGCAGCTTCGTGTCCGGAGCGCGGGTTAAGAGCAGGTGGCGCTCGCTGGGATCTGGTTTTGGTTTTCTTCCTTACCCTGAGCAGCTAAACTCGGGGTGGGGGGCTTGTAGCCTTAATGCCGTAATAGGACTTTGTCCAGAAAAGGTCGGAAGGAGGTATATGCGTGTAAGGAAGAGGTGAGAAAGCCGTGGTTAGTAGTAAAACTGCGTGTTGATATTTATTTTGGCAACAGAAACCAGCTTTGGTGCCTGTCTGGTGGTCTCGGGCTTGGGTTGGCTTTTTTTTCCCTTCCAAAGAAGCTGGTCGGCTGTTCAAATGTAGGGTTGGAAGGGAGTTCTGTGTTGTGTTTGTTCTGCCTGCCTGAATGTGTCATCAGGTTAAACGTGTGTGTGCCTTGTCTGCCTCCGGCTTTTAAAACTTTGGAAACTGCAAGTTCTGGAAGATTTCTACCTTGGCTGATTCAATGCTGTGTATTAAAAGCTTTTCTTTTCCTATGCCATGAAACTTTTCAGAAAGATAACTGTTGGCTGTCCTTTGTAAGTATTGGTGTGGTCAGATGCTGCTGTGTTCCCTGCTCCCCCGTCAGTCTTTATTGCCTTCCCCACCTTCCTGCCTCCCCCTGCTAATTTGCTAATTTCTGGGCTAGATGGAGATCAGCTGGAAACATCGGTGCCCCAGACTGGAATACAATTCTCCAAGTAAGCCACTTCAGACTAAACAGAACAGAAGGGGAAAAAAACAAAACAAAACAAAAACAAACAACAACAAAAAAAAAACCACCTCCTGCATATCTGTGGAAAATCCTCATGGTAATATGTTCCAGGAGGAGTTTCATGTCGGGTTTTTTGTTTTTTTTTTTTATTCAAACACTGCATCGCACTGTTAATTCATTTGGTTCGAGGTCTGTCACAATCCCAGATGGCCCTCTGTAGGATTGCTGCCAGCTCTTCATTCCGTATTTTGTCCCTTAGCTTTTGATTTCCCCTCTTCTTCCTCTGTTTTTGGCCTTACTAAATTATTCATCTGACTCCCTGAAAAACATGTTTTCTAATTCTGGCTTCTCTGGTGGCCGCAGCCCTTCCCGATTAGGTGCCACCTGCAAACATTGTGTGTTTTCAAGTCCTTGTGGAGGCTGAGCGTAGCCTCCGGTCAAACAGTTGACTGCTGGCATGCTACTCTAATCAGACTGGTAAATGAGTAATAGTTCAGTGGCTTTACTGAGGGAGGGAAAGCGGGTTGGCTCAAGGAAGTGGCATTGAGTACACATTGAGCCAAGGTCTCAGCTGGAGCTGTGGTGGCAGGATGTTGTTTGGTGGGACAAGCGTCCAGTGAATGGTGTCTCAAGAGAGTCCTTGAACTTGTTAGTGATGTGCTAAGCACTGGTATTAGGTCGCTTGTGTATATGCACAGTCCTGTAGGAAACAAGATCCCGATGCGTCTCTTCATCCCTGCTCCCCTCTTCCCTGCCCAGCTGTGTTGTCCTGTTAGTGTTGGTAGAGGAATTAACAGCGGAGTTGCAAGTACTTGGTTATTTCGTGGCCGGGGGACGTGTGCTTAGGAGTAGGTTCTGCAAGTAACCATTAGGTGACAGAGGGGCACACAAAAGGACATTGTCAAAAGGAGAGGCTGGAAAAAAACAGGAACTTGTGGTTGAAAAGCTTCAGGCTGATGCAGTGAGAGGAACCACCAGAGAGAGAGAGAGACTGGCACACAGCAGGCAGACTTGCTAAGGAAGTAACAAAGTGTTAACGCGTGACCAACCGAAGCCAAAGTGGAAGTCTCAAAGATTTTTTAAACCCTTAGGAGATTCACGGAAACGGGAAGCCAAAAAGGGGGCTGTTCTGTTCTCGCTGCAGCATGAATTCAGTCTTTGTTGTCTCTGTTCTCAGGCTTCAGCTTGGCGCAGAAGCCATTTGGAGCGACGTACGTCTGGAGCAGCATCATCGGTGCTCTTCAAACTCAAGTGGAAGTGAAAAAGCGCCGCCAGAACCTGAAGTGCTATCACGACTGTTTCATTGGCTCAGATGCTGTGGATGTTGTCTTTGCCCACCTTCTGCAGAACAAGTATTTTGGGGATGTGGATATTTCCCGTGCCAAAGTGGTGCGTGTATGTCAAGCCCTGATGGATTACAAAGTATTCGAGGCTGTTTCAACGAGGGTCTTTGGAAAAGACAAACGGTCTGTGTTTGAAGACAGTAGCAGCAGCCTCTACAGATTCACAAATACCTCAAACCAAGCAGAACTTGATAAAGATTACCAGCAGTGTACCCCACAAAGGTTAGTACACGGAAGAGAAGAATTTCTTTACAATAGGAAAATATTAAGTGTTTCGGGGGAGAGAAGGGAAAACTGTTGTACAATTAAATGTCCTGGGGGTGGGGGAGGAGAACAGAGACTACACAGGTGTTTGTGGGTAGGACAGGTAGGAAACAGTAATTTCAAGAGAGTAAATCACTCAGCCTTCATAGTTACTTGTTTTCTGTGTCTGTAATCACATTGCCTTGGGGCAGGGAGGTAGGAGAGTAGAACTTAAGTGCATTTTGATACTGATCCAAAACAAAATAATCAACTGGAATTCAGGTGCATGAAACAGGATAATACAATAAGAACAACCTTTAGTCACAGCACACCTGACTCTGGCATAAACCAGTAACCCATGCAACTTTTAAGGAAAAATTTCCTCCTTTCCTCCGCTTGGTTTCACTACGCTTCAAATTTAGCTTTTGTTTGGTTGGGGATTTTTAATTTTTTTGTGGTTTTGTTTGTTTATCTGCTGCTTTGTGCATATATGACTTGTTCCTAGGCTAGATGGCAGGCTGTTCTGCTGGTATGCTATTGCACACTATCCTAGAACCAGAGGGAAGTGTAATGGTGAGATTTTTGTTTCCCTCCCTCTCTTTAGGAGTGGGCAAGGAGAATCAAGGTACTACCTAAACCCTCACAAAGCAGAGCACATTCTTTGTAGGTGCCACTTTGCCAAATAACTTCCCTTGAGCAATTTTTGTGGAATGTTCATCTCTAACATCTATATACATAGATACACATCTGGCATATTCTTACAAAAACTCCATTGATGTATCTAATACAGTAGTTTTAGCAATATGCACTTTTGAAAATTGCAAATACTATTGACCTGAAAAAAACCTGCCTTATGTGACTGACACATTAATGAGAGTAGAAAATGTGAACTTGAATGCATCAACCCTCATGAAAAAATCATAGAAACATTGAAAATAGTTCCTTGGTCTTGCTTCTCTCCCCTCTGCTCCACTATCTCTTGGTCTGTACTAAATAAAACTGTCCTAAGTCTTTATTTAGAGAGAGGAGAAGTTAAGAACACTTTAATCAAGTGTGGTATTTAAAAGTATTTTCCTCACAAGAGCTGTTAAAGTAAGAGTATATTGAACAGTCATTAAACAGGACTATTCATTGTTCTATTGGTTTAGAATTAAGGTGGTTTTCTTCTAGGCAGAGTGCAGATCTATTGGGTTACATTTCTTCATTTAGTGGAAGGAACAGATCAGCTATTCATGCAGCTTTTCACACCTGTGGCAAAGACAGTGGACATCAGAAGAAATTTTTCCAGTGTGATAAACCAAAGAAGCTCTGGGAATTGGAATTAAACAGATATGCTTGGAGGAATAATGATTTTTATGGCTGGAATTCTTCTCTCCGCTCAGCAGCCTGTGCAAGCAGTTTTGAGAGGGACTGGCCAACACACAGAAGCAGGTGACAGGTTTCTGAAGGCTTCCATTAACTGATGGCATGAACAAGCCCCATAAGCAATCACCTCCTCAGTTTTCCAAGAACAGCGCTTAATTTTTGTCCTCACTTCACTATTGGGACAATGTCTTAAAACTCTGGAGGTTTTGAGAAGGGAATCTTATTTGGGTTTTGAAAAAATAATTTGCCCTGCATTTATCCTCTTTAATTTTCTCAGTGATAATTGAAGTAGCTTGCAGATGCAACTGTGGCAAGTTCCCAGGGAGGAACTATGCACAGAAAGATTACATGCAATTAATTCTTTAAGGTATCACATTTGTCCTGGATGACTTGGACAAAGGAAGGGTCAAGCTGAGGAGAAGAACGGGGAAATAGTGTAAATAACTATGTAGGAGAAAGCACTTTTTAATCTTGGGACAGTTATCCATAGCTATATGTTGCATGATATGTTTGGTTATCCATATGTATGGACATAGATATATAAACTGTTTTTTATCTCAGACATGAGAGGAGCATGTTGTTCCACTCTACTCCTGTCAAACCAGAAAACTTGGAGGATCTTTGGGAAAACCTGAGTCTGAAGCCTGCAAATACCCCTCAAGTAAACATCTCGGACAGTTTGTCCCGTCGAGGTAAGCCAAGTAATTTCACAGTCATTTGTTTGTGGGAGAAGAAAGGTGAGTCTTTAGGACTGGAAAGACTTATGCCTGTCAGATTGGAGAGGAAGACAAACTGAATCTCATGGTATTTTGTTTGTGAACATCATGTCATGAAAAGACAAATTATATTTGTTGCAGAGTTGATTTTTATCTTTTTATTAGACAAGAGCCACCACTTCTAGTTAAAATAAATCAATGCTGAATTTTGTGGAGAAGAATACCCAGTGTGTAGAGCTTGATTTGAGTTAGGAATGTTCTTCATAATATTCAGTTACCTGCACTACTTTTGTGCTAGACTTAGTCAAGGCCAACATTCTATTGTCAACTAGAACTCCTCCCTAGCTTTTGAACTGTGTAGTTGCACATTCAGCTCTCCTTCAGCATTGTGTGAAGCTGTTCTTGACAATTCATGTCGTCTCTTTCAGATTAAACTATGATCCACTGTGTTTTTTCCTGTGGTTAAAAATGCTAATGCATCCTAGGAGCTGTGGTTTCATCATATGGAAATATCTTGGGAAGCTGTGATAAGGACAGTGTTACACTTTTTAAAATTTTTTTGATACCTTATCTAGAACAAGGATTGTTTGCAAATTAGAACGCGCTGAGAATGTAAGACACTTCAAACTTATCCAAAAAGCAGTTCTCCCACACTTGTCATTAAGTAAACAAATGGGTAATTCTTACCTTTTGTGGTGATAAAAGGCACTTCAAGATAAGGGACACATAGCTTTGCTAATGTAAATCTCTATTTTAGTAAAATGAATCTGTTAGATTAGGCGTGATGGGAGGAAGGGGAATTGTCTTTTTTTTCCATAATGTGTTTTTGCACATGCTGAGTCTCCCTGTGCTTTGTGTATTCGCCCTTCCCAGTTATTAACGAAGTGTGGCAAGAACAAACAATTGCTCGCCTGCTGCAGCTGGTCGACCTTCCCCTCCTGGAGTCCCTGCTGGAGCACCAAGAGCTCAGAGCTCAGCTGCCACAGCCAAGGAAGGGAGCTGGGTATGTCATGACAAGCAACTACCTGGACAGAGAGATTCTCAAGGCTTTCAGCGACTCACAGTAAGTGTTCACTGCTCTCCTCTGCAGCTTTGGAAAACCTTCTGCTTTCACGGGAGCACAAGGCACTGTTGGACTCCAGGTAGAAGTGTCGTAGTCTCTGCCCTGCAGAAAGGACTGAGTAGGCACTTCTCTCCCTGTTGGTCTTGACTGGAATAACTGGTAAAAACAGTTGCTTAGCTCTAAGGCAGAGTAGTGAGGTAAATTCTGCTGAACAATGGAATGGTTTTTGAACTCAGTGACAGTAGCTGATGGTATTCAGAGGGGAAATTCTTTGCTGTATTGAGGAAAGAATCGAGAATTTTTCTGTCAACCTGAACGTTTCTCCTGAAAACACTGCTTGTGAGGGAATAGTTTAGTTCTTCCTACTATAGTAAAAGAGCCAAGAATCCTGAGCTTGAAACTGTGTCTAGAGTTAAAAACATTGTCTGAAAAACTTCTACCAGTCAGTCTGAATCAGATCAAGGTTCATGTTTCTGTTTATCTAGAGATAATTGTGTCCTTATCTAACAGTAGAGGACATCACTGACTTTAGGTTTAACTGCTTGTGACTGTTTACCTGTGTGGGTTACTAATTCTTCATCTTGATTAAATACATAACAAAGGGGTCTGAGACTGTGATCCACCTGAGTGTGTCAGGTAAAGCGTCTTGTGTGTGTAAATTTCTTAATGTATTTAAGTACTTACACATGCGGTTTTCCCTGGGACTGAGAAACCAGTCTACCTACTTTCTGTGGAAACCAATGCAACCAGCTCTGAAAGGCACCTCTAAGCAATGCTACAAACATAAACCACTCTGTCTTCTAGGACAGACGAATGGCTCTCAGCAGCAATAGATTGCCTGGAATACCTTCCAGATCATATGGTGGTAGATATCAGCAGGAACTTGCCAGATCAACCAGATAAAGCAGACACATGGAAACTGCTGCTGTTTGAAAATATTGGTAGATACTACAGTCAAAAAAAGGAGCCTCTCTTAAACCATGCATCTGAAATCCATTTAGGAATTGCAGAGCTGTTAGGTAAGTAAAATAAATCTTTGTTCCAATGCTTCTGTGAGATATGTATTGAAAAACTGAGTATTTACCTCTGCAGCCAAGATAAAATACTCACAGATGTCAATATTTATTTTTTTTCCCCAATTCTAGTCATAAAGACTGTGCTTTGAAATTTTGGTCCTGACTGTTTGCAGTTCTGTAATCTTTGTTCAGGTCTATGTAGGATGGCTGTGAAGCTGGAGTGCTGTAATTTGGTAGTAATTGATAACCATGGAAGTTAAATATCCGTGGGAAATGAAGCATAAATATGGTCTAATATTAAACATTTATGTCCTAAGAGCTAAATTGAAAGCTGTGTGGATGCTTTTTTTCCTTTTCTTTTTACACAGAAATATTTCTTAAATTCTGATTAGACAACATTTTAGAAAGCTTTTGATGTTTTAGTCCTCAATTAACGTTTCATCCCCATTCTCAGTATTTTTTGTAATACTTCTTGCTCCATGTTGGTGGGAATAGTTTGTGTTTGTATCCCATTCCACCTTCCCATGTGATAAACGGAGGATATTAGTACAACCTACTTCATTTAAATAGTTCGCACATCTAAAATTACTATTCTGCATACTGAGGCAAATTAAAGCTCAGCAAAGCTCTACAAAGTGGTTTGCAATTAATTCCTCAAACTAGACCATGCATCAAGGACATATTTCTCAGTTTTGGGGTGATCTTTATTTCCACAACAAGAGGTCATTAATTCTTTTTAACAGAACCATTTTCCTTTTTCAGTATTTCACATCCCATTCAAGATGACTGAACTGTAATAGAACTTAACTGCAAGGGAGTTTACTTAAATATCAATCTGAATGCCTCTGTGTAGGATGTTCTCAGGCTGTCTGCAAGCAGTTCTCATCAACCTGTGAGAAGGCTTTGGGAGAATTAATCACTTGGTTTGACCAGTTCTGTGCAGAGAGATGGATGTCTCTTCAGTGGCTAATTTAGGTGTTTTATTGTAATATGTATTTAAATAAATATGGCAATAGATGCCTTTATCTCTCCCCAGTGAATGGGAAGATGGAGCAATCTTTAGAAGCTGTCCAGCTGTATTTGAAACTTCTAGACAGCCAAGTCAGGGAGGAGTTCAGGAGACTATTGTACTTCATGGCTGTTGCAGCACATCAAACTGAGCTCAAACTACAGAAGGAGGTAAGTGTGTATTTAGCAGGTGCTTTACACTTACTGAAATCTAGAGGTTACAGACTCTGGGCAGAAAGCACGTTTGTAGCTTAAACAAAAGGAAGAGCAATGACTCTGGAACAACAAAGGTCGTGCCCTCCTTTAACAGAGAAGACTAATTCTCTTGGTTATTATTTCACTTTGTTCTTTAGAGTGACAATAGGATGGTTGTGAAGAGAACGTTCTCTAAAGCTATTATCAACAATAAAAATTTATCCAGAGGGAAAACTGACCTTCTGATCTTGTTCCTTGTGGACAACCAAAGAGATGTGTTAAAGGTAAGAGCTGCAAAATGACCAGATTTTGCCTATCTTATATACTTATGCAGAGCTGCCTTTTCTAAGCTGCTGTTGCATTGTCTTCTCTTTCTATTCAAGATCCCGGGGGCACTGCATAAAATGGTCAGCAACAAACTGCTGGCTTTGCAGAAAGGCCAGGATCCCAGTCAGATAACAGGTAACACTTCAAACTGAGCTTTTTAATCTTGCCATGTACCCGAAGGAGAAACGGGTGAGGCAAAAGACTTGCTGTAACAGTGACTAATTTGACTCTGATGGAGGAGGGGTCTGGAATCTCGAGGGTGGCTGAGTGTCGTGTTAACTGTCTGAATGTCTCTTGTTGCCTTTTAGGCTATACCTTTTGCCAAAAACTTGATGAAAGAGAGTATCGCTCAAATACAGAGAAGACCACAAAAGATGAGCTATTATCCCTGTTGAAAGCTATTGATGAAGACTCAAAGCTCTCTGACAAAGAGAGAAAAAGACTGCTAGATCAGTTTCACAGTAGTAATCCAAGTATTTTTATGCAGTATTTTGGAGACAGAGTTACTAATATGTGTGTGTGAGACTTTTAAGTATAGGTTACTGTGTATACTCCAGCGTTGAAAACACTAATATATTTGTAAATTTTTGTATTCGTGTATCTGCCTAATAAAATTATTTTGTGGAAATAGATGGAATGTAGTCAGTTATTACCAAAGCACACAGCACCTTTTCTTTATAGTTTAGATTTCCTCATTCTTAATTGCTATAGGACCAAAATAATCCTTCCTTTTTTTCAACTAAAGCCAAGTCTGTGGACTCCCTCTACTCAAGTATCAAAATTCCTGAGATGGAAGACACCATGATTGAGGTCTTCCTGCCACCTCTTACCCCAGCACTGAATCTTATGCTGAACATTTTTTTTCTAATTTGCCTTGCATTATGTGACTGTCACGTAGCACTGATCTGTGACTTGGTGTGTAACAGACAGAGTTGAATAACATCTTCTGCTTGATATCCCACAGTTATTCATCTAGTTTGCCAGCTAACTACACTCTGTGTATATGAGAAGTTATTGTGCTGTTT
The DNA here is from genome assembly GCA_013399695.1 of Formicarius rufipectus. Taxonomy (NCBI): domain Eukaryota; kingdom Metazoa; phylum Chordata; class Aves; order Passeriformes; family Formicariidae; genus Formicarius; species Formicarius rufipectus. The sequence continues at coordinate 556,941 of VXAU01002075.1, forward strand.
TAACCTAAAATGGCACCACATTGAGGAATTGACTCTCCTGTGCTGGTAAGTGTAACATGGCTTTTTAAGTCAGCCTGGCTGTGGTTGTTTATGGCTGGTTATCTTCATCCCTGCAGTGTTTTGCTCTGGCTGAAACTCTTATTGATGCCACCAGCTGTAATTAGGAAAGAGCTGGAGCAAAGGAAAGGCCTGTGGCTTTTCTTATGGCTGTGTGTTTTATCTGTGTCTGGCCTGTGGTGGAAATCCCAAGTTTTGCAACACAGGGCACAGCAGGCAGAGACCTAGCAGGATTAGAGATCTAATTTTGACTCTTGTGGAGTTATCATCCCAAAGATATCAGCAAAAACTTCATTACAGCTGCCGTTGAAAGAAATAACAAATTTTGTTCCATTTAAAATGTTGAGCTCTCTTTGGGAACAAAAGCGAAATTAATTATGACAACAAGATAGTACCTGTTACAAACACATCTGATTTTTAAAAACAGAGCCCTGTGTGAGATCCTGTGACGTCTCACTAAGTAGCTCTTCAGTCATGAGTGGTCTCTGGTGCCAGTGGCCCCAGTGCTTCCTCTGGAACAGAGCGGAGGGACAACAGGACAATGTGTTACTGTGTCCTGAGGGGGATGGATGACAAAAACGTGAAAAGCCTATTCTAGTCAGTGAGAAAGGGCTTCTAAACAACAATTAGTTCTTGAAAAAACTAGCACTACTGAGTAAGTCTAACCCTTTTTAGTGGTTGTATTTTGTGATTCTTATCCTTAACCAACAGCTTTTTATTATAAATGCACTTCCTCAGAAAAACTGGCTTAACTCACACTTTAAAATCCAGGCATGGAAAAGGCAGTTCCTTGTTCTTGTGAAAAATGCATTGAAATAAGTTCCTTATGGTACTGCACTGTTTCCCTCTTCTGCAGGAGTGTATTCCCTTTCTCCTTCCCGCCAGCTGTAACACGGGCAGGAGGGGGATATTTCCATCGTGCACATGCGTTCCTGCTTGTGGGAACTACCGTGACAGCTCCGAATTAGAGTCCTGCCCTGGTGCCAGGTGTGCTTCCAGGGTATGGAGAAGCAGGAGAGAAGGGGCAGGGACGTTCTCTGCGGACACGGGGCAGGGGCAGCGTGGCCTTTGCCCTGTGTGGGGCTGGCACAGCTCCTCCGAGGGTGCCGAAGGTTTCACCTTGGGGTGTGTGTGAGGGCAGCAAGGACCAGCCGTGGCTGCTTTCCCTGGGCAGGTTCAGGGTGAGCTGTCACGGTGTCTCTGGGTCAGGCATCTGTCTTTTCTCTGTCGGAGCCTCATGGTTATCGGGATCCCGTCTATCCCTGTCGGAGCCCGGTGGCGGGTATTGGGATCTCGTTTCTTCTTGTCGGAGCCGGGTGGTTGTCGGGATCTTTTCTATCCCTGTTAGAGCCCCGGGTGCTTACCGGGATCTCTTCTATCCCTGTCGGAGCCTGGTGGATATGGGGATCTCATCTCTCCCTGTCCGAGCCGGGTGATTATCGGGATCTCGTCTATCCCTGTCGGAGCCGGGTGGATATGAGGATCAACTCTATCCCTGTTGGAGCCTGGTGGATATGAGGATCTTGCCTCTCCCTGTCCGAGCCAGGTGATTATCGGGATCTCGTCTATCCCTGTCGGAGCCGGGTAGTTATCGAGATCTCATCTATCCATATCAGAGTCCCGGGTAGATATCGGGATCTCCTCTACCCTTGTCGGAACCACGTGGTTATCACGACCTCATCTCTCCCTGTCAGAGTCCCGGGTGCTTATCGGGATCTCGTCTATCCCTGTCTGAGCCGGGTGGATATGGGAATCTCCTCTATCCCTGTCAGAGCCCCCGGTAGTTATCTGGATCTCGTCTGTCCCCGTCGCAGCCGGGACGTCATCGGGATCTCTATCCCTGTCTCAGCCGGGTGGTTATCGGGATCCCGTC
>VXAU01002075.1:559330-571819 GCA_013399695.1 Formicarius rufipectus
CCGATCTGGGGTGAGATTGGATGAAAGGGGGTTGGGAGTAGATGTAGTGGGGGTAGGATGGGATGGGAGTGATACGGGGTGCGGTGGGATAGGATTCAATGGAGGTGGGAAGGGGTGGAATGGGATGCAGTGGGGTGGGATGGGGGTAGGATGGGATGAGGGTGGGATGATATGCAGTGGGGTGGGATGGGGTGTGATGGGATGCAGTGGGATGTGGTGGGGTGGGATGGGATGCAGTGGGATGGGATGTGATGGGGACGGTCCCCTGTGTGCCCCCCTCGGGGGTGGCACTGGGAGGGCCTCACACGGAGCAGGCTGAGCGGGGGCAACGCTGTAGGATGTCACCAGCAGCCCTTCTACCTTGGAAGGGGAGTGGGCTGCAGGGCAGAGCAGGCTGTGGGGGCAGGTGAGCTGGGGAAGGCCAAGCCCAAGGCAGGGGGCTGGAGCTGTGCTGGAGGTCAGGGGGGCTGTGGGGTGGTGTCACACAGAGCAGAGGGCAGGAGGGACCCCCATCAGCCCCATAGGACCACAGTGAGCATTTATTTAGTGCAACACATGGCTTAATGAAGGGAACCAGTGGGAAATATTTTGCTCAGACTTTAGTTTGCTGGGTTTTCTCTGGTGTTTCTCTTTTTATTAAAAATAAATGAGAGTGCCAAGAAGTAGAGTGTGCTCCATTAAGAGTCAGGGTTGTTTCTGTGAAAGGAAAGGTGATGATTGTGCTTCTGGAAGAGGTATTGTCAAGCTTATTTACCCGGTGGAAAGAGGATACGTTCTAGATGTGTTCTGGCAAATAATAGCAGTAATCCAGCAGAAAAGAGTAGACTGTTGCAAACTAAACAGCTAAACCAACAAGTGTGCCTGTTTAACTCATCTGCTGAACAGTCATTTGGTAGGATGGCCCAGGAGTTCTTGACCCGCCTTCCACAGCTGAAATAGGACTGCTTTTAAACAAAGGGTAATGAAATGAAACTGGTGGGTGTGAGACTGTAGCTCTTGAGCTGGCATTCTATGAAGGCCTTACTTTGGGATGTAGTCTGCATGGTAGGAGTGATGGCCTGGTGGGCAAAGCTGGGGGGTAGCAATGATGTGACTGACTGCCTTCTGGTCCCTGTCATTTGTCTTTTGTGAGTCCTAAAGCAACTTAACTCACACCTCGGTTTCCCCTCTGTAAGTAAGGTGTATTATCATATTTTTCTGCTTTTCTTAGGGCAGTGAGGTTGAAGTGCAGTGAGAGATTGAGAGGGTGCTTTAAAGACTTAAGTGTGTCTTGGTTGAGTTATCTTTGTGGTTCAGATTCTGACTTCAGGAGGATGCTTTGTGGAAGAGAATGGATGGGAAGCACGACTGTGTAGTCTGGTTGAATAAATGTGGAAGCCTTTATGATAATGCTGTTACCCCAGCCAAATTCAACAACAGGCTTCCCTCCTTTGTTTATCCAGTTCTGGTCTTTATTTTATATTCCAACTGTTGCCATGATCTTCGCTGTGAACAACTCCTTTATTAACAGAGCTTCTGGTCCTCTTGCTGGTGGAGTGTTTGCAGGAACAGACCTGTCCCCTGGAGGGGAGATCCACCTGCCCTGGAGCACGTCACTGGTTTCCCAGTTGCATGGTGGCTGGGATGCCTGGGCTCTGCCTTGGTTCAGAGGGTGGCAATGTGACTGCAGCTGTGCACAGATTAACCCTTCCTTGTCCCAGCTGGGTGGTCTGTGTGTGTGAAGAGGGACATGATGAAACATTTGGAGCAGGGACATCAGTGACTCTGTTGCAGCTGTAGGCCAGTGTATGTTTCTGACAACACCTGTACCGATGCCTTGGTTTTCCGGTGTAATTTATCCCATGCTTGTTATGCTGTGCTCTAAAATAGACATCACTCAGTGCTGTGGGCAAGTGTTGCATGTTGTTGTCTCTGCATCGAGCAAGATGATGATTGAGTCATTGCTGTGGAGCAAAACTGTTTGTTACACCTCGTGCACTGAGCTTTCCAGCTGTCCTGTAGAATCACACTGGTGCAGTCAGTTTAAGCACTGGTGGAACAGAGTTAGTTGTTACAGCTGTTATATGAAAATAAAAAGGTCTCAGTGCTGCATTTTCTATTTCTGCACTGTTGCATCATTCTGTGCAGCCTCTTCAGTGTAATGTTTGATGCTGCAAGTTTTCTCTTAGTAGCTGTGAGGTGCCTCTGGATCTTGCTCTCAGCTTGTTTCACATTTTGAAAGGGGATGGTGGGTGACTGGGGAAAGAAGCTTTTCCAGGAGCCTTCTTTTATTTTGAAAGGCAGACTCTTCTTGATTCCCACTTTACAGAGCATTCAGGCTATTTAATTGAGTTAGAGGCATCATATGCTCTCTGACAGATCTCTGTGAAACTGAAGTCTGAACAGCAGTTTCCTGCATGTCTGTTTTCAGTGGTGGATGTACAAATCACATTCTTTGGAGGGGAAACTGGGTGTGAAATAAGTGCAGATAATGAATGGTGAGACTTGCTTTTTTAATGGTAGTTTTTTCAGTATAACTTTGGGTAAACTACAGGTATCTGTGATGTAATTTAAATATTTTTGTAATATAATTCTTGCAATATAAAAATTTCATGTAATAGAATATCTAATAAACTAATATTTTAAATAACTATTTGTTACTGTCTTAATTTTAAAATCCCTGAAATTTTATGCATAAATCATGACTCTTGCATGGAATGAAAATACAGGAGTAGAATTTTATGTTGATGTCTCTGTAGTCCTTTTCCTGCTTCTTAGTGCTTTTGGATGGCTCAGAGCGAAAGCTTTTAAGTTCTGAGCAGTTGGGGCAGTACATAGTTTGGAAGTTGGTTGTGTTCAGGAAGTTTTATTGCTGTGTAGTGGGGGAACGTCTCATTTGGCATAATAGTTTTGTAAAACATCTTTGTAATGCTGTTCTGAAGATGTTTTTCACTGCTCTCTCAGAAGCAGTGCTAAGAAAGATAACTAAATACCTTTTTCTCTCTCATCTGTATTATTATGGCAAGGGAGCAGTTTCAGATTTTTGAGAGCTTACTAGGAATGCAGATTAATAAATGATAGCTGTGTTGAAAGCATCCCACTTTGTGGAAGACAGGAAGTGAGTCACTGACTCCAGGTCTCCTACCACATTATGGGGGTGACATCATATAATTCCTCATAAGAATTCTTTCATTCTTAATTTTTTTTCTTAATCAGTAGAACTCCTGGTGATGTTTACCCACTCAGCCATGTCAGAAAACACTTATTCCCTTTTTCATATTTTTTTCTTTTTGTAAAGAACCAACTGAAAATGTCTCAGAATCCTGACAAGCTGCATTCAAGTGAAGAAGAGCTGAGTGGTTTGGAGGATGGTCAAGACGACAACTCTGAGAACCCGGATGGGTCTGTCCGAAGAAGAATACGACAGAGTGCTCCAGGGTCACACAGAGATGACACACCACAGTGTAAGCAAAACTGCTTTGTGAAAAATAATTTTAAAAAAATTTCTATAGTTTTTGTTGCAGTCCTATTTTTTACAGCATTCTGTGCAGGTTGTACTGTCTTGCAGTTAAATATAGTGTGACTCCTGATGATTTGCTCTGAAACTGTTTGTAACACCTTTCTCCCCATTTTCCTTTACTATTTGATTGTACACAATGACCATGTTGCTCTGAGCCCCACATATCTTAAATGCCCTTGTGTGTTTGTGCTCATGGAAGGGGTAAGCCCTGTCCTGGTGTGTTCCAGCTACTGCTGCTGCTGTTTGCCTTTTCAGCTGAACCTTCTGGATTGTTGCAGCCTCTCTTTCTCCTGCAGGGCAAGGAAGGCTGTTATCAACAAAGGACTGTCCTGTCATCCCCCTCACAATATAGATGGAAAATTGTGTATTTTATCCCAATACTACTTCCAGTGTTAAGCAGGACTGCATGTTTTAAGCTTGTTCCTGAGGTATATATTTCTTTGTTGTTCAGCTTTTAATGTGAGGAGCTGGATGCAATATGGCAAATCTAGAGATAAAACCAAGGGGAAGTCTTCTGGCTCCAGGGATTCAGTTCAAAGAGGCAGAAGTGCTCAGATAACTCGTTCTAAAATTCTGTACAGGGTGTCTCAGCCCATAACATTTTGTTAGTTGTATTCTTTTTATTTTTTAATAGTGTTCTTTATTACTTGGGGTTTATTGTTGTGTTTAGTGTCATGTTACACCGAGGAGATGTTCTGAGGGAGTTTATGTTCTTTGCCCTGCTGGTTGCCTGATAAGAAACAGGATGTGTGTGTGGAGAGAGGCTCTGAACGCATGAAAGTGAAAAGCAGAGCACAGTCTTGTACTGCATTGTACCACAAGGAACTGGTTGGTTTCAGGCCCTTCCCTTGTGTAAGGGAGCAGACATGAGAATGAAGTAATGTGATTTAAGAGTGTTCTTTGGTAAATGAGAGTCTTGGCTTTTAGTGCACCCACTGCTGAAGTCATTTGGCAGTGGGACAAGAGCACTCTCATTCAGCCATGAACTTTGGTGTCTGCTGGTGCTTCTCAGAATATCAATCCTTGCTGTGTTCCCAGAGCCACTCTGCAAGATTATGCTCCAAGCAGAAGGAAACATGGATTTAGGAAAAGAGCAAGATATTAATGAAGAATTAGCACATACTGCATATACTCAAGTAGAGTGGCAGACAAGTGATGGACAGTTACTTTTAAAAGACCTTTTCTGTGTAATTACCTAAGTCCAGTCAGCATGGGTTATCAAATGAGACAGTCATAACAATTTGCCTCACCTCAGTGAACTCAGCCTATGAAGATCCTTGGTTGATTTGTTCCATTTTGGGATTTGTATGTTGCTCCTGTTCCTGGACCACAGTTGAACTGAGTGATCTACAGAGATGAATGGATCCATTAGGGCTGTTCTGCTGTGGCTCCTTCCCCCACTCCACAAGGTGTTTTCTGGAGGAGCCAGGATGAACCTTGCCATTCCTGCCTGCCTCACCTGAGGACAATAATGATCTAGCTTTCTCCTTTTTCTCAAATACCAGGACTAGGGAAGAGCTGTGGTGCTTCTCCTCACTTTGGGGAAGACATTGCAAGGCACCCACACACACTGTGCACTGACACTACACAGCAGGGATGACTCTTCACCACGAAAAATCAGTGCTTTCATGTGGCTTCAGTGGGGATGGGATTACTCCTTGGTACCTCCTCTGCCTTTCTGTTAACTTGTGTTCAGGGCTGTGTCACTTCCTGCACTACAACAAAGCCACTGGCAGCTCAGGAAGATGTTGTGTAGCCCAGAACTATTAAGAGCCATAATTCCCAGTAAATCCAGGAAGCAAATCAAGTTTTTTGAAACTGTACCTTCTAGATTTCTACAGTCAGTCTTTGTCTCCTGCCTAATGAAAACCATCCTGTTTTTTTCATGTTTGGTGCTTGCCCCCACTCACTTATATGCCCCAGGCCCAGTTTGAAGCTGCTCGCCCATCCTGGTCAGTCCCAAATGCCTTTCAGGGGAAGAGGTCTTGGGCATTGGAGCTGGGACTAGGTTTTGGTTCCTCTGTTGCTTGGATGATGGCCTCTGGGGGGAAAAAAGGAGTTTGGAGCAGTGCCAGTTGCACTGGAAGTAATGAGAATAATTAGCTGCTGGTGTGTTACTGCTTAACATGTGTTTGCTGACTGCTTTAAAGATGAGGTGATTTCCTTGAAAAATGTAAAATTGAAATGGTAACATCTAAACAATACTTGTGGAAATACTGTGGTGAAAATGCTGGCATTTAAAAATATTTCTTCCCACAGGATGGAGAAAGCTGCTAGGATGCTGTTAGTCCATCCTAAAGAAGTACTGGTATGGGAGTGGGGTTTTGTTTGATAGAACTTGGAAGCAATGGACATACTGAGCCCAGAATATCAAGTGGGATACACTCCTTGGTTTTCTGTAGTACTGCAAACCTGTGTCACCCACCAGATGGGAAAGGAAGGGAGGGAAAGGAGAAGAATCTTCAGATGATGCTGTCCTTTGACCCTCTGTACTGTCAGTAAGGTGGAAAGGGTCCAAAAGTCTTAGCAGACTTTATTTTCTGCAGGCTTTTGTAGGAAACTGTCTGACAGTGTAATTCATGTTGCAGCCAGTCCTGCTCGGCCTGTGTCAATAGAAGAGCTCATGGAAACAGCAAAGGGAGTCACCAACATGGCATTAGCACATGAAATTGTTGTTAATGGAGACTTCCAGATAAAACCAGCTGAATTACCAGAACACAGGTAAGACTGGTGCATAAGAGATACATAAATAATGTTTGCATTTGGAGAGCTGCAGGACAGCTCTGAGGGCTCAGATGTGTAAAAGGTGAACCTCCTGAAGTAATTGTTTGGGTGTGGGTGGTACAAATCCCAGTGTGCTGTGGTTTCCTGTCCCAGGACTCTGAAGCAGCAGTCTCCCCCATACCCCAGTCTGACTGCAGCATCCTGAATTAGGAATTGGTAATGGAGCAGTGGAATTAGTCTGTTTTTTTCACACAAACTGCTCTGAGCCCTTATCTCAGTGCAGTTGCAATATTTATGCATTGAAACACAGAAGCTTTTGTGTCAGAGAGGTTACTTCCTTTCTGTTGGGTTTACTTATGAATTTTACCTGGTAGAGTTGCCTTTACTTAGTGAGGCCTTTAAAAGGACCATGAATATTTGTCTTTTGAAGACAAACTGTAGTTTTTGCGGTTTTTTTTTTTTTTTTCTTTCTTCCAGTGGTCTAGTTTAGATGTAGCATACGATAAATACTTTCAAGTGTTTTAATTTGTAGCCACCTTTGTGTGTAACCCTTTATTAGGACACAGGCCATTCCAAATCCTGTGTCCAGTTTTTCTTGCTTTTCTGAGTAGCTTAAAGTGACAGACCTCTGTTAGTCATCATATATTCATTATTACATTATGTTGTTATTATTACATGCTGTTCTTCAGGAGCTGCAGGTTATCTTTGTAAGGTGGTGCCGAGACAAGTATCAGTCTTTTTAACTGGCCATGTTTACCTACAGCTTAGAAAAGAAAGTAAGAGATATTGTGCATAAAGCTTTCTGGGATTGTCTGGAAGCTCAGTTAAAGGAAGATCCACCAACATATGATCATGCAATTAAACTATTGGGAGAAATTAAAGAGGTAAGATGATGTGTTATCAAGGGAAATTACTGCATTTGAGTAGCTGCCTGGATATGAATGAGTAAAAGTGGTTGAAGCTTAGCTTTTCAAAAAAGACTCTCCTGCTCTTTTTTGTTACTGTGCCATTGTCTATGAACATGTACAAGTTGTATGAACCCAGAGGAGAAATTTGAATTTAAAGCCAAGTGCAAAAGCATGTAAGATGATTAAAAAGTAAGTAATCCTAGTTTCCTAATCCCAAGATTCCTGACATATATCATGACAGTGATATTAGTTACAGAATCAGTGAGATGCACCAACACTGGGCTGGTAAAAGCAAGCACAATAGTCTCAAGTATGATCTGTGCCATAGAGTATTTACCACTTGGTCACTTCTGTATCATACGGAACAAGGTGAAACATTTTCCTCTTGTAAGTTTAAATGAACCTGTCCCATCCCTGGAAGTGTTCAAGGCCAAGTTGGATGGGGCATTGAGCTACCTGATCTAGTGGGAGATATCCCTGCCCAGGGCAGGGGAGTTGGAACTGAATGTTCCCTTCAACCCAAACTATTCTGTGATTCTATGATTCTGTAAGAAGTGGTTCAGTAACTGTTTTGATTCTTGTACTCTGCCATGTAGAACTAATGCACTGTTAACAACTTTCCATTTCAGAGTCTCCTGTCTTTCTTGTTGCCTGGTCATACTAGGCTGAGAAACCAGATTACAGAAGTTCTTGACCTGGATTTGATAAAACAGGAGGCAGAGAATGGGGCCCTTGACATTTCTAAACTGGTCAAATTTGTAATTGGGATGATGGGGACTCTGTGTGCTCCAGCTCGAGATGAAGAAATTAAGAAACTGAAAGATATTCATGAAATAGTTCCTCTGTTCAGGTACTGAAATGGTGTTTATTAGTCATGTTCAGAGTCCCTTAAATAATTTTGGATGGGGAGGGTGTGAGGTTCCAGCAGTGCAACCTGAAGCTCCTAGAAAAAAAGGGATAGGGAAAGGGATACAGCTGTGGGTGTGAAGGGGAGAGATGCTCCAGGAGTCATTAACAAGGACCATCTCAGTTCTGGTGAGTTGAGGTCTTTGCTTGGCTCCTGCATGTCACTGAAGGGCATTTTCTTAAATGCCAAATGCATATAAGCCTTAAGGCAGCAGGTGAATAGTCAGTTTGTGTCAAAATTTAGGACCTACCTCAAAAGGAGAAAAAAAGCCCACATGAGCAAATGATAAAATATTACTGGTCTCCACCCAGTTTGTCCTTTCCTCCCAGTTTGTGCTTTTACCCCACTCCCTGGGTAAAGCCCTTTCAATTCTGAAGTGAGGGTTTTGTGCTACATCTGGGAGCATCAGAACTCCTGCTTTGTCATCATGTTCTCAGTTGAACAGCTCAAGGTCTCAGGAGTTAGAAGTTTCACTAACCTTGCTGTTTTCTAATTTGAAAAGCTTCCAGGCATTCAGGATTGACTTGGCAGAATTATGGCCAGCAGGAATTAGGTTGCTTTGAAATGAAGGTGTTGTTCTTTGGTGGTGGTGGTTTTTTTTTGGTTTTGTTTTTTTTTATGTTTGTTTCTTCTTTTCTTTTTTTCCCCCTTGGGTCTGATTATTCACTTCCCACTGAGGTTGGCTTTCTAGGCTGCCAACAGAGAGAGCTTGGAAACCCAGATGGCTTTTTATATATTCAAGATACAGTATTGCACATCCTGGGAGATATAATCTGTGAAGCTAGTGAAGTTAATTCCATGGAGGCTTTTTTACAGGAGGGCAAGATTTATTTCCTACTTGGAAGAGGCACATGCATGCATGTACGTGCTTGCTCAAGCTTTCTCTCTGTCTCATGCTTTTAAATTGTTAAGCACCCTGTTACTGTTTCTCATGCATGTTTTTGCTCTTTCCTTAGACAGTCTGTAATAAATCTTGTAAAGAGCACCTCTGAAACATCTGCAGCCTTGAATAACTTTTTCTGTTTGTTTGTTTAGAGCAATTTTCTCTGTATTAGACCTAATGAAAATGGATATGGCAAACTTCGCTGTCAGTAGTATTAGGCCAAAATTAATGCAGCAGTCTGCTGAATATGAAAGAAAGAAGTTTCAGGAGTTTCTTGAGAAACAGCCAAGTATGACTTTGTTTCTTTCTTCCTTCCCCTCTGACCTCCTAGTAAACTGTGTGTCTTTGCTTGTAGATCATGAAAAATAATCTGGATATTTTTATAAGTTCTAGAATTCCTATGGTAAATGACAGCTTGTGCCCCAAAACTGTGGCTAGAAAAAAATCTGCCAGAATAATAGTTCTGCTCTCAGTGCACTGGAGTTGAGTTTCATTTCAATACAGTGTAGGGCATGATTACCCAGCATCATCTCACCTCTGATTTCCTGTAGCTGTGTGGTTTTGTTTTAGATGTTCTGCTTGAGGCCATAAATGAAATGCATGTCATCTAATGGGTATTAGTCATAATAACTAATGGGAATTTTTTGGAAATTATTAGTGGAAAAACCTAACTTTGAAAAGGAATTTTCCTAACAAGATTTTTTTCCATTGTTCTTCCAGATTCTTTAGACCTTGTCACAAAGTGGTTGCAAGAAGCAGCAGATGATCTTGCAAAGCTGAAACATGAAATGTTGCCTCCCCACTCCAGTGATGGTGCTACTGGTGGAGCTTCCACCTCGTGCTTCACTGCTGTACAAAATCAGGCCTATCTGAAGCTCCTAAAGTGGGATCATGTGAATAGGCCTTTTCCAGAAGTATGTATTTAACAAAAAACCCCAGTGCTGTGATTTTTCCACTCTTCTATTTCTGGATATAACAGAAGCTGTTTGGATTTGTTGCCTTGTGACAAGTGCAGTACTAAAACATTTGTCTTGATTGGGAGCTCTTGTGGTCCTTCTCTTTTAGTTCTGAAACCTATTTAGTTGGAAAATGCTTTTCATTTCCCTCCTGATGGTGGCCTGCTGAGCATGTGCTGCTCTTCAGCATGTCTTTGTCTTACCTTTGCTGTTGCATGGCAGTGTCTCTTCTCTTCCCAGCCCAACCAGCTGACCCCATCCTGTGCTGGCTTCCTCCCTCCTTGCAGACGGTGCTCATGGACCAGACCCGCTTCCTGGAAATACAGCTGGAGCTGGAGCAGCTCCTCCTGGTTGGGACAGTCCTCCTGGTCACCTTCAGTGCAGCAGGCCCAGCACTCGTTGATGTGCCTGGATTTGCTGAGAAAATCAAAACCATTGTCAAGGTGCTGCTGACAGGAATGCATCTTCCGTGAGTATTGCACAGTCCTGGTCCCACGGGGGCAGGTGTAGCTCTGTTTTCACCCCAGTAAATAGCCAGTGTAAGCCTCTCTCTGGCTGTGGACTACAGGACATGTAGGGAAGGTATTCAGGGCTCTCTAAGAACTCAGGGTCACAGTTTTTCTTCAGCTCACACCCCCCCCACCCCGAAATGTCTTTTTTTGCTCTATTCTTTTATGGAACGTACACACTCCTGTTTTTTTAATGTGTTTTTATGGCACCAGGCTGGCACATGAGGGTGCCAACAGCTCCCCATGTTCATGGTTTGGGCCAGGCTCCCCTGAGAACCTGAGTGTGGCACAATAAGCTCCCTGCAGGTTTAGATGATTGCTGTACATGTATGGATTGGTGACTGGTTTTGCACTAGTCTGTAGGCAGAAAGTCAGCTCTCGTGTATGGATTGTTCAGGGTTGGAAGTCTTTAATGCTCTCCTACTTCCTTGGGTTAAAGCTCAGCTTTATTGTTCATACATATCTAAAAATGTACTATTCTTTATAATTCTGGCTTTATCTGCATTATCTTCTTCCATTCCATTTGATAAATAAGGCAGCTCTAATGGAATGGTGTATTTTTAAAAGGTAGTGGGGGAAAGTAAGTAATGTAGTTCAGTAATGCTCTACTCCACGTTCTCCAGCTCCTTTAATCTGAAGGAATCTCTGGCCACCATCGGGGAGAAGGTGTGTGCTGAAGTCAACAGCTGCCTCTCCCAGCATGGCTTTACACCTTTCTCAACCGAGAGGGAGACTGTGCTGAAAGGACAGATCCAGGCAGTGGGCAACCTGGAGAGCACCATCTGCAGGCTCCTAGGTACGTCTGACAGAGCTGCTCTGCTCCCCAGGAACCATTCTCTGTGGAACTGGTGGGTGTGTGTCGTGCTGGGCTTCTCCTTTCCTGGTCTCAAATACTTCACTGTGTTCAGGCTTGTTGCATTTTACGTGATATTACACTATTTCTAACTGACTCTCTCTGTTTTAGAAACAAACCAAACCCCATTTTTTTCCAGATTCTCGAATTCAAAAGTTTCTGGAGAATTATCTTGCATCCAGTCACCAGAAGACATTACCTGCTGTTCCTGGAGGATTAGGCCCTATTCAAAGAGAGCTGGAAGAGGTTGCTGCCAAGTACATTCGTCTTGTCAACTACAACAAAATGGTCTTCAGCCCTTACTATGATGCAGTCCTTGGCAAAATACTGACTAAGGAAGAATCCCAACTTGCAGGGAAGTCAGGAGAGCCATAAAACCAGTTTGTGTGCTACCAATACGATATTGTCAGGTATTAAATAAAAATTGTACCAATATTTGTCTAGGAAAACAGCTTTCCGTGTAAATACTGGTTCCTTCTAATTCAGAGTGATGGCTGATGAGGGAGAAAAACCCGAGGTGCAAAAGGGGGTCTGAAGGAAGTGATGAGAGATGCATTTTTAATGTAGTATGCAGCCTGGGGGGAATGTCATGGTAGTTCTCTGCCTGCAATTTTTACATTTTGGAGCCGATTCTAGATAGAGCTAGTTTAAGGACAAAACGTTGTATTTAAGTGGGTCATTTTAGGGCATTTAACTCTTAATTTACAGTTAATTTATTTTAATTAATCCTGAGCGGATCAGCAAAGGTTTGTCCCAGAATGGGTGATATGGTATAAAGAAAATTCTTAGAGAATTAAGAAAGCTAAAATTCTAGATAAGAGAAACTTCGACAGACAAAAAACCCAACCCAAACAGCACTTTATTGTAACATTGTGGTCACTATAGTAGGCTACTCGTTTTTTCTGCATTTTCAATAGCATTTATTTGCTGTTTACCTGCAGATGTTACAAAACATGATATATTTTTGTAGTAAATTTTCTGGTTATTGGGTAACTGTCCTCTGCTATGTACAGTACTTACAAAGGTGGCAATCTTATAGATTGCAGCTGTATTTATCTCTTGTAAAGACTTTAGAAGGGCAGAGCTAAAATGTTTTGATAAAAGTGGTATTTCTTACCTTTTTTTTTCTAGTAGTTTACTCCTTTTTATGTGAAATACTAATATTAAAGTAAATCTGTGTCACTTTTAGAAGTTGGATTTAAAGTGTGTGAAACGTTAGGCTGAAAATTTGACTCTTTTTTTTTTTTTTT
>VXAU01002075.1:571854-658248 GCA_013399695.1 Formicarius rufipectus
TTTTTTTTTTTTTTTTTTAAAGCAACAACAGAAAATGGTTGCATATTCATGTCTTCAAAAATATCCAGGAAGTGCATAGCACTATGGGCAGTATTAGTGATTTTAAGATGGTATGAGAGGTGAATGACTTAATGTTAGTTTGAATATATAGGGAATATTTTCAGTAGATTTTTTTCACTTTGTAGAGGTGTTTTGAAACTTAAGAGTATTTATAGGCCTTGAATTTATTAGCTATGTGTTGTAGAGATGAGTGTTCTCAGAAGAGCTCAGTGGTCTTGCAGCCTCATTGCAATTTCAGACTCAGTTGGGAGGTAAGTGCATCTGGAATTTTCCTCTAGTTGAGCACGACAGTGTATTACAGTAATCAATATTTGATGGTTTTATGAAAGCAAAGCTCATAGTTTATAAACAGTAAGTGGTCCGAGTACTAAGCAATCCAAACTAGACTGTCTTGTCTTTAGAAAAAAACAACCAACAAGGTATTTAAAATAAATAAATAAATGCGCCCTTTTATTACCAACAATCAGGTTAATTTATGAGTCAACTAGTCAACCATAGTAATAGAACTTCTAGAAGCACTTGATTATGAATCAGTGTTGATGCTTCCCTTTCCAGTTTTCCTTTAAATGTCAGCGTGGATAGAGCTGCACTAACTTGGTGTTTGGAGGAAGATGGGATAAATAAGACCTTTTCTCTATATTGGCCTATGCAACTCTAAAACAAATCTTTTATTATTGATTATAAACCCCCTTCCCCAAGGGAGAACAACCCCCACCAAAACCCTCTAAATTTACCAGCTCAAACGCATTATTTCTCTCTTGGCTAAATGTGCTCAGATAGTAAAATGAATGTATGTCTTTCAGTCTTTTTTGGCAATTCAAAATGAGTAATTTGGTTAGCCAGAAAAAGGGCTCTGAGTAGGCTTTTGGTGTGTGGTCTGTGTCATTGTTCGTATCAGCAAAGGATACTCCAGCGGTCTTCAAGGCTGCTGTGTCTGCTTACTGGGCTTTGTTGTCAGTGCAGGATCCACCTCAGCCTAAAGCTCTGCAGCTCCAGCAATTATCTCAAGTCATAACAAGGAGCTACCACAGCCATTAATGCTGGAGATACAAACAAAACAACCCGAACAAAGCTGAGTTTGGCTTTGTTAAAGGAGAGTTGCACAAGTTCTGAATTGCTGCTGTTATTTTATCTTTTAGCATTGCCTAGGAACTGCCTTTAGAGGCCCCTGGGAACTGCACACCCTACACAAACTTAGGTGCCACGGGGGGAGGAACATCACAGTGAGACACATACTTAGAAAAGCCCTTGAAAGGAACGTGACTGATGACAGAGAGAAGGGGACTGAATTATCAACAGGTGAAATTGTACTGGAGGAGGTGGCTGCTCCCAGGGCTGGGGTTCAGGGTCACTGCCACCTCCTGCCACTGCAACAGAGATCGTGCTGCCAGCACTGCTTGTGTATTGCTTGCAGTGTTGATATGCTAAATCCCGTCTCTCCTCCCAACAGGGGTTTGATCTTAAGGCTCCTTGTATTATAAACCCCCAGAATTGTAGGAAAGAGTGTGGTACTCACCTGTGGCTGCAGCCTCACCTCTGGGGGCACACACAGCAGGACAAATGCCTCTGGGGTGGGTGCTGCAGGCCTTTCCACAGCACAGACTGTAATGAACACCCACAAGTGCAAATGTTAGTGATTTCCCCAAGTTGTTTTCTTAATAAGAGTGTTTGACAAGCAGTTTCTCTGCATCGTCCTTATAAGAAATAGGGAGATACAACAGCGTGGCAAAGCAGAAAAGGAATTCCAGGATTAGTAAAACCAGCCCCTCCCTCCACCGAACCTTTCTGGGGTTCACTCTCACCCTGGCAGAGAGGAGAAGAACACTGACCACAGGCAGCTGTGCTCCTGGAGGCCAGAACATGTCCTGTAGTCCAGGGGGGTTCTTAAGATCTTATCAGAGAGCAATTCTGAATAGCCAATTACCAGCTAAAAGCTAAAGTCGGCATAGAAACTGCTTTGAAAGCTCATAGGGGTTTTTTTAGCTTGTTTGAAGATAACAAGTGAAACAATGTAGCTGATTATTAACATTTAGCTTTGCCCCTGAGATGGCATCCACGACCAGACTCTGTTAGCCATTGGTACTGGACAACCCTCCCTTGAAACATACACTGAGTCAGTCTTACAATGCTGTCTTCTTCAAACAGTCATGGAATTACAAGCAGAAGTGTACTGTATCCTCTAGAAAAATGGAAAACAAGCTCTCTCTAATATGTATGCTCTGATCCATTTCCTGTGACGGTCTTATTAGCATTGCTTTTGAAGTGGCTGAGTAATATTTAAGAAGTACCTTGTGTTTGAATAAAACGAGAATGAGGCATGATGTTATGGATATCCTTTTATTTTAAAGGAATGTTTTTTGGCTTTTTTTAAATTTTCAACTACAAAACAGATTTCATACATTCTGCCATAAATAAAAACGGACAATAAGGCAGGACACTACATGAACAAACTGAGAACAACTGTTTTCCAGAAAATGTGAATTAAAAATGCTTCACAAGTATAAGCCATCCAGTTTTTAAAATAAAACTGTTGAAAACCCACAAGATTTCAAGTGGTAGATGTGTACACCCTCGAAGAACAAAATACAGTTTTGACAATTTGCACTTTTGGTTTTGAAAACCTAGTTTTGTTCAGAGCACATTCTAAGGTGGTTCAGGGTGTTTTCAGATCAAGAACCAGATGGGAGGAGAGGCACCACAGTAACAAAACCATTTTCAAGGATTTTTTTTGTTTGCAGCTGTCCCTTTTAAACGCTTGACTTTTAAGAGACTGATTCAATGCAAGTCTTTGTCTGTCACAGTAGAACCCCAGACTTGTTTCACCGGATTCTCTTCTGCTGTCGCGCTCTGTAAATGTCATGTACAGGGGGAACTACAGATCCTTTCTCCTCGTCGTCGTCAGAATCCTCATGTGATCTCTTCACAGCCTTGTTGAGGATGGTGTTGTTTTCCACAGGTCCATTGCCTTCCACAGCTATTTCAGGCAGCCCACCAGTGATTATTCGGACAGCTTCGTCGACAGCTTTGCAAAGAGACACAGAGGCATTGATTTGTGACACTGAACTCCCCCATTACAGACCAGCATGCCAACAGGGACCCCAAGAGGGAGACAGTGCAGTGATTTCTGGAACAGAAGTCATTTTTCCTACCCCTGTTCTACAACTATTAAAAATTTTGTCTAAACCTCAGAGCTATGGTGAACACTAATCATAAAGTAAATGCTGCTGCTTCAGCTTGAGCCCTCCCTCTACACAGGCACTGAGGTAATTTGTGAGCTCAAATAACCCAGGAAGGCCTACTGGGGAATCAGTGTAACTAGTTCATGGTTCACCAGAAAGTAGGCAGAGCGTGTCAGTTGCTGCTTATCAACAAAGAAAGCCTCAAAAATACTGTTTATGATTTAAATATTTCAAAGAAATTCAATCCTAGCTTGCTTTCTCTGTGATTGCCCTTAGCTTGTCCTCTAGCCCTGCAACAGCATGCAGAGTTATGGCCACCAGTGAACTGTTGCCAATCTGTAATTACATGTTCCAGTTATGATGCTGCTCCTCTGCTTTTACAGGATATTCTGAAAACCTTCCTTTCTGTCTTTCACTGGTTACCACCACCACCTTATTAAAGAAGCAGCTGGTGATTTTTCAGCTTTTTGACTTTTTGTTATCTGCCCCCGGGTAACATCTCTGTAGATTCCAGACTACAAACGTGGCCAATCTGTTTTGCTCGTAAACACAAACTGCAAATCTGTAAATGAGGTCTGGATTTTAGACAGCAATATCCATATGTAAAACCAAGTCTTATGCTTATGCACAGCCTCCAGAGAGGACAAGTAACTTACTGTCTGGCAGTTTGCATCTTCTAAATATCTCCATGAGCTCATCCACTTGAACAAAGGGACCCTGATTTGTTACAAAAAAAAAGTTTAGAAGGTTATTTTGAATAGTGATACATACTGTGGCTCTGTCACAACAGAGTCTCTTCCACAGCTTTCTGAAATTTTCAAAATGCATTAAAACAAACCTGAAAACAAATAGGAGGTGGCAGGAGCTTCATGAGAACTACAGCTGCTGGTGGAACAGGAAATACACCGCCAGGGACGGGATGTAAACCTGGAGCTGTGGGAAGAAAAACTGTATGAAGCCAGTGCAAGTCAGCTAGACCAGAATTGCTTTAGCAGCATTATTATTTGATGCCAATAATTACTACCCTGTCACTTTTGCCTCTACTAATTATATAGTGTTTAGTCAATGATCTGGTCTATGAGCAGTGTGTGTAACAGCTTATTACTACCTAGCCCAAACTACTTGTACTTATTTCCATGCAACCTTCACACTAAGTCAAGGATATTCCCCCTTCAGCAACCCAGTGCAATAAGAGCCTCAAATGCAAGGACACATTGGGCTGATTGAAGATGAGGAAAGTCTCTGTGATTAGGCTGAGTCAACACTCTGGTTCGTAACTCGCCGCCAGGTGAAACACAAGCACTTCCGGCTGAGGTCTGACTTACGTGCCAAGTGTCTTGGCTGAAATGGAATCATTTGTTGAGTGTCTGGTTTGGGATATTCAGGTTTTCTGTCCACTTCATCTTTGAGAACAGGCACGATGGAAGGTGCAACCACAGGGTCTGGAATTATTGCTGCGAGCTTGGCACGGGAGACATCCTGCGAAAGGCAAGCAGAGAGCACTGAACTTGGCAGGACCACAGGGCTTGTCTGAACTGCAAGACAAAACATCACTTGTGTCCAGGCGCTTATTCTCACTTTGTCATCATTATAATTTCAGATGTCCTCTTACAAGGCCATCTGGGCAAAACTTGCATGTTGTCATCCAACATTTTAGTCCTACAGTGTCCCAGCTGGAAGTGGAAACACTTGTTTCTGTTACTGAATGGGACCATGTTTGTAATTGTTGAGAGGTTCCATTTTTAGGTTACAAAGTTTTAGGTGAACAGGTGCAGACCACTAGGCCTTCACAACTATAATTTCTCCTTCATTTCATTCCCTAGATTGCTTTACTTGGAAAAGAAAGAACACATAAGGCAGTCAGCAGGCATGCAAAGCATCATTTCAAACAGGATTATGTTTTGGCATGTTACATGCAACAGGAATCAGCCCAAGGGCTGAACCACGTTAGGTACATACCACCCTGCACTGAGCAAGAACCACTCTCTTGTACCCACATCTCTAACTTCAGAGTGACTTGGTCCCCTTTGCATTTAAAGAAAAGTGTTCAGTGGCGAAATGTGACTCTATGATGACCAACAATGCAGCTGCTTTGATGTAATCTGTATTTTTCATAAATTACTCTTTTGTGTAAGAAATAATTGGAAGCTGAGGCACTATTTTAGAGACATTAACCCAAGGCCCTCTTCCTGCCCATGCAAACGGCAATCAGCTGTTTCTGTTTCTCTGGCAGCCTAATTACTTCAAGCTTAAAAAAATAAAACCCAACATTTTGTTCTGTTCTAATGGTTTTTCAAAGTGTTGTGGCCTTCCACATGACTGAAGTAGTAGTTCAAATACATGTGGTTAGAAACAAGACTGGCAACCACCAGATACAGGTGTCTGGCCCAGACTTTAAATTCCAGATGGCAGCAGCAAAGCACCTTAGGCATAAGAAACAACAGCAAAAAGCAGGCAGACTGATCTCTGTGGACAGTTTTCCTCAGCCATTGGCAGCAAACACAGGGACAGCAGTGTGTTTGGTTTGATACAGTTCTCAGTGAACTGGGTGCAGTGTTGCCACTTTGGAGTGCAAGGACAGCCAGTGCAGTTTCATACAGATGATCCAATTCAACAAACTTCAAATGAATTTTTTTGAAGGAGCTCAGGCTAAGCCTGAAGTGGAGGCCTGTAGCTGAGTGGTGATGGCACTACCACATCCACCAATTGACACCTACCAATATATGAGGTAGAAGCTGTCAGTCATGTTCCCCGCTCCTTTCTGCCCTTGGCCCACAAAGCAAAGCACGTTGCTGCCCAATGAAAGAAGGAGGAGGAGGAGGCCTGTTCTACCTGCTTTTCTATCAGGGGGAAAAGGTGTAAGGCAAGTCCTGAAGAAGGACTTGCTCAAGTTTACTAGGACTGAAAAGAACAATGGTAAATTGTTCTTACCACTTACCTTATAACCAAGGGCCTTCAGCTCACTGGCAGAGCAAGGGTACAAATCCATGAACTTGTACCTGTCCACCAGCAGAGCTGTTTCTTTGCCCTCATATTCTTCCTTGAATGCTGTGAACCTCCGTTTCTCAACTTTCAGTATGCTGGCTAAATCACCAATGTTACTTTCAAAGGCTAAAAACCGAGCCCAGATTTCCCTGTGACAGAACAGACACGGTGACAGTTACTGAGGGAGAAAGAATTCCTGATCACAACTCAGTTAAAAAACACCAAGGAAAGACTCAAGGAGGCAATCTGGGAGCACATGGCTCTTTCTGTTATTTACTTTAGATGCATCTACCTCATGTATTGCCTTCCCAGTGCCTTTATGTATTTCTGCAAAAGCTTTCAACCTAGTGGACTGCAAAGGACTCTGTTTATGGAAAGGAAAGCATTAAAGGTGTCAAGGACTTAACATTTGACATAAGCTCTTTCTCAATATAAGACAGCAAGCCTATGTCAAGGACCCTTCAACATACATTATGATCTAATTCATCTGCACAGACTAACATGTTCTAGCTGGTAAGAGCAGGACCCTGTGACAGAACAGGCAGTACTTCAGAATATTACATAGCCCAAAATACATAAAATTACTGCAGATCTCTCTAGAAAATCTCATCTATAATTTAAGCAACATCCAACCATATTTCTGGACTTGATTCAACTTTCATTTTAGCTTTGGAATTCACCTTTGAAAAAGATTCCACTTCTAAATTCTTGGGCTTTCTTACTTTTAAAATGGACATAAAAGTATTTCTCCCAAAAAGATCAGAATTTAAGTGCAGTATGAATGTGCACAGCAGTGCCATGTTTGATTCCTTAATTTGATGTTATGTCTATGAGAAGAATCATGGTGAACACTCAGACAGCAAAGGCTTGGTAAGCATTTGTTTTGAGAAATCAGCTTAAAAAGTAGCAATGAAAATGTGGTGGTGAGTGGTTAATCCAAGTCTTTTCTGGTTCTTTCCCTGTTTAATTTTCAGTTGGCTGGGAGGTGTTCAGCACCCTCCTCAATAAATTCCTGACTCACCTCCTCTGCTCCAACTATTGAATCCTTACTGCTCATTGAATCCACCTGCTCAAACCACTGAATCTTTACAGCACAGGAGGATTTTGCACTTTATCCTCATCAATCCTGCATCTGTGAGGTTTTAAAGTCAATAAATAAACCAATTTCACTAGGAGTGGGATAGGGACTTTCACAGATCTGTCACAGTTGTTGCTATTTTAGGCAACATGAAGAGGGGAAGGAACATCTGTGCCTAATTTTGTCCTGCTGTTCGTGTTTTTAGTTTCTTTGGGATATTTAGGGTTCAAAGGGGTTATGTATCTTTTTAAGTGCAGTGAAGCTGCTTTTGCAGACATACCCAGATTTCTCAGGTGGAAGGCTCCCTGAAGTTAAAACACGTTCAAACAAAACTCGTGTATTGTTGTCCTCTTTAAAGATAGAAAGAAAAAAGAAAAATAACAGTAAAATATAAGAAAAACAATTAAAAATCATGTCCATTCAAAGAAATGTGTATGCTGAATTAAATATAAGGCTGACATTCTGATACTTGGATTTCAGTAAGTATAAAAAGAGATCTGAATGCCCACATGAAACTTTACTCATGGAAAATTCAACTGGGAAATTGTTCTTTGGAAGTTTATTTTTGCTAATAGTAACAAACTAATCCTAATATAGGTTCTTCTATATGAGCACAGCTATTGCTTGGCATCTCTTCAGGATTTCTGTGAGGTTTTTTTCCATTTTCTTTAATTAGCAGAATAGCATATGTTGGTAAATTTAAATTTGACCTTTCCATTCACTACTTCCCTTTTAAATTAGAGCAATATTAATATTCTTCTATATTCCTCAGAAGTCCTCCCCAAACTATTAGACCTGGCTCCCAGCAAACAGTCAGTCGTTGTACATTGTCACCTGGGGGAATGGAGTGGTTGGTGGTTTTGTTCTTTAAACTGCCAGTTTTAAGAACTTTTTTTTCTGCTGGCAATCTATAGAAAGGCATGGCAAATATTCATGGAGACCCACAATAATTTATTGGAAAATTAAATATACTTTAACTTGGATATAAAAATCTCTGTTTACAGCTCACAGGAGGAAAAAACCCTCCAAATCTGTTCAAACTTTCAGAGCCTGAAAAGCCAAAGTGCTGTGAGTCTGACAGGAGATTCATGTGCCTGGTGCCTACAGAACACAGTGTAGGGTCAGGAGATCCAGCAGCACAACTGCCTGCAGCCCCTGCCTCACAGAACTGGGCTGCACCCACCCTGTGTTACACCTCTGTGCTGTTATGCCACAAATACTGAACCCCAGAGTATTGACTACTTGAAGAAATACCTGAAAAAATCTGAAAATCTAATGGGTACCAAACAGGACTGGACAGAGGAAGACCCCAGGAGGAACTGCTCTCCTCCCTCTTCTTTAATTCCCCACGAAACATGGACCAGGACAGTTCCACACAAGTCTGTCAGCCCCTACTCCCACAGCACTCTGGATTTCTCGTAAGAGGGATATTCACTCCTGCCCCAGGAAATTCCACACAGAGACCTTCCACCACCACCTCCACCTCCTGCCTGCAGCTCCCCAGCCCCCTGTGCCTCAGGGCCTTGCCCATGCCCTGCTCCTTCCCTGGCAACTGCCAAGAAGGACTGATATGCACAATATTGATTGCCTATCTTGCTCATCTCATCTACCCAGGGAGAACGAGTTTAAATGAATTCCGGTCAGGACCAGCTAATCCCTCACCCCCCTCATGCTGATTTTAAGCTCCTATAGGTCTTCCTCAGAATTTAGATTTCTCAGTGTACTTCCCACTGTCCACAACAGATGCTGTAAAATTCTTGCAATGCCAGTGAGTTACACTTAGGAAAACTCACTTTCCTCTGCTCAGTAGAATCAAGATCTAATGTCACCAAACTTCTGGAACTTCTCTAAGGACAAAAGAGCAAGTTTTGTTCTGCAAATTAACTGCCTAAGTTAATTTGCTCTCAAGAAGAATTTAAATTCAAAGGACTTGGTCTGACCCTGAACTCACACAGAAGGCAGATTAGTGCTCCATCAGACCTCTCAAAGCTTAAAGCTTACCATTCAGGTGAGAAAGGTAGTCGATATATGCCAGTACATATTCTGGAATGTCCCCATATTTTTTCAGCCCTAGCTCAAAAATCTTAAAGGCCACAGACTTATCCTGCAAACATCAAAATGAAAAACAACAAGGTTATTAGCCTCAGTGAGCTACACAGCCTCCTGACACTCCTGTAAGACTCAAGCACCTGTGGTTACCTTACTGCAATAATACTCCATCAGAGCTGCTGTGACATAGACGTGATGGCGGGTCCGGGCGTCCTCTCTCGCCTTCTTAAATATCGTTCTTCCAGATTTGATGCCTTCTGCTCGCCTTGCAAATTTCATATATTGGATATAAACCTAAGGGGCATGTTAATGTTGAGAGAGCATCAGTGCTAGCAAAAAATACCAGGATATCAGCAAGCTTTTTTACTGTATCTGAAATAATGGCCACTCACAAAATGCAGCAAATAAGTCGAAAGAGAAACAAGACTGTGTAGTGCCTCTGTGTTGTTTTGCTATAAATAATGAGGCCAACCTTTTTAGAAAAGAAATTGAGTATACTTAAGACTGATCCCCTGAAAAGACAACAGTTAATACAAGGATTTTTCAAGGAAGGGGGGTAAGCAAATGAGTGTAATTTACGTAAGCTGTTGCCTTCAGAGAATTGAAGCCTTATTTTAAAAATGGTAACTTTCCAATAAAGCTAAGACATCCCTAAGGCTAAAGAGCAGCCAAAAGGCCTGATGAAGCATTCTTCATGATGAAGAATTTTACTGTACATTATACAATCCCAGATAAAAATCACCCTGCCTGCAAATATTTATACCTGGTCAAGGAAATAATGAATGTGCTACTTAATTCAGTGGGTAATTTGTGGTTTGCTTTTCTTTGGGATTTAACTTTCCTTCACTCTGAATTAGATCACAAATAACAGCGTTCCTCAAGCAGGAGGAACTGGTACATGGTTTCATATAAAATGTAAACTTAGGAAGCATTATGATTTGTCTTTATAGAATGGAAAGTGTCAGCAAATTGATACCTTTCCTCTGACACTGACCTGTTGTTTCATTTTAGACCTCACCCCTTCTTTTTTTTCTCATGCTTCGATGTGTCTATTTATAAACTAAACTGCTTCTTGAGAGCAGGTTACCTGTCACACCACCTGTTCTGCACTCACACAGCTGGCACTAGGGACAGTGTTTGTAAGTTCAGCAGATGTGCAGCAAAACTCTTTGATACTCATAAAGTGAACTACAGATTTGTATGCAAACTACACGTACACAGGATGGTGTCTTCCTGAGTAGGGAGGAGAGTGGACAAAAGCAACATGGTTTCAATCAGTTAAGGGGAGGCCAAGTGAAATTTTAGTTGAGCTAACAAAACAAAATCAGAGCTGTGTTATGAAATCTTTCATATCTTCATCACCTGTTTTAAGAGACTGTCCAAAAAAGAGAGATGAGGAGTGTGCACATGACTTGGTGTATTTAAGTGGATTAAAGACTATACTTATCAATTTTCCTGAAATTTTAATCCTCTCATTACTCTACCTGCTCTATCACCCTTGTGAAGTCCTGTAAGGACTTCTCTACTCTTTGCGTATCTTTGAGTAACTACCCATACAAATGTGGGAAAACCCAATACTAGGCAACATCTTACCAGAGTGGGATCAATGTCTTCGATAGCCAGGAGTCGGTTATATATGCTGTGCACCTTCTCATACTTCATTCGACTCTAAGTGAAAGGAAATACACACTGCTTGGTAACACCATTCCACACACTGCTTGGTAACACCATTCCACATCACCTCTGGGAAGGCAAAACTCAAGCTCAATTAAAGCCTAGAAATTTTTTTTGTTTCCATTTTCCCCCAGCTGAACACTCTGTGTGTTCCTTTACTCACAGACATTTTCTGTCTTGTGCAGTCATTTTTTAACTTCCCACATTAATTTCCCAGTAGAGTCTTTTCAAGAGTCTCTGAGGTCTTTTTCTAATGTAGTAATGCTGCAGCAGAACTGTCATTGTACGTGTTTGGGATATGAAGACTGTTTCCTTTACCACTGTCTAAAAGTAACGTGCAGACAGGTGGGAAAACCTCCTTCACTCTCCAACCTACACATTTTAGATAATCCAGTCAGTTTCCTGCCAGCTCCAGCCCTCCAAATTGTATTGTGCAGCCTTAAGAAAAACCATGACACTTAGCATATAAGAGGCTGCTCTGAAAGCCAAGCAAGGTCTTTTCTTTTAAGGGCAAAGGCTTTTTATACCCCCTGATGTCCTCAGGATCTTTCAGCAAAGACTGAGAATTCCATGTTACAATAAGTGGCAAACTAAACCCCCCAGAGAACTCCACAGCCCTCATCTGCTCAGTGGGAAACAGCCTTTATTCCTGGAGGTTCATGAGCAAAATCCCCCGTGGCTGGGGCACTGCTCACTGCAGAGCTGCTGGCCTGGGCAAGGAGATTCCTCCAGAAAGCTGCAGCAGAGGTGCCTCCCACCTTCATCACAGCCACACCAACACAAGCATTAACACCCCAGGAATTAGGTGGGAAAGGTGCTCCTTATGCCCATTGTAAAAGTGAAGAAGCTGATGGTCCAGGAAATGTAAATTTATAAACATTTTACCCTTACGATAATTTGAAAATTACAGTCAATATTAAAGTGGAAAGACAGTAAATCTTCAAAACTTTTGCAACTCATATGATGGGATTTTCATCTCTATTTTCTCAGCTTCATGTCAGAAACATGGAAGGCTTGAAGAATCAGTAAATTAACTCCACAGAATTCATTCAGTATGTTTCAAATAAATGACATTATTCACAGGAAATGTCTTTGGATATCAGTGTCAGTACACCACTAGTTTTGCTCACCTCTTCATAATCTGCATATGCAAAATAAAGAAGCATATTCTTCTTTAATAAAGTGCTGATCGCTCTTTCATAAATATTAGCAGCCTCATCACTGAAAAGTTTAGCATTGTTCATGTCCTGTTATAAAATAAGTATAATAATATAATTGTTCAGCATATGTGACAACAAAGGCCAATTTATGGAATATCTTCTGTGCGTGACAAGTCCCAGTGAATTTCCATGCAGTGCTTCAATAGATAATAATTTCCCCAGGAAAATTAAGGAATCACAAAATCAGGCCAAAACACTCCCTCAAACCTAAAACTGAAACCTAAAACTCCCCCAAACCTACCTTTGCAAGACTGAAATAGTTTTTCATTCTTATCTCAAATAAAGATATTTTTATTTCTTAAGATAGGCCCAATTTTAAATCTCTGAACATTACACAACTTACGGTGCTAAGTATTTTTCACATCTCCCCTCTTTGGTTCTTAAGTGTTTGACCAAAAAATAACATTACCCCATGTCAAAGCCACGAAATAAGAGAAAGCCAAGGCAACCTGCTTACCCCTTTCTCAGCCAGCAGCTTGCTGGACTGCTCGAGGTACTGTGCTGCCTCATACCAGATGTCTGGGTGATGTCCCAGCACCAGAAGACACTGCTCATAGGCAAACATCACTGTGGGCAAGAAATGTAGGAAACACTCCTTGTGAATCACTGCAGAAATGGCACCATCTTGCACAATGGAAGAATGAAGTGCAAAAATCATCAAAGACAGCAGACAAATGTTGATGCTGATGGGCTACAACGATCACAACCGCAGTTCTTTATTGCCAGAAACTTCGTTCACCATAACCTGCCTCCTCCACAAAGGAAGAACAACTCATTCCATTAACAGCCATAAAAATTAGGCTGAGATCCACTGCTTCCTGACCTCCAATGGAATTGCAGTGGCACTGTCCCCCAAAACCCATGTATTACTTTCAGCTTGGCTCGATCAAAATCTAGCTTGTTTTTTTTTAAAAAACCACCCACAACAATTCGAGAAACTTGACTCACTTCTGCTCTAGCATGATCCCTGAACACCAGCTTAGGTCATTACTTGTGCTGGAGGTCATTAATGGAGCCAAACCCCACGGTTCTACATGTCTTAGCAGGGTATCTGATTACCTCTTTTTGTTATGAGAGTTTGATCCTCTGTACGCAGAGGATTGCTCTTTTCCCACTGGATGTATTTCTTCCACATGTCCACCTGCTGAGCCTCCTGGGGGGTATTTTGTGGGGGGACAGAGGGAGCGTTGCGGTCCAGGCCTTTCATCACTGTCTCATATTCCTGGAACAGAAGCAATGTTTTGAAGAGCACATTTAACCACGTTAAATGCTTGTTTTGTTCATCTTATGTTTATGTTTTCTAAAACAGATAGAAATATTTTATCCTACCGACCTTGTTAGTCTGACACACCTTTATTTGAGACAATAACAAAGTTTAATGCTAGTTTTTAGAATTAAACAGAACTAAGAAAAGTCAACAGAACATTGTACCTTTGCTACACGTCGTGCATTCATATAATCTCTACTCCTGTCTTCGATCATCTTCTTAGCTAAGTGAATGTTGATGCCCTGGAGAAGGGTGGAAAGAGGAACTGGGAATGTGCAATTTCACTTTGGAAATATTAAATCTTATTTCATACAGGAAAGAGCTTGAAAGGGGATGCAAAAGTGAGCAAGGGCAAAGTTATTTTAAAATACCAATCTCAAAAGGTACTGCATTTCTCCTAACAAATGGATGGGCAAGGACTTATAAAAACCAACTGACCTGAAGCACCTCAGTGTATTTTTAATCACTTTCAAAAATAGAATGAACTTTACATAAAGTTCTGGGGGCAAAAGTGTTCCTGTGACTTACAACTTCGCGTGTAATGCTGGTCAGCACCTAGTCAGTCACAGCACCCTGCCTTGCTGCTCACCAGCTGAAGGCAGGGACAGCACATGAACAACTGTTTTCATGTACAAGCAGTAAGAGATGCACCTCCAGGCTCAAAACTCTGCCTTCTCCTCTGCTCCTGAAGTGACAGCTTTCAAAAGAGGTTCTATTCAACATACTCCCTGCTGCACATGTACCTTTGTCAGCTCAGAGGGATGTGAAATGTGTCACCACAGAGAGTGACATCCCTCCAGGACTGCACACACGTACAGAGGGCTCTGCTGTGCTGCAGAGCAAGAGCAGAGGGAGGGGGGGTGGTCAGGCTCTGGTCACGGGGTCCTGGGCACGAACAAAACCTCAAAGTGCTCTCACAGCAGGATAAGAACCACTCTTTTGCTGATGCCTGTGTCTGGGTACTCGCTCGGTATGGAAGCAAAGACACCGTCTGGGCTTGGGGAAGGTGCTGTCAGGGTCAGCACACAAAACCAGCAATGCCCCAGTTAAACACAGCCTCCTCCAGGGATGCACTCCCAGCTCAGCAGCTGTGCAGCTCTGTGAGCCAAAGATTGTCCCTTTGTCACGGGACAGAGGGGTGTTCCCACTTTTGACCATTTAGTTAATTAAAGATACTGGTAACAACCTGATATTGCTGCTTGGTGGTGGTTATGGCTGAGCTGAAGGGAAGCTTGAGAATACTTGGATTACAGCAAACAGACATCAACCTTTCACACAGAGACCTGCATGTGATCTCTGTGCTGTCGAGCTACCGATGTGGGGAATCACCTCTCCCTCAAAGAGCCCTTCTGGTGAGGAGCGTTTCCCTGTGCCAGAGCCCCTGTGAGCAGCAGTCCTTTCCATCGAGGCCAGTTCAGCCAGAGCACAATGTGCAGAGACCCATGTCTGAGCAGAGCACTGGCCCTCACCTTGCAGCAGCTCTGAACAGTCTGAGGTACAGGTGTGAGTTACAGGTGTGAGGTACAGGTGTCAGCCAGAGCCAACTCAGCTGGAAACTTGACAGGTTTGAGCTATTGTTCTGACAGTCTCCCTGTGTATTAATGAACACAGTGGGAACCAACAGTGACAGCCTCCCTTTGCTATGTGGGAGGGGGAGATGAGGGTTACAGGGAAGCTGTGTTGGGGAATTTTCCTAAGCAGGAGAAGGCATGTCAGTG
This sequence comes from Formicarius rufipectus, assembly GCA_013399695.1. Lineage (NCBI taxonomy): Eukaryota > Metazoa > Chordata > Aves > Passeriformes > Formicariidae > Formicarius > Formicarius rufipectus. The sequence continues at coordinate 587,085 of VXAU01002075.1, forward strand.
GGTAAGCTCCCTGGTGTCAGCAGTGGTGTCCCTGAACACCCATGGGACAATGAGCTGCTACAGAACACGCTCGTGGATTTGGATACATGGAATTCTCCCACCCAGTGGTCTCCCACACACATTTCTGCCACCTCGAGGTCTCCTACCCAGTAGCTCTCCCACTCACATTTCTCCTACCCAGAATTCTCCCACCAACATTTTTTCCACCCAGAGTTCTCCCACCAACGTTTCTTCCACCCAGAGTTCTCCCACCCAGAATTCCCCCACCAACATTTCTTCCACTCAGAACCTCTCCCACCCAGAGTTCTTCCAGCGACATTTCTCCCACCCGGAATTCTCCCACCCAGAATCTCTTCCACCCAAAGGTCTCCCAGCCACATTTCTCCCACCCAGAATTCTTCCACCCAGAATCTCTTCCACCCACAGGTCTCCCACCGGCTAAGCACAGTGGCCTCATTAACATGAGCGGTCATCGAGATCACAACTTGTGCAATGAGCACCAAGGAAAGACAAACTGTCCCTTCTTCCCTGCTCAGGGCACAGCTGACCCACAGCATGCTGGCACCTGCCAGCCTGGGCACAATCAGCAGGACAGGGGAGGATGGTGGATGAGCAGCCCTGCCTGGCAGTGCTGAGCATGAGGGCAGCTACACTGAGATCTGCCTTCTCCCTGCTGCTGGTTGGGGCTGGTAAACCAGCTGGTAACAACTGGGTTTATAAACACACTCTAAAGGTGCAGCTACAGATTAGCCTGCAAGGCCAGTGAGCTGGGGTTATGCTTGCTGGAGACAGTGTGGCAGCAAACTCACCTGAACTGATGCTGCAGTGGCTTCAGGTGAAAGATGGTGAGGAGTATTTTACAACTACTTAAGACCATGTAACTTAATGCCGTGAAGGAAGTCCAAACCATCACAGCTGAATGCCATTTCACGCTACTCAACTCTAAGTGAAAGGAGGGGAGTGCCTCCTGGGGGACACCAGCCCTCACTGCCATCTGAGCTGCTCAGCTTCCAGTAGATAAACTCTCCATCACTGATGACAGTGATTTCTAACTCACCAGCAATTCCACTGGGCCAACTGGAAAATGAGACAGTCAGATGTATCTTACACAGAGCCTTTGAAATAAAATAAAAGTTCACTCGGGTAGTTTAGTCACAGGTCTTGGTACAAACTGCACACACTGCTGCTCATCTGTTTTATGCACAATTACTTAGTAGATATATTTTGGGCACCACGTTTGATTGTATGACTATTATTTGTTTTTCAGTGTCACAACCAACCACGTTGTGGATTACCTCTTCATATTTGTTATAATCTCTCCAGAGCTGCTCTATGTTTATCATTGGGTTCACACAGCCCCGCTGGTAAACCCTACGGACAGCTGTTATCCTCTGGTTCTCTGCGTAAGATCCCACTGCTTCTCTGCAGGGTGGGGAGAGAGAACAACGTCAGCTGTTACAGGTCATCACTGCCACGAACATCAGCATTGCATCAACTGAGCTTAAAAAGATTCCTTTAAGGTACTTACACGCCTTTCAAAAAATTGATGTAATCCACCCAGATCTACGTGAGAAAAAATATCACATAATGAGAACCAACGTTTAGCTGTGTTTGTTATAAAGTTAGAAATAAAATGGGTTTTGATGGAAAAAAAACCATACCTGGTATGACATGATTTCCATACCAATCTTATCCAGAGCAAAATCATATGCCTGAGCCATTTTTTCCCTGAGGAAAAGAACAAACCACAAAGACCATAGAGCAAGTGTTTAGTATTAAAAAAATTCTTTATTTAAAGAGTATTCTTTAGAGCACGAAATTCTAACCAAACACTGAGGAATGAGAAATATCATTCAAGAGTTGAGAGCAAAAATGGGCATTCAGACAGCTTTAAATTCTGTATTTAGGCTCTGTTGGGGATTTATTTGTATTTAAGAAAATTATTTAAAACTATTGGTGGCAATCCAGCATAATAAGTTCCTGGCCCACCTCACCAAGTCAATGGAAATCCATGTATACTATGTGAAGCGGAGAAAACCACTGCTCTCCACATCTTCTTAGCTGACAGATGCACCCACGGTTTCTTCCCTCCACCCTCAGTTCCCCAAATCTTTGTGGAATTCCCCAGAAACACTAAAACTCTGGGCCAAAGAGGAGTAGCTCCCTGTGTAGAACCTGCCCAGAACCTTTTGCTTCATTTCTTAGTCCCCCAAATTCAAAGTATTTTCCTTCAAATTATAAATGTTTTTTCTCTCTCCTGTTTTTTTCCCAGTTCCCTTTACTCAAACATATTTCAGAACTTTATTACCTCCTTGACAATGTTAACAGGAAAATCAGAGGAAAGTTAAATGGGATAAAAAGAAGGGGCACTGAGACTTCTAAAATTGTTTCAAAAGAGTCTTGTAAAAATAGAAACCCCTGCTTTATTTCTCTGTTAATGCATCACTTATCTTGCCAGTTACAGTGCAAGGAAATTACGATGGGCTGTGGAAGAAGAGTTTACAGATGCTGAAATTTACTGATATTTTTTGAAACTCAGTCTATAGGATTATAAACAAGCAAAATGCAGTTACTGAAAAGGGATGAAGGTTCACACCCCCCCAAATTCTGACACCTTGAAATTTATGTCTTTTTTCTGCATTCCAAAAATTTCTCCAATGCCTGAATATTTACTGTTACTGGTCAAAGAGAGTAAGTACCTCACCTGGAACCAATGCTGAATTTTGTGGAGAATCTAAATAGGACACTGAGAGCAGGGACAACAAAAGGTCATGACTGAGGAAGAGGCATGTTTAGGTTGGCTCAAGCACCAATCCCATCTAAAGGAAATTGCCATGGATACACCAGCTACTCCTCTGCTCTTGTCCCACCTTGTTACCTGAATCAAGATTGGCAGCAATTTTGCCCAGCAAGTTCAGGACTCTTCATAGAAAATGTTTTCTAAGTGCAGATTATGTATTAACCCCCCAATACTGTACCAGAACATCCCCAGACTGATTTGACACCCAGGTTTCTTCCCACCCTCTAGTCAAAAAAGGAGATTCACCACAAACCCAGAATAATTCAGAGCAACTCTGTTAACTTACTTGTAACTAGGTAGCTTCCCCTTGGTTTCTCGTACATAGGAAAGGTAACATTTCCATAAATCAATGTGTAAAACCTTCATAAGGCATCGCTGAAATAACTGTTTAATACATCAAGAAGATGTGATCAGGATTCCAGATAGAGAAATTAAGATTTCTACTTTTAAAACTATACAGTGTGAATTAAAATAATCTTCAGAATTACGACTGAGCTTTGTAAGAAAGAGTAAGTTAAACTACTCATTGACTAAAGTATCTCCATGATACGCAAGGGAACTGGAAAGAATTAAGAAGAGAAATCCCTCTGCATAATTCATTGATTACAGCTTGGTAGCAACAACAAATCAACTTGAATGATACTTTTAATCTGTGTTTTTGAATAGTACATTCAATGGTTGCTACAGCTTTTTTCAATCTGATTTAGCTCGATCACAAGGCACTTTTTCTTGCTATAGAGATATAGTACATATATTAATAGGACTCACCTTTTCCACTTTGTCATAATTTTTTGCTTTAATCTATAGGGAAGCAGAAAAAAACAAATCACTTAAGAAACTATTTTTGAATAGGAGGAATATATTCTTTACAGTACTATAGCATTCCAATTTATACTTTGGCTGTCTAAACTAATTACATTGTAATACCATGTAACACTGCAAAAATGTAATTAAATATACAAAATCATGTACTTTGCTTAGTTTTGCCAAAATTGGCAGGGTTTTTACTTTTATTTTTACTTCTTCACTTCCAAAATGTACCTATCAGTAGGCAAAGTTGCTCTCCTTTGAACACTCAGACTTAGCCTCTAATTTCAAGGTACCCTGTTGCCTCCAGTGCATATACTGACTTAAGTGCCAAAGGTTCAGCAAATTATGGGTAAAATACCATATTTTCAAAACTCCTTGGCTAACAAGTCTATTAATCTCTCGATTAACTTGAAAATTTCTTTCTCCAAGTACACTTTGCTATAAAATGCAGATGCTGAACAAGGGAATAACATGGAACATGGAGAACCTGTCCTTCCACAGCACCCCCACTCTGGTGCTCCCAGCAGACACCAAACCCCACTCACACCTCGGCACCAGTTTCACTCACACAGCACACAAACCACAGGGGCAGAGGGTGAGAGTCAGCAACCAACAGGCTGCCTTTCAGACAGGACAAAGAAAAGCACGACACTGCCGAGGAGGGCACACACGCATCTTTCGTGTATTTATTAGCTCCAGCTACGGCAACATGACCAGCGATCTGTGGAGACACTCCCTGAAGGAACAAGGAAAGTCAACAACGCCTTTAGATGACGTTTATCTGCGTTGAAATAAACAACCTTTAATGACAAAAGTACTCGTTATGCTGCGTTGCACTTTTGTAAAGTATCAAACCTCCCTTTGTCATCCCATTGTCTTCATTTACTTAGAGGATTGGAGGGCAGCAGGAGCAGCTCTGAAAGCCTTTCTTCCCACTTCTCCAAGGATCATGGTGACGGGAAGCAAACAGCCACCCTTTTGCACCAGGTATTATTTCACTTTGTAACAATCCCACTCTAAAGCACAACAGAATTTTCAATGGCAGCATTAGGAGACACGGATCCATGTACAGGAGACCTAAGATAAGGATGCCCTGTCTTTCCTGCCTCCTACTTCCCCAGTGCCCATACTCCTGCAACACCCCAGTCCCAAGAGCCTTAAGAAAGTCATTCCCCCATTTCCCTCACTCCTGAAGAAGATCAATTAAAACCCAGAGATTTCAAATACATTTTGAAGAAAAACTTTAATGGCACACATGGCAGACTGGACCCTTGTGTCACTCAAATTGGAGCATCATCCCACCCAGGGTGAAAGAATGTCACAAAATCCAGCTTTACAGAGAGTTAAGCCCAACTGTGTCTTGCACATGCGAGTTCTACACAGTCTTCTGGCAGACTCTTCAGTGAGAAGACTGCTGACCAGAGAAATGACCAATCAAAAACACATAACAATGCTCTGAAGTAGCACTTCACTAAAACCTGGAGGTGGCATTTCTGCTCTAGAACTCCTCTAACCCCTGGCAACACACCCTGACCCAGCACGCTCGCAGGGACCTGCCCTTATCCTACTGCCACTTTCTCACAGCTTTTTGTGAGCCGAACACATTCTTTCTGCCTATAAAGAGCACTTCTAATAATTGTAGGGTTGAGACAGAACGTTTTTTTGGGGACATGAATTAAGGAGCTTGATGCTGCTCTGCTTCCAGTTGAAGGAAAGGGAATTCTTACATTTTGTATTTCTCATTCAGAGTCCAAAAGAAAGAAAGACATCTCCCATTTTTTACTTCATCCTTTTTTGACAGCAAGAGTAACTTTTCAGGTTCCTCAGCACCTCTTACAATGTGATGAAAAGGATTCAACTCTCACTAAAGAGACAGAGCTCCCAGTCTCTGCCTCCCACCCCTGGCAATCTCCTTCTATTCTTGGCCACCAAGTGAAAGAGAACAAACGAGTCTTGGGTTGTACATCCTAGCACACAGCACAGCTGTCTGTACCTTTTTTCCCCTCCTACTTAATGCAAGTAAAGCCTTCAATAAGATGTGCAGATTTTTTTTTTTGAGTAAGAGATAGAAGATAGCATGAATTCTTTTTTTTTTGGTGAAAATTCAATAAAATTAATTCATGGCTTTGTCACTGACAAAAGGCATCACATTATTGTTACTCAGGAACAAGATGAAAAGTAAATTTTAAAAGCTCAGATCGAAAAGCTGTAAGCAGGCAGAGCAAAAAATGAGTGTAGCCATATAAAGTGTCACACACCCCAAGAAAATTCCTAAATGTAGCCAGGAATGCTCCGTGCCTGCTTATCAGTTCCCTCTGCCCGTCATCACCCAAAAGCCCAATGACAACTATCACCCAGCAGAAGGGAACTATGTTGACCTCAATAATTGCATACAGCATCAGGTCACCCCATTCGCTCGCTGGAGCACCTTTTTTGTGCCTGGCAGCACTGTCACCAGGCAACATCAAAACACAGAGCACACAGAATATGTATCCATTCGACTACAAGCACCTCCCACAACCAAACACCTTGAAAAGAAAAATATTTTGCTGAGAAAAGAAGGTAAACTCTTTATTTGCACATGTTACAGCTCAAAGCAAAATATTTTCTATGTGAATTATCAGATACATGATAAGGTGACACCTGGACTTCAAGCCAGTGTTACGTATTTGTTAAATCCACACAAACGGTTTGATATCTGGAAATTCAGAAATCTTGGTACCAAAGAAGTTAGGAGGTTGGAGATCAGCAGGATTTGTTACAAAAAATAAAGGAAAAGACAAGCAATATTGGCCAATGCTTATTGAGTCTCTCAATGGAAAAGCAACTCCCTCTCCTTCAGGAATTTGTTTGCCTCTCTTGGCTCAGCGCTCCCAAACAACAAACCTGGCAGCCCCGGCTCAGGGATGCCACAGGGGTGGGGAAAGGCACAGGCTGCCTCCAGCACCCCCAATCACACAGTTCTTTCCTGTTACAGACACAGGAATAGGCAGTGATTAGATGTGGGAAAGCATAAAAAAATGAGTTTAATACTGTAATTTTGCCCTGAAAAGACAAGCATTAAGTGAACTAGAGATGTTTACAGCAGATTAGCCTTTGGTTTGTAAGGTTGCCTGGATTCCTGACTGCTTTAACTGAGGAGGCTGGTGATAACCTCACAGAGGCTGACACAAGGAGTAGCTCCACCACGAATGCACCTCCTATTCAATGAGCTGAGACACTGCCACTCCAAGGTAAATCCACACAGATGAGTGTCTCCCCTCCATCCCTGAAGACCACACAATGGCCACCTTGTCTAGCCAGCTATGCTTGGACACTCCTGTGGTAAAACACACCTGACCCTGCCTTCCTCTACCTGTGACAATTCCACCTCTTTTGCTGAAAGAGTAACTTTAAATGTGATGCTCCAATAGGAAATTTAAGTCACTACTGTTACCAGCTTTGTACAAGGTGAATTCCCAGTAAGGGAGTCACATTTCTTTCCAGGATATACAATGTAATTCCCTGAAACGAACGTCACAAACATTCAAAGGGAAAACTTAATCCATAAATTACACAGCACTTCACCCTTTTTAACTGACCTTTACAAGACATGTGAACCATTTATGGTCATGCAAGGCAAGTGATTTGACTGATCCAGGGACTTAATACTATTTGTAGTTGCCTGGCAACATACGAAAGAAGCCTAAAAAGCGTCCCTTTCTGTGTGTTTCTTGCTTTCCATCAAACTCCTAAGGAAGCAAAGTCAGAATGTGGTAATTAAGGATGAGCATGGCTTTTTCTGTCATCCACTTCTATATCCCAACTCCACCTTCTTTTTTTTTCATGGTTATTTTCCAGGAAAAAGATTTTTGTTCTCAAGCATAAAAACCTAACACTCCCTCCAGCTGTGCCCTTGGTGAGGCAGATCCTCTGGCTCTCTACTCTACCCACTGCCCCAGCACTATTCTCCAAGGTTTTTTTGAGGTTTTCTTGGAAGAGGGACCTGAAGAGAAACACCATCACCCCTGGCAGCATCACACCACCTGAGGAGGGACAGGCTGGGAGAGAAGCAAATGCCACAGCTGTGGAGGTGTTAACTTGATGATAATTTTCCTAAAGCCTGGATTTGTTATAAACACTAACACACATGCACCAATCCTTAATGTTAGCTGGTTGGTGTTTTTTTTTTTTTTTAAAAACACCACATACACATGTTCCAGACTACAAAATTAAAACCAGAGCGTACATATATGTATTTGGAAGTACTGCTCCTGTTTATTAGCTGAAGGGAACTCTCTGTGAAAGACCTATATTCATTCACAGGTGCCTAGGTATTAGATAAATAGAAGTCAACATTTAAAAAATAAAACCAGAGTACCCAAAATTTATAATCTCTAAATCCATTTATTTTTATCATTTGTGTGTCACCACCTCCCTTTTTTTTTTTTCTTTTTTTAACATCTTGATTGTTTGGGTAAAAGAATCAGCTTCCCAGTGTCAAGCACAGTGGGCTGCAATTTGGGTCTCTGCTAGTAGAGAACCGTGGGTGTAATAAAATACATTCACATTTCTCTACATGTTTCCAAGCTACAGGTTAGGGCTGGCTAGAGAGATGTTTGCCCTTTACTTGCAGAATAAATACAGCTTGGACCACAGCAGTTCAAACTTCTCAGACTGCCTCAAAGAAATGTCACCTTTCAAAGGATGGAGAGATGCTGATTGTCTGTTCTATCTTTAGCACATTCGGCCCTGTGCTATTTGCTGAGGCTCCCAGGCAGTAACTAATTGTGTGAGCACTTAATGTGACAAACTCGCTTTCCTACAGGTCAAGTCACAGCAATTACCTTTGCAAATAACAACTCATGTTCTGATCAAGTACATGAAATGCAAGTAAAATGCAGGACTAACACTGCACTTCCATGTGGTCATTAACCCAATGAGGATTACAACTGACTCAATAACTGAATCTAAAACCTAGGTATGAACAAAGCTTGTATTTAATTTGTGCAAGATATTCCAAGGCCTAAGAAATGAAATCCTTTATTTAAAAGCATTATCATATAATTGCAGATGCAATTTCTGTAATATATCATTTTACTACAATTTATACCAGATAAGGATTGAATGACTGGCTATTTCTGTAGTCTTCAGTCAGAGTTTTAATATTCCCTGTGAAAATACAGCTTTTATCTTGCTATTAGTAAAGCCTGCAAGCAAGAGATACAGTACATTGACTATAGGAAAACTCATTTTCTCAAGAGGCAGAAAGATGAGATTCTACATATTTTCATTCAGAGCAGTGTAATTTTTCACATGTTCATGATTATGTGACTCAATTTCAGCCTGCCATAAAATGGGACTTGAAAACTTCCTTAAAATTATTCTAAATTAAATGCCTCCAACTACTACCATAAGTATTATTTCAAGAGCTTCCAGAACCATGGCATTACATCAAAATTTAAAAGTCATGTTACTTCCACTAGATATATCATCACTGGAAAAAGAGGAGTTGCTCACAGCTGCCATAAAAATAGCTATAATGCAGAGGTGTGCGTGGGGGGAACTCACCTATTTTACAACCTGTTTCTGAGGAAACCTAGGAATAGAATAATCCAGGTGGAAGGAACCCACACTGGTTACCTTGTCCAACAGCCTGACCACTTCAGGGCTGACTGAAAGTTCAAGCATGTTGTTAAGGGCACTGTCCCAATGACACTTAAACACCAACAGGTTCAGGGCATTAAGCACCTCTTGAAGCCAGTTCCGGTGTTGACCAACCAAACTTCCTGATCACAATCATCTTTTAGGTTTCACAGCTGTCTCCTGACTACCAAAATAGTGGTCTACCACATACACTATCACATATTTACAGTTACATCTACTTTCAATTTGCTCACAGTATTTAAGAACAAGAAAATGTTACAGTAACTAAGAATACTGGTTCTGTTGATTAACAGAACCTGTAATTCTGCAACTCCAATTACCAATTAATATCCTGCAGCAAGAACAGGCACCTCCTGAGCAGCCAGTGAAACAGGTAACTTTTTATAGGAAAAATCTGAGCCTCATTGCCATTTTGACCAGTAAAAGGTGGTCATGCCTACAGGTAAAGTGCTAACAAGTAAATGAAGGGCAGCAATTTGCATAAGAAGCTCCATTTCAGTGGGAAATGAGGACAGGGCAGTGGCAGAGCAAGAGCTGCTGCATGAACATGTAAGGCTGCTCCTCTTAACTTCTTGAAACTTGTCATTAAAGCCTCATCACCCCAAACATTTAATAACCTTGAACAGCCTTCAGGAACATTAACCAAAGCACATCAGGTTAACACACCCTACTAACGTTTCTCCTCTGAGAGGCAGCAGCCTGGAGAGATCTCTCCATGAACTCCTCCACCACCTGCCTCATTATATAAACAAAGAAAAAATAGGCAGGACTGAAGACTTGAAAAGACTATTTCCAATACTGAGCATAGAACTAGATTGATCTAGAAGTTTGGGGAAAAAAGGAACCCAACTGCACCTGTGAAATGCCACTCTGCAGGCAGAGTAATGTGCCCCAGTTAAAACAGTGTTGAGTAACAACTAATTTCAGAAAAAAACTACGTAAAGAAGTAATAATTAATTTAAAAAATTTGCAAGAGGAAAATGTCTATTTGTTTATTTTATTAGACTAAAAAAACCAGTACCTTTATTTTTCAGATGCGTTAGGAAAGAAATCAATCCCTACAAACATCAGAATAGAGTATCCTGAGGTATGAGCAAACTGTTTGCATTGCAGAAGTGCAGCAACACAAGGACTGAGAATCTGGACAACCTCACTGAACAAACTTCCACTAACCATTCATCTAGAAGTGATAAAAGATTGCAGTAAAGAGACTTAACTTTGCTACTAATAATACAGGTTGGAAAGCCTAAGAACTACCTACTCCATCTAACTCCTAAGTATCTACTCCAGTGTAAAGAACAAGGACTTAATTAACAAATAAGAGAGCTCAGAGACAGCGCTACTAAAAATAACTGCTGTGCTTCAGTTTAAGCCTTAGTGCAGTCTGAGCAATTTTCACACACAGACAAATCTTCAGGACTGGCACTTGACTCTACTCCCTTACAAAAAATGCTGGTCTCTTGGTCCTGCAGCGACAGCCTTCCTTCAGGAAAAGCATGCACAGCTCTCAGGAGACTAGACAGAGGCTGGACAGAGAAATACTTATTTACAGACAGCCTTAAAAAAGTAATTGGGGTGACAGAACTCTGAAGTGATTTTTCTAGCTGGAGAATGATACTGAACTGCAATCACTGATTCGCTCCCTACCTCATTTCTGATGCCACATACATCTTTTTTCTTAGTTTCCAATCTGGATTATAAAAATGAAGAAGCAACTTCTCAAGTGTTTTTTCTCTTCCTTCCTATCTATGGTGTTCTATGGCTCTCTCTTCTCATTTTGCTTAAGTGTTCCTTTCCAAAACACACTTTCAGAAAAAGGCAGGTTTGCTGTTATGTTTAACCACAAAACCTGCCTGTTATTACTTGCATTGCTGTTCTCCTTCCTGACAAACTAAGCCCCATTATTGTAAACAACTCTTGTGGATTAGTGCAATTCAAGCAGAGCTGTAGGAACAGCCTGTCTGAAGTCACAATGAAAAGCACAATCTATGTTCTCCAAAAAAAACAAAGGCAGGACACTTCACTTCTCTGTTCCTTCACCACCCTACAGATCTGACATTTAGAAATTGCCTAGAAATTGGGGTAAAGAAGAGAACTGCTCCATGTCTTGGCTTTCTTTTTCTGTGAGTACCACCTCAGCCTCCTGCACTGTTCTTTGCCGTGTTGGGTGAAACTCACAGACACACAGCTTATACAAAGAAGCAGCACGACCAGCTCTTCTTCCTTGTTCTATTTCTACCCATCCTTTAATACGTGTTCCGTATCAGGAAAACCATTACCTCTTCTATTTAGGCAATTTGCCCATTATAACATTTAATGTAGTATTAGCTGTATGGAGTAATTTACAACTTCTTTCTCGCCAGATTCCACTTCTTACCCAGAGTCTCAATTTGTCTGCAGATCTGATTTTAATGAAAAGTCAATTTTCAATATGCCCCATGGCTTGTAATTTCCTCTTCAAATTCACACCCCAGAAAACACCACCTCACATTCACATCCCTGCAAACTACCTTGCTTCCTTCCCAACTTACTTATTTTGGTTCTTTCTACGTACTTCAGTCCACTTCTGCTTCTCATTCCTGTTTCTTAATGTCTTTAGTATTCTAGAGAAGCAGTGGGAAGTTTTAACATGTGTTTTCAGCTGTCTAACATTAACAGACCTACTGGGCTTTTTGCAGTTCTTAGGAAGTGTGCCACTTCAGAGAGAAGCAGTGTTTTCTCTCCTAGATCTCATTTTATACTGTTTAACTCTCAAATTACAGGACTCAAAGGAAAATACAGCACCATGGATTGCAAGAGACAAGACAAAATGCAATGAGATAAATTAAAGACCTGCTGTCTTATCTGTTGGCCAGATCATTACAAAGTTAAATTAGGAGGGAAGCCTAAAGCCAATGTACTTGGTCATCTCATTGGGCTAGAGATCCCTAATTTGCAAACTCAGATAAATTCCACTGTTTGTCTGCCTCAACCACCTTTCACTAACGAACAGTCCCTCAGCAGGGCAATACACCTGGACATTTGCACTGCTCTAATGCTTTTTTCAGCTAATTTAGCAAGATGATGGGCACCAGCGTCTTGCACAAGGCTGCACAGACACACTGCAGTCTGTCACTGCCACCAGTGAGGCACTTCCCCATAATCCAACCTAAAAACTCCCTGCAGCACTAAGACCTTAAAAACAAGGCAGGGATCAGACCACTGCAACAGAGTACAAGTCAAAAAGGGTATGTGAGGCATCACCACCCAGGGGAAAAAATAAAAGAAGCTGCTCCATTACACAGGTCTCACACCTTACGAGGCTCTAACTTAAGATCTAAGTTGTTAATTAGAGTAACTTAAAATTGTCGAGATTCTTTTCACTTCTATCAGAAATCAGTGTTCATTACAGTAACATCCAGCTATTAAAAAATCATTCCTTCTTTCATTTTGCTATCCTCAAAATATGTTACAAAAAGAAAGCACATTTTGTAAGAAAGTGGCAATTTACTATTTAATTTGAAGTTACAGCTGGGGAAAATGGGGCACTTTAGGAGGCATTAAGTTCCCCATTAGGTTTATAGCTTGATAATTTCTCAGTATACTCATCACATCTACAGTTTTCATACATTCTTTTCAAATATGCTTGCATAAAAGGGTAGAAAAGAATACATTTAATAACAATTTTTTTTGCCACACTGCCAATTAGGGTATTTCAGAAAATTTGTTTTAGTAAAATATGGTTGTCAAAGAATAGTAATTTTAACGGAATTTTTAAAGAAATCTCTGTTCATTCACCAAGAACATATGTCAATAATACACTTGAACAATTTAGAATTTCAGAGATCTTACGTTTTAAAGGGATCCCCGAATATCTACTTTTTTAAAAAGCAACACATCTACAAGGCAGCAAATGTCCCTTAAATGGCCTCCACAGTGACTTAGCAAAAAGAGCTAATAGTCCAAATGAAATCATCTTAGGACCAGAAAGAACTGCTGCCCTTTCAAGTGCTCAAATTAATTCAGAGACCATGCATTAATGCCTCTCATTTTCTAGCATGGTACTGCTCTATTAAAGGCTCTCCTCAAAACAGACAGCCAAACAAGCAATTCTGCTAAGGAAAAGGAACACAGGTGGCTCAAAGAGCAAAAAATGGTACTAGAAGAATGTTAACATCACACAGCATCATCTTCTTACTCCTGTAATATTAGCACAAGACCAACTTGGCCCATTAGCAAAAATGTTCTTAATGTTTTGACATGGCAACTACAATGTAAAGAGCAGTCTTCCAATATTTTGGAGCAAAAATGGCCCAAAGAATGGTTCTCAAAACCACCAGACTGATCCTGAGCTCCAAAGGTGCCTTGGGGCTCTCATGTCTGACCACAGAAGCCAGTTGTCTCACCACAGGAAACCAAGAACCAGAAAGCTCAAAGTAAACAGTGCAGATTAATGCTCAGGCAGAAGTAATTCTCTGCAACTGCATCTCAGCATTGATGTGCAGTTGACAAGATGCGTAATTGCATTACAAAATAAACCTTACTGATGGTAACCTATTAACCCAAATCAATGCTACAAAAGTAAAGGAAGTGATGTGGTTCTTGGCTTTGCCATGGATTTCCTATGAAATCATGAGAAATGTTCATTATGTCATTATTTACTAAACTGGGATAAAAATCTACCTTAGATAATGACTGAGCTGCTTTTGTTTTACAGCAATAAGGTTCTTGTGCTGAAGTACAGGAAATAACCATATTTTTCTAACACAGGCAGCTGCCCTAATCAAAAAGCCTTTAGTCAGAAATCAAGGAAAATCTCTTCTGTGTCTTGAGAATGCATATTCTTAATCACAGTTATTGAAAGTCACACCTGTAATAATAAAGAAGGAAAAACTGTATTTAAAAAGTCAACTACGGAATTAAACACCCAGACTTCTACCTTTTGACAATGAAAATTCTGTATAAAAGGAGCATTTATTGGTAAGAATGAATGGTTTCTTGCAAGATATGAGTTTTATTGCAGTGTCTTCTCAGTATCTACCAAGTCCGGACTGAATGCCAACAACCTAACCCAAAAACACACGAACAATGCAAACCTTTTTGGTTCAAGACTTGATCCAAAAACATTTAGGTGCACACGTTTTGCACAACTACACCAGGTCCTGTTTCCAGAATATCGGAATTTGAGTGTAATTACTATTCTAGGTAATAAGATTGCTTAGTACACTGAAAAAAACCCCAAGTTTCTAAAAAATTTAAATGCTATATTGCTTTTCCCCACTTAAGCACTGTACAAACAAGTACAGTTTTTAAAGTGGTTTCTCCTTCTCCTTCCCTTTTAAACTTCAAGCCTTCAAATGTTAAAGCTAAGCCTTCTGGGCTTCCATCTATGGGAACAGTCTCACTTCATGAGCAGGGCCAAGCCAAAAATGTACATATAGCTACTTTTAAATCTGAGTTGATAGTAGCACTTACATAGCTCATTAAGCGACCTTACACTTGGATAACTGGCCACATAGAGATGCACTGAGGCTGGAAAATAAAACCTCAGACCACATATTCCCAAGCTTTAGAAATGAAAGCTATGTAGGTGACACTGCGGCTGAAAGGGGAGAGGGGTTAGTTCTACACTGACATCTAATTTTACAGGTGAACTCAAAATAACTTACACTTTATGTGAGGTTGCCTTGTGTTTGTTTATGGGCATTTTTTATATATTCAGTGTGATTAGAACTGTAAGATTAAACCCCACTTAAGTCAGCTGTACTTAAAAGACTTGCAAAGGCAATTCATGATGTTGTTCCTATTTGAAATTCATTGGTGGTGGGTTAGCAGAGAGAAGAGCTGTTTTGAGGCCAGATTTCAATGTAACAAAGATGCCATGTGCCAACATTCATTTCACATGCAGCCTTGGTAGGTGCATTTGCAGCTTATTTCACATCTTAAGAGAAAGATGAAACAAGGAGGCATATCCTAAAAGCAGTATAGAAACCCACAGCCCTTGTAGTCTACACAAGAGACGGAATACAATCAACCTCCCACCTCCCTCTCCCCGTCTCAGTACACAGAGAAAACAAACCACCAGTTAGGCTCACATATTTCAGCTAAAGATTCTGATTTTGGGGTAATGAAAAGACACTGGCACAGGTAAACCCCTAGACTTGCCAAAGAAAGGTTAGCTTTGGCCCATATGCTATGAATAACATCCTGTTTACTGACCAGAAATGTGCTACTTTTACATACACCTGTACAGAACAAATAAATGCCACTGGTAATTTCTGCCCCTCCCTGTGCTAGAGAGCGCTCAGAAGAATTAAGTTTATTTTCAGTAAAACCCTGTTTGGTACTAATCATCTCATTCCTTTGTTGCTTTTCATGTTATTTGCTTCTACATCCTGCCACCATCAAGTGCTGTCCATGCAGAGTGAGACATCCTAGGGAACTGCTGTTTTGAGACAGCAGAGATTCAGTTTGATATTTCTTTCCCTGCTCCCTCTAGCTTAATATTTTGGGGCTTTTCTGCTAGAGCTGATGACTCAGAAAGCCATGGTAAAGTGTTCCAAAACCTTCTGTAGAAAAAAGCCTCCTTGGTAGACAGCATTTGGTTCAGACAGGAGGACTTGACTTTAACTGCTAGGCTAAGTGCAATGTTATGTAAATACAGAAAACATTCAGATAGCATTTGCATTAAAGAATGCTGCAAAATGTATACCAAAAAAGTTTAAAGCACAGTGTTAAAAATGGCAAGTAGGCTACCAGCTAACTTCCTGCATTTAATTTGCAGAGAAGCACATGAGGGATCTCAGAAATACTAAGACTGCCCCGTTTTTGCTACATTTTGCTGCTTTAAGCCAAAAGCAGCACTTGGTCTGACGTAAAGACACCAAGTACACAAAAATACCAAACCACTCTGTAAAACTGACATGCAGCTAACACAGCAGCTTAACTAATAATCTCCACCCCTGGCAGAAAATAAGAGGTTAAATATAAAACAGAGAACTGCTACCAAAACATAATGTAAACCACCTAAACTGAGAAGATGCAGCTGACAGCAAAGTTCTCAGAAAAGGAGTGAACTTCCCCATGGCAGCACTGGAAAACAATGGTGTTGGAAAACAACCATGCACTTGGTTTTAGTGCATGTCGAATGGTGACCCAGCAGGCCCGAAAGATCCAGTCTGAAGATTTAGCAACATGGTGAAGCATCACTACAAAACCTCTGTGCTTGACTCAGCCAGCACTTGTTTCAAATTTGAACTGGTTTCGAATATTGGCTGTAGCAGGAAACTGCACACAGGAGAAAAACATCGCAGCCTAGACAGTTCTGAGCAACTCGGCCAGTCTGGGGAAGGGCAAACACAGATGATACTATTGAGTTCAAGTAGCTGGTGCAACTTAACAGCTGGTCAACATTTCTATGCATCAGAGGCACAAAATACACTCCAGGAGCAATGAAAACTGTTTGACTGTGAGGCTTCTGCAGAAATGACAGACTGCTAGAAGTCTGTTGTGCAAGCTAGTCAGACCTCATCAGTAGAGAGTCTGCACTTGTCTCAGACCAAAGAACAACTATCTAACCTAATTATTTAGAAATATTTTATTTTTCTGATTACTAAATTAAAAACACCACAGATTGACCTTATTCACAATTTCTCTAAATTTTTGGAACATTAAAATTACAAATAAACATGTAATATATAATCACATGCTTTTTTATGGTACAGTTTTCTTATGCAACATTATTTTTTTTAGCAGCTAAGACTACTAGCACAAAACTTACCTCCATCTGCTTAGTGCCAGAAAAACATTTCTGCTGAATTCAAGTCTGTCTGCTAATTTTAAAGTTCCGTAATACTTCCCCTTTAACACCCATTTTGAACACACAGAGGAAAACATGTGCTATGTCATTTCTGAGCACCAATGTGAAATTGAATTCACAAAAAAAGAAGCCTGAATTCTCTTTAGTCACATCTTCTGTGGAAGAAATTAAAGTTCTGTATCATAAGGACAAATCACACAGTCTGTTTCAAGCTCAGGTTTACCAACACTGCTGTTTTATTAAGGGCAAAGACTGTGGAATATTCTGAGGTACTTGTCCATCCTGCTCAAGTACTCCTGTGCAAAATTTCACTAAATATAATTTACTGGGAGCATTTCCCTGAGGACTTCTAGCTAGTGGGCAACAACGGGCAAGTAACACATACTTACCAGGGTAGCAACTTAGACTTTAGGGGGTGGAGCAGGGATGGAGACCTTGCTCGGTATTAAACATGCATACACAGCCCTTTCTGTGGACCAAGAAGTCACGTATCTGGAACTATTTTAAGAGTGCATTTTTAAAAAGAAAACCTTAAGAAGCTAGTAGGGTTTTCAAGGCCACCTACATGCACTTTTTAACATTTATCCCAGTCTATTTATGACCAGTCCACTTGAAATTTTACATTCTTTGTTATAAAGTGAACTGTACCCTCCTCTAGTCCCCTTTTATATAACAATCAGTCACCATCACCATGGATCTCATAATGAGGCAGAATTTACAATTCCCAAAGCCACAGTCAGTCAGGAGTAGAATGACAAAATCCCCCTAGTGAAATGAAACCTGCTAGACTAAGGCTCTCAGAGTAGGGCCTTCCATTTCAATTTGCTATGAAGGATGTATTTCTTCACAGATGAACCTGTCAGCACCACTAGGTTAGGCAGGCAGACTTTCAAAGCCTGTAACTAAAACTATTAACTACTGCAACATCACGGAAAATCTGGGGAAAGGGGTCAACTGACAGAGCTGGTGGAAGGAAAATTAGAAGCTGAGCTTCCACCAGCAAATGTGTTACAAAAGGCAATTTTTTGCAAACTTAATCACTGTCACTCATCTTCGACTTGGGTTAATTATATTAGAGGTGCATAGCACCTTTAAGAGGATGCAAGCCTACATACACTTAATTATCACCATTCTGGTGCCCGCAGTATTAACACCAACGACAGGGCTTCTTATAACTCAAACTTCTGCATTATATGACGTGACCTTCTAAGTATTGTGATAAAATACACAGGAGTAAACTTCAGAGACTAACCAAACCAAGTTTCAGGGAAAGTTTAAAGGCAACTAATTCAGAACTCTTTGTACAATATACTGCTTATCACAGGCTGCTAAGAGTGTTTGCGTGCTTTAGAAAAGCAACACTATTACAATCTCATCATCAGCTATTCAGTTGCATAAGCATAATTAAAAGATGGTAAGAGCACCAGGTTTCTTCGGAAATAATTAAGATATTAAAAGGTTTGTCATGGTAGTAGCATTATGTTTAAAATAAAATCAGGAAAGTTACAGAAGGGCATCAAAAAGTTAATTTCACTACTAGGGAATCTCCCTCCCACTTCCACTTCCTGTCCCATCAAAATGGGCAGCAGCATTCTGACACTTTAAGAATGTGTCTGAGCCGTCCCATGACAGCCCTTGATAAGGCCTCCTGTGACTTCCTTGTCATCTGAAAGAGGAACTGCAAATGCACACTGAAAGACATGGCCCACAGCAATACCTGAGAGTCCACAATTCTTACACCACATATACTTTTATATCTGCCCATAAACCCCACACAAAACAGCATTTTGATGGGTAGGGAGGAATGGAGAAAAGGCAGGCCAATACTGGATTCAAGACAACAAAAATAAAAAGTGAATCTAGCTCTATCTTTCCCGCTCCTTTACAAACAGCATCAAGTCACGTTCTTGCACTCAGACTGAATCTGCAGGTAGTAAAATTCTTTTAAGTGCTAATTTCAATACCTTCTAAACAAATTCTTTTTCCAAGCACTTATAAACTTTTAGGTAATCTAGAAAATTATCTGTAGACAATTCACACTGTTAAGCTCACTCATATTTCTATTCTATGATTTAAAAAGAAAATTACGCTGTGTGACCTTACTACATAAGCATGTGTATACACAAAGGAGTATGTATGCACATACATATCTTGAGAGATTCCTGCGGAATCCACAGGCATAAAATGTTTCAAACATAGTTTGAGGTGTAAATGTAGTTCAGCTGAGCACAATGAAGCTAGCTCACATTCTAACTTCACCGCATCTTTTTTACCTGCAGGATAGCACATACATAACCACACACCTGTCACTCCATTTCTGTAAACCTAAGCAATTTCAATCTGAGAGTTCATTTTTATTTTGTTTCAACGTAAGAATAGTGTTTGAACACCTATACTTGCAGGGTGATTGACAGCTGAAGGAAGTTGATGACAGTGTTGCACTCTGGATACAGAAAATCCTATGTATCAAATAACTAGAGATCATTTTAGTTCAAATGTAAGACTTGAAAAGTATTTTAAACAACGTATTGATATTCATTCTCACACAAACCAAATACAGAAGTATCAGGTTGTTTCCAGCAAGAACGTACAGTCAGGTCTTGTTCCAGTTTCACGCACTGGTTATTTCTTATTCTCTTTCAAGGACTAATGCAAACCATGGGGAACTAGAGAGAATAAGCTGCCCTCGTTAAAAAGGTTAAGTGTTATCTAGACATGTAACAGGAATCAAAGGAGTTAAGAGAGGTGATCCTCCATCACACTACTAAACTTCTCAAATTAACTAATCTGAATTTAGAGAAACAGCTTGCACTAAGAACTGTAAAATTTAGCTATCTGTACAAGCTATTTTATCTCAAACACAGAGCCAGTGTGAAAGTAGGAGTAAAATTACCACACGTTCTCAGCATACTAACAATTCTCTCTCTCCTCCTTTTGGAGAACTTGAAGATGTTACAGGTCTAAAAGCCTTTAGCCTGGCAGTCTGAAGAATCTTTGGGTACAACATCTACTAAGAGATCAGCAGTGTGTGCTCACTGGTACTTGGGCACACTGAGGGTAGTACTGAGCCTCTGCCACAGGGCTCAGTACAATCTGCTCCTAAAGAACAGGCCCAGAGCCGTATGAACCGTTTACACTTCAGGTTAACATTGAGCTCTATCTATTGAGTCTTGTCTCAAGATGTAATAGGACTTCACTCTAGAAAATATTACTGGAAACTGTGCAGAAACTAAATTTAAAAAGACCATCTTTTTACTTATATGTCTATTCTTATATCTATGATGCCACAGTTCCAGTGAACTCTGGAAATGCTCCCATGCTACTACATTATGAATATTTGTCACTACTAATCTGGTTAAAATCCAGTATGGATTAGATTTAAATCATTCTAAGATCTCCTCATGTGTAATTAACTGCATACATATGCACCATAAAAGTGAATGCTGCCTGTGCAATTGTACAGTTATGAAACAATGCCTGTCACTTCTCACTTTTGAACTGTTTTATGTAGGAAAGGAAAAAAGGTCACAGGGTATTAGGTGCACTACACACTGTTACAGAAGTCCAAAATTGCCACTGGATATGGAGCACCTGTCACAATGAGGTCAAATGATGAGAGAAAGCAAACCCTAATGAGGAGAAAACCAATGCACACTTTTAAATGAAGACCTTTTGTACTAACAGGACACAGGATTGTCACAGTGAATGGCTTGCCTTCACAGAGCTTCACAAGAGAAGCCACTGCGTTTCATTCATCACAGTCATGACTCAAAGCCTTTTCACAATCTGTAAAGAGATTCTGCAGCAAATAAGGTCACATATTATTTTATGTAATAGCACTGGTAGAAAATGTTTAATAGATCATTCAGCCATCACACTTGTCAAAATCTGAATAAAGAGCATCAGGAAACTCAACTAGCTGGAAGCTGGAGGAGATGTAGAAATGAATCAGAAATTACAATTAGAGCTCCCTCTCCCATGTAGATGAAGATAACCAAGCTGTAGCAAATACCGGGTACACAAGAAACCTGTTTTAACTTCTGCTTCAGACAGAAGCTCAAGTTTGTGCCTGACCTAACACACATATACCCCCCTCAAAATAGCAACAGAAGAATCAACAAATGACTTCAACAAAAGAAAGCACACAATGAGGAAAACTTCACTGTCCTTGTTACATTTGAGACTTCAACAGTGTTGTGAACAGAAGTATAAAGCTAACATTTCTAATAGAGATATTTCTGTCACCCCACACGGAAAGAATACAACAGAACAGGAAGTAGTTTGTGTTTATTCATGTGAAAACAGTGACACCCTATAGAAGAGGGTTCATAGTCATCTCTTCATCAGACATCACTTCCATGTCAAAAACCTCCTAAAACTTTCCCATGGTATTTTTAATTATCAAGTACAGAAACCATGAAGAAACCCACTAGTGTGGAACCACTCATGTCCTGGAACTACAAATGTCAGTATGTGGGTCACTTTCTGATGTTGCACAGTTTGTAGGACCAGGGCAACTATGCAAGATGTACACGCCTGTATTCACATATTGAGCAGCAGAGACAGGAAAGAAGTTGCATTCACCTGCTAGTACAAGTCTACAAAAATCACACAGACAGAACAACATTTATTAACAGGAATGGAACAAGTCCACACATGAGCAAGAAAAGATCATATACAGTTGTAAAAAGATTGAAAATCTCAGACTGAGGTAGTCAAGACTGTGCAGTATGGATATTTGTACAGAGTACCTGTACAGGAAGTTCTCAAAAGCAGAAGTTTACCATGAGAAACGTGGCAGGCTAACGGGGTGGGCATGGATTATAATGGGAATGCCTTCCATTAAGAAATTAACAAAGAACAGCTGGTGATACAGACAGTATTCTCAGTTGAAAGCACCACTAGACACAATCTCAGCCAAGAAGTCTATTCTACTTTGACTTCTGATCACTCCAACCTCATCTTGACAGAAGTCAGTTCGCATTTTATCCCATAAATAATTTTGGTGGTACATACAACATTTTTTTCTGAATTCATAATCAGATTAAAAGTAAAACAGGGGAAGAAAATGCTTTGAAAAAACACAAACATTTTAAACAAAACAATCATTTTTCTAAATGGTTTTATTTACATTTTTCATATACAAGTAAGTTAAATGATACATTCTGACTAGTATCCACACCAGTGTGAATTACAGGGATTAAAGGTACTGATGTATTGCATATGCTGAAATGCAAAAGAATGAACCCTAATCTTTGGTCCCACCCTCTGAATCCTCATACAGAAACTGCTTTGCTACCAAGACATCTAAAATTCAAAGTGTCCATTCAAATAGAGTTATGTAAGCAAATGTATCTGGTTTCATTTCTTTAGAACATGCAATAACACAAGAGTCTTACTCAAGATGAAAAATACATATGAACAGCCCAACACTTTACATGCACACTACCAGTTTTGTATTTATTGTTTCTAGACTTGGGGTATTTGTCACAACTGCCTTGTACTTATGAATTTTAAACCTGTATTTATGGCAACTTTTTAACCCCTACTAGCAACAGTTTTAAGTGACCAGGATATACTAACAAAAAAGATAAAAAGGTGAGGTGTGACCTGGCCTGAAGCATTCAGGACAATTACAGATCAAAGTTTCCATTCAGAGTAACTGGAACTAAAAATTCTTGAGGTAATTTTTGAAATGTTGCGAATAGATAACCACAGTTTAATAAATGTGATTAAGATGATTTTCAACCTGGTGATTTCTGAAAGGAAACTAGAAGAGAAAAAAAAGTGACTTCGAATGCTTGCTTCAGAACTATTGAAGTATTTGTGACACTGTACAGTCAATGCTCTTTAATGTGCATGAAAAGCAGTATCAAGTCTTTCTGTTTCTAAAAGATGGCTCAGTCAAGAGAGACAAAGAAAATAGTAACAGACAGCTGGGCCTATGGAATCACAGAGTATTAAATCGGAATTTATTTTTACATTTCTGTAGCACCTTTTAGCCAGATGCCAAAAGCATTTTAATCACTATAGCAAAGCCTCACAACAACCCTGTGAGGTAGGTAGGTAGGTAGGTATCTGTTTTAATATCAGCAAAACAGGTTAAATAACTTACCCAAGATACAGCATGTCAGCAGAGCAGGCTAGAATCCAGACTGTGTGATCTATGAATTTAACATTATGGCACATGTGGGACTGAGACTTACACACTCCTTTGAAAAACTGTGAAAGAGGCACTGCCATGTGAATTGATTCAAGTTTTCTGGAAGGACATTTTTACGAGAAAGGTATCAAGAGAAAAATGTACTTAAAGCAACTACAGAAAACAAGAGTCTGAGAAGAGTGGCATTACTGTTCCACTTCCTAATTTTAAGAGATGTGGAATAGCAAATTAACTATTTTACTTGCTAAAATATGTATCAAAACCAAAACTTTAAGTGTTCAAACATTATGACCCCAAAAAAGTTGTGAACTGGGAGTTGTTTCATCCAATTCTATTTTTTCTACATCCTTCTTTGAAGGTCAAAAGAAATAACAACCAGTGCAAGAATCAGAAATTTTTCATAAATTCAAACTTTAATAGTGTAATTCCCATTTAAAAAACAGTCAAAGAGCACCCTTTGTAGTCAATACCTGAGTTCTACTGACTACCTAACAGGTCATAATAGAGACCAGAGCATAGAAATTGGTGCTTGGCACAGGAAATGCTAACATGATTTGGTTACTTAAGCACAGGCTGTGTACCAGTTGCAGTGAGGTGGATGAGACACTAAGTGCTGAGCACTGCTTTACACCATATTCCACTGGGGAACACAGTCACACACAAAAGGCAAAGCAGTCAATAGATGAATAAACAGCCATAAAACCCAGAGGTAGTAACAGCAGTAAGGCCTGCACATAGACGGTATACCTTACAAAATGAACTGGAATATGCAGGATAACAGTTTTTGTTCATGTAAAACAATGATTTCTGCCAAAGACTGGAGTGACTAAAGAGAACACATTCCTTGAGTAAGGCAAACAGGAATTTAAAGACTCCTAACAACTTTATCAAGAGTACAGTGGTTAAAGGGTTAATTTCATTTTCCTACGGCCATAATCATAGCCCTCACCTGAGCTAATCTTCTAATAATAGACCACAACTCAGCAACACCTGCAGCTCTCATTTGTCTTTCAGAGGACAAAATTCTCTAATGAAAGACAAACTGCCAGAAAGCCACCCCCACTTTATGCCCTCCCCTTCCACCTTTCTGTGATGCAAAGAGGAAACATCATGTTGAAGAGTAAAATGCTTGTATCTATGGGAGGAGAAAGGCAGCTTACAGATGACTGAACTTTCAGCAATTTTCAGATTTCAATACTGAGGCAATGAAAGTCAATCAAAAGCAATGCTGAAGGTCTACCACAAGTTCACTTTCCCAAATCAAGGCCAGAAAGATCTATACTTCTCAACAGTCCAAGAGAAATTATGTAGCAGAAGGGACTACTAAGATTTCCAAGGAAAAAAGTCTTTGGAAAATGCCTTCCCTATATTATTTTCACATCTTAAGTTCCTCTGCCTCAGGTAGCCTGCAGAAATGAACCGAAGTCTTAGTTTGTATTCAGTCATGATGTCAAAGGAATATATGAGGAAACATTTTGTTTTGAATTTATTGTCATATGAACTGTATATATGATATGCAACTTAACACTGACAACAGTATCCAATTGTGTATCTATTTTTTTAGAAAGAAATCTGGAAATTAGAAGTTACTTCAACTTACAGCAAAAAATGCTTACATATACTTAGAGGCAGAGAAAATCATACTGCTGTGTAGGAAAACCAGTCATTACGTGAGTTTTGTGATATGTTACTGAAACCAGGAAAGAAAAGCTAAAAATTAAGCCATAACTGGGATTTAAAAAATGTGGCTGTTAAGATGGAAGATAAATTTCTAGAAAGTGCCCATTTATATTTCTTTCAAGTATAATCCTCCTCAAACATAACCTCTACTAGAAATCCACAGTTCGTATTTTTCCACCGCTTTCATTAACAGAATTATATTCAGTTTCTCTAGCACCTGAAGTGTGTCAACAGGCAGACACACAAGAACTTGAGATCATTATGCCAATTCTTCCCTTCTCAAATCTACCTCACATTACCTGGTTACCAAACCTACTGAGAAGCAGCTGATCTTCCCTCCTTGAAGGAGTACCTTACAAATTATAACCTAGATTGTTACAAGCTTTGCCATTGTTAATGTTTCTAAATACTCTTAGATGACAAATTATTTTAAAGGTATTAAGGGAAGTAATGTCTGTTGGTTCATCTCTGAAGTGGTTCAAGACAAGAAGCTTTATGCTGATAAAAGTACTTTCTACTGAGAGACCCACAGGATAGCACTGGTTTTCTGAGCGTTCTAGCTCATCTCTTCAATTTCAGGCACAGGAAAGGTAAAGGTTTTAAATAACCACAGAAATCAGGTAACTATGCAATTATGAAATTAGGTTGCATTTTAAACACTAGAACCTTACAGGGTACAAGACGATAAAGGATTTGGCTGCATGGGCCCAACTGGAAAATAAATATGTATTGTATGTTAGTCCATTCACAGACTCCCAAACATGTGTAACCATCAACATTAAAACTACTTCTGCAAACTGCTGGAAATAAAATAGTGAAAACTCCATTATATTTAATTTGGTAACATTCAATTTAGACTGCACTACTTAGTACTGTAACAACTTACTATAAACTGCAATACAAAAATTTCTGTTAAGATTCCCATCATTCCAATTTTATTTATCTTCAAAATTTACTGCCAGACATGTCTGGATATGTTATCTAATGTGAAATCAGATACCTATATGATGAAGTTTTGCCATTCAGTTTGCTGCACAGCAAATTTCACATGAAATGGAAAAAAAGAAAAAAAAAAAGAAAAAAAAAGAAAAAGAAGAGCTTATTTCTCATCTAACAGAACACAGGCCCCCACCCCTGTAGTTTAGCACAAAGAAAATCTGTCTGAAGAAAAATGTGCAGCTGGAAGATGCCCACAAAAAGCATGTGCATTAGTATTAGATAACAACTACAGAAATTCATAAAACCAGAAGGAACACTCCCCCCACCCCCAGTTATACAGGGCATTTCATGGCATGTCATTAAATATGGTCTAAATGGCCAAAGCACTTAGTGTAAGTCTTACACAATTATGTAAACAAATGCAATTTTTGGGGGAATTTTTAAAAGCTAATGAATTGTGCTAATGCATTTTCCCAGCATTTTCATTCCAGAAATTAGCTTCCAACCCACACCCTCCCTGCAAACACTGTTCACAAAAACACTCAATTCCCTAAGATAGAAAAAAAAAAAAAAAAAATCCAAATATTCAGAGAAAGTCATTCAAATAAGTTTGTATGTGTAAATAAAAAAAAAAAAAGTCCTCTAAGTAAATGACACGGGAGGCAATAAATTGACACGACAAGCAAATAAAAGGCTAAAGCACTCCAATACCATTGAAACAGTTTTAATGTTGTTGCAATTCCATAATGCAACAATCATCAACTCATAAAAGACCCAATACTTTAGAATTCATTTTAATCATTCCTTTGTACCTATTTTACAAAATAAAGGCAAGGCATATTTAAGACTCCCCTTTCCCTAAGTATTATGTACCTATCTTATTCATGCTTATAAAAGTAGAAACTTAAAACTCCTATGAAATGTTATATAAGAAAAAAAGGTAAAAATATTAACCTCTGCTTCAATGTACAGTTTCCAGAATCTGCCAGAACTGGGGAACTGGGCAACAAGGCGTTCATAGGTCTTCCGTGCTTTGTCTATAGGCTGATTCTAAAAATTGAAAATCAAAACAGCATTTACAATATTATGATTTATGTAAATGAATATGCTGATTTTACTCCAGAACCAAATAGTGTGAGTGGACCATAGATAAGGAAATGTAATCCTATATCACTAAACCTGTGCCTCTCGAATGAGAATGCTCCAAGCGTCAAGGTCATATGGATTTTCTTCTAGTTTCTTTTCAGCTTTCTTCACTTTTTCTGGGACATATTCAGCAGTCTAGAAAAAGTAAAAAGAAGACATAAGAGATCACAAGCAATGTTTGAAAAGTTCTGTCCCAGCCGCAAAGTCAAGCTAACAATAACACTCTGACAATGTAACATTTCAGACATCAGTTTTCAAGCTGGGCTTACTAAATCGTAATTATCTGGAAAACAAGTTGTCCTGGTAAGGTAATGCACTCTTAGCACAAATTCCACCTCTCTGGAAATCCAACAAAAAGTTAGACTAAACCAACTAAACACTTTTAAAACATGAGAACAAATCCAAGTTCCCCAGAAAACTTACTTTGCTTTGAATTTTAACCACTTTTACCAACTTGGAAGTTTTAAGATGCACAAAGTAAATGCAGAGCAGTATTTCTGTCACAGACCCCAGCCACCCAAACCCAGGTTACTGCGTGAGTCAGTCTGTACACGGAGAACAGTGCTTTGTATCACAAATTTAAGATGAAAACCAGGAGATGATGATCTTTAGCAGGAACATAAACATGCCACCCAAGCACAATTTGTTAACTTCCTGATCTATCAATCTTACAGATGCTTTCCTGTAGTTTTGACACTAAACTATCCTTAAACTCTTTTTTTTTTTTTTTTAAATCTTTACAAAATTGAATGTGTACTTGTTGACATAGTTACTATTGTGGAACAGCTTTAAGTCTTCTTTTACAGACTTCTGGAAATAGCTTGCTTTAAGATTTCCTGATATTTTTTCTAGATTTAACACTGTTACCACAAAGTAGACAAAAAAAAATACAATCTGAAGATCACATACAGACGTCCCTTAAAATACATGGTCGTTACAATCCTAAATGAGACATTTATTATTAACCATGAAATCCTTGCACTTCAAACAAGTTATTTACTAACTTTCTGAATCTGACTCATTTTGAGGCATTTGTTATCAACAAAAAAAAAAAAAAAAATCATCACACCACCAATCAGATTTCTGCCTTTGTGAGATGAAGCGATAACTACCTGTAAGTCATTACTACTGGACCTTGCTGTGAAACTTTACAGGTTGGCTACATAATTACTGTTAGAATATACAATTCTGTATTGTATAGGGCAGTGTGACTGATTTATGTGCAGAAAATTCTCTTTGAACCCCCGTCAATTGATAAAGGACTATTTCAAGGAAATTGTTGTTAATTT
The DNA here is from genome assembly GCA_013399695.1 of Formicarius rufipectus. NCBI lineage: Eukaryota > Metazoa > Chordata > Aves > Passeriformes > Formicariidae > Formicarius > Formicarius rufipectus. Next base: position 615,356 of record VXAU01002075.1, read on the forward strand.
CAGGTCAGGATGGATCAGCTGGGAGGGGACCACACTGGGTTATCTGGTTCAGCCTCCCCACCCAAGCAGGGTCATCCCAGAGCACATGGCACAGGTCAGTAAGTTGTTCTGAAGCTGAAGAAGATGCTAAACCGGACAGAAACCATCAACACTCCTCTCTCTCTAAGGTGCCATCACACACTTACAAAGGGAAACAGAAGGCAACTGGACTGTGCAGAGCTGTGACTTCCGGCAACTATTATGCTCCACTACTGCACGTTACTCCTGAAGGAAAGCAGATGTTCCAAGGACAGACAGACAAGGTATTATTAAAAGATTTCACCGGAAGACCATTTAAAGTGGTGTGATATGGCAACAAGCTGCCTATACAAATAGTGACTTAAGAGAAAAAGCTGAGGCCAGCAAATGCAGTGGGCCTCAGTTCCTTTGGAACACAGCTTTGTTTGCAGGAGTGCCCTGTCACTTCCCTCTGTCAGCGTCTCTAGATGCACTACCACCAACAGTTATACATGTTATACTGCTCATGTTACACACTGCAATTCAACTAGACCATTTTAAAAAAAAGCTACTGCAGAGTTTTGAGTATTTTTCAGCATTACCAGTTTTTGTATTGGTCCTACTAGCAGGATATAATACAAGGCATATCCCTTTAAAGATTTTTTCCAAATATGATTACTGACAAAATGGACAAATAATCAAAAATGTTGTAGAATTGTTAAGAGGACACATATTGGCAGATAAGCTTTAAAGGGAAAAGAAAAAAAAAAAAAATCAGCCGAAAGGGCTTTATAGGAGTTTAAAGTCCATTACTATTTTTTATGCACTTTTCAAGTAATTCTTAACATGAAATGCTCAGTGTAAAGCAGTGTAGCTTAAAAGGCAAGTATCAAGTTCCACAGTAAACTACTATAACACTAACTTGAATAAAAGAAATTCAAATTAAAAAGCAGTAGCTCAAAACTGTCAGCTCAAAAGTAGTAAATTTATAAATTTCCATATTTCGGCTCTGCTATAGTTCAACTAATACAGACTTAAGATGCAGAACACAGTATAAAATGAACTAGTGGTTTTATTTCTTCCAAAATTACATGCATAACCATACTTCAGCTTAGAGAACACAAACTTTCCAAAGTTTAAACACTACTTATGTAAGCTACCTCTACAGGTGACCCAAAGTAGAAAAGCTGCTTATTCAATAAAACACTAATTCAAATTCTTCAATAACAGTGGTAAGCACTGGTTTTCACTACAGTCCAACTCAGGCAAATCTACTTGTCTAAAATATTCAGCCAAGCAGGTAATGTTCTGCATTCAGTTAGACAGAAATGCCTGTCATGTGTACCTGCCTGTCATGCTACAACAAAAAGGATCCCACCCTACAAAACTAGGGGTCCTGCACTGTAAGTACTGACCTGCAAACAGGTAGTTCGGTTGTAGTCTCTCAAACCCTTCTATGGGACAAAAAATTACTTGTTTCACTGCAGTGTCAGCAGAGTTAAGACTTCTAGGAATTTGATTCTACTTGTACAGGATCATAAATTGATAAAGGCTGAAATAGCTCACAAAAAAATAGATGTGGATAAGATGCATAACCGCAGTAATCCCAAATTAATTTTGTATATTTGATATAGGACTCAACGTGTGTAAGAAGCACAATGAAAGCACAAGAACCCCATTCTCTTATTGCAAAATGCACTCATTTCCTAAATCAGCAAATATTCACTTAGCAGCAGCAGATAAAGTTCTCCGTGAAGTTATACAATACAAACTGTAAGAGCTCTACAGAACTGAAAATAACTATATGATCAGAGTTTTAAACTGGACTTCCTTCTACCTTATGTCATATGTAAGAAGACACTCAACTTCCTACATCCAGTGCAAACTCCCTCTCCTGTCCCAGTCCACCTCCAGGATGGATACAAGCCACCCACATTTCAGGGACACACTGCACTGCAGGCAAATCAAGTGTTCTGGTTCTACCTGAGCCAAAGTAAGACCTCACTGTTTGCATCTTCACAAATAATCACACCTAATATACTGGAGGAATGAGTCCTTGGGACTTCCAGTCTGGGCCATCTTGCCAGAACTGGGTATTTATGAGGAAACACACATCCAGCTACACATCAAATCTGTGAGGAGGAACACCCAGGACACACAGACAGCAAGAGTGAACAAGGAACTTAATTTCTAACATGAGTCATTTATAGCCAGAAAGACATTTGAACCCAGTTTTGAAACTGCATGTTAACTGCACCCTGTGCTTAGATCTGCTGCTATCACAGTTCAAGGGTATGTAGCTTTTGATTCTGTATTTTCCTTGTACTGCTTGCACAACCATCAATATCCAAAACTGGGGAACACTTGACTCTTGGGTGTTCACTGCCATGATCTGCCCCCAGACAAGCATTTTCAGATAATCGCATCCTGTAACAAGCCAGTTCAGGGAATCAGCAGAAAAATAATCCTATTAGAAAAGTGATTAACTTTCTAATGGTTTAACCCCTTGACTTCAGGATCAGATGCAATGTAGAATAAAGCATGCAAATCCACACAGGACTTCAGCAGTCCCAACTTTTACCAGCTTAAACTACTACAAAACTGAACCTAATCAGACAGATACTAGCTTTTAACTTTACTGCCTCAAAAAAAAAGGTGTCACAATGAACTATTGCATATAGACTATAAAAACATCTTTTTCCTCTGTTTTTGGTAACTGTGACCAGTGTACTCCCACATAATCAGGCTCCTACCCCACAAAAAACCCTCTGAAGGTCACGGAATTATTTCAGCACTTAGGGTTGTGTCTACAAGTATCTGCATTATTACCTTCTAATTCAGTTTGCAGCTCCCTTTTTTATAAACTGAGAAATAGCAATAGATTTTGAGTTTCACAGATTCTAAAATGATCTTTTCAAAATCTGAAAAGACCTCAAACCAAATTATCTAGCAAGAAGTCTAGGAATTCCTTCCTGCAACTGCACAAAATCCAAATCTGAATTCATAAACAGTATCAGAGGAAACGAAACCAGAAGAAACAAAGTTGACTTTTAGCATTTACTTATTTGTCCATCACCTTCAATGAAAAATTGCTTTATATCATACTGGTAAAAGCAAGAGTTTCCTCAGGCCACTTGGATGAACCTTCGTAACTTCAAAAAGTACATGAAAATACTTAGCTAAGCACTTTTCAATTATCTGCACCACTTAATACATCCAATTGTTTAAGGCATCCTTCTGTTTCCACAAAAGGACGTTCTGCAGTGAAAAGAAAATGTATTTAAAACAACTGTTCTACAAGTGAAGTGGCCAGTGTAAGACGTTTTAAAAACTACCACTAATTACAAAACAAGAACTTCTACAAACAAGACACAAAGGCTGTTGTATAAAAAGGCAGAAATTTCAATGGCTAGTTTAGTCAAATTGGTTCAATATTCAAAAGGAGGTTTATGTCCATTACACAGAAGCTAGTAACTGGTGTTTTTGGTTGGGTATTGCACAGTTTAGCACAGCCTGACCTGCAACACACCCAATGTATACAATTTCAAATAACATGCAACTTAACAAACTGTTAGCTGTCCAGTTTGGTAAATTTACAGATTTGCCTAGCCTAAGGGGTTTTTTTTTTCTGTTAGTTTATTAATAGCTGTGTTTGCACAGAACAAGTTAGAAAAATCCTTTCCTCAGTAACACACCCCTTCCTTGCACTACGGTACAGCTTGTCAATCTTTGCACTTTCTTACATGTTTTTAATTCCTTGACTTCTATTCTACTACTAAATGAATTTAACTCTGAGCGATCTTGAAAAAATTCTGCCCTTTAAGACTGGATCACTATGATCAGATATAGCCTAGCACACTCATCTTAAATAACTAAAAAAGGATATTTTTTTAAGTACTTTCCTGTAATCTGGGCTGTTTAATAACTCTATATAAATCAAGAGCTTTAGATGAGTAATGATTACCAATCTTTCCTCATGGGAGTATTTTCCAAACATTAGACTGACGTATTTTCCTCTTCGATTTAATAATTGGCATACCTGGAACTTACTGACTCTGGAAATGCACCTAAACAATCCTTTACTTACAACAGTGTAAAAATTGGCATAAAACCACTGCATGACCAATTCCAAAGTCTTCCTTCACCACTACTTGTATTCATTCTGTTTACAACCTGTTCCTACAGTAAACATTAACAGTGACAATAAACCCGGTTTTATGGGTATGATATAAAATATGGTCTTAAAAGACTTTTCTTTCAGATGGTTCTTCCCAAGGTGTTCAACCCACACAAGGCTGCAAGAATAATCTTCTGCTTCTAGCACTGCAGTCAATGACATCTATTTTTACAAAGTTAAACTAAAGTTAACTGCGACATTTAGTATTGCATTTAGAATGCAGAAACTCTCATGATGTACCACCTCAAAAAGACACAAGACATGAATGGAAGGAAGGAGCACAAAGTGACAAAAGTACCAGCAAGAAACGAGAAGAGACTGCTCTAGAGGTGTTTTCTATAGATACAGAAACAACACAGACATCTTTTTTTTTTCCCAGCTCTGTCTTTGACCAGATCCATATTGGTATTCATGTAACAAACATTTATCACAGACTGGGGGATATATCTTAGAAACATTGACAAGAAGTGAAAAATGCCCATTCCAGCTCTAAAAGGTTAGAAGGCAATTAGTGCAGAGGTAAAGCAAACGTTGCATCATCTTCAGATAAAACCGATGCCTGGGAAGTATATACCAAGTGGGGGGGGGGAAGTTTGTGCCATGTAGAAAGAGGCAGACAGCACAGTGAACTTCGGTTATATCAGAGAGTACATCAAACAACCACAACTGAAATGAAATAAAACGTGTGCATTAAGGTTCAGAAAAATATAAAGACACACACTGGTGCAAGCACATGCTCTTTGTGAATCTTGACACAAGAATGGGAAGAGCTTGTCAGGGAACTTTCTGGCAAAGTGCAGTGGGAGATACAGCTTTTCAGTCTACAAATGTGCACATCTACGATACAGAGGGCAAACTGCTTAAAAATATTCCAAAAACTGACCTGGAAATTCTGGTTTGTTAAACATCGTGTCTGGCAGAGGCCTAACAGATTTTAAGTCCTGACATCATTCAACTGGTTCTGCAGAATGAATCTGGATCCACCATAGTTGACACAATGCAAGAATTTAAAACATACTAAAACAGTGGTGGCTGTAGCTCCATCCTGCTCCACAGTAACAATGTAAGGAGACACCCAACATAACATAGCTTAGGCTCCAGATCCACCGAGTAAAGCAGCCCAGCAATTTCTGGAGCTAAGCTTGGCCTAAAGGCAGTAAAGCCACATTTTAGTTGCACCGCACCTAGCACAATAAAGCCTCCTAAAGCCCACTTAGCTCTGAAACCTAATGCCTTTACTCTCCCACCCTCCCTACATCCAACATTCCACCCTGTTCTTCCTTTCTGCACTACCAGATCTCTGTACTTGCTAGAGTTAACACTACAATTTGTAATTCCCTGACTGTTTCTGGAGGTCCCCTCCATCTGGGAAGCAAGATGAAGACCTCCCAGCACTGCAGTGAGTCAAACAACACTGACTTGTTAGGGAGCTTTACCCTGCATCATGCACTACCACATTTACACCTTATGCACAGGACGGAAGCAAATTAACTGTGCAGCCCCCACTTGACACTGACCCGTGTGACTGCCAATGAAAACGGAACCAAAACCTCAGGAGCAGGTCATGGAAGCAGCAAATGAAACCTGAAACAGGAAAGCCAGATGCAACCCAACCTCTGCCTGGCTTCAGTTTCCCCCAGAAAGGCACACCTAGGACACTGTGCCTGCGAAGTCAGAGTGCCCCTCCAGGTTACAGCCCACAGCAACTGCAGTGTGGGGCAGGGAGAGGGAACAACTGCCCCATCACAAGGCCCTGTTGGTCCCCCTTCCACAAGGCTGGTAGATCCAGATCTCCCACACTCTGCACACCCACAGCCAGGCTGGCAGCAGTGCTCACTGAAGGGACCTCTCTGCCACACCAGTGGCATCAGTGGGAGCCTCTGGTGCTGAAAACTTCATGGCAGGATTGCTAAAAACAGAACAAATTATGGACTACTGTAACATCAGGAGTCAGAAACAGAAGTCTGCCAGGTAAGAAAAAAAAGCCTGTAAAGGACAAGCTATTGAAGCTGAAGAAAACTGATACAAGGGAGGTAACTGACCATAACAAAATCAGAGACTTGGAAGAGAACATAATCCAGAGGCCTTCAAAAAGAGGATGGAGCGGTAAAAAAAAAAATAAAAAAATTAACCCAGCCTATAAAAGCTTGTTGTTTTATTTTTATTTAAAGTGCACCCCACCTGAATACAGTAATCACAATGGGCAAAAAAGATGACCCCTAGTAAGGACCAACTCCTTGGTCATATGTTAAGCTATGTCCTTTTGTGAGCTGTAAAAAAACTTTTACAGTTTTTTAAATGCTAAACCTCTCTGCGATATGGCATAGCAAAATTGCACCTGTTATTTTGCAGAGTAACTTTTAGGTCACAATACAGACTGTAATACAGTCTTTTGCATAGCAAATATTACCTTGCAAAAGAAAAAAACAAACCATAAGTCAGCACTGTTCACGTTAAATATTACTTAAAACATAAATATTATTTAAATAAACATATTACAAACACACACTAGTCTGACCAACAGCTTAATGGTGCAATGGAAACACTCATGTATTTTTTACAGATGCTGGAATTGGAGGATTAAATGTGAAACATATTAGGCACCAAGATTAAAAGAACTCTGCTGTAGCATATTCTCACTCCTTTGCAGCCATCTATCTTGTGATGAAGTGAACCATCCTGAAGAATCTCTTGCTCAAAAACACACTTCAAGTACACTTCCTACCTGGCCAGCTCAGAGCACACAGGCTGGCAGTTCATGGCATATTCTCCCAGCGAGGCAGAACTGAGAATTTCATGCTTTGAGCATTCGCCTTTCCTACACCCACCCATCCCCTCCCCACGATTACTGATGTAAAATTTACACACCACCCTTTCGGGGTAAAGGCCCAGACACACAGAAGCCAACCTGTTTTGTAAAGAAAGTGACGTTCTACAAAGAAACAGCTTCCTCAAGAAGATCTAAGTCATCAGCTTGATTTTACGTGTTTTTGAAGGCTACAATGGCCGCTAAGGCATGTGACTGTGTTATCAACCGCTCTCCAGTGAGGAGCTTTCATCTCCACCCCTTCAACCGATACCAATTTTAAACATAATCCCAACTATTAAAAAAAGCCAGTTTGGAGAAATTCTGCCAGCTCACAGTAGGATGATACCAAAAGAGATTACATACAAACACTCTTACTGCACCTCCCCATACAATCAGAAGTTACAGTCCCAAGCCAAACTCCGCCGAAACTGTGTTTATTTCCACGCCAAAGGCGATGCACGCCGTACAACACAGAAGGCTCTTAATCGAACGTTTTTATTTTTTTTCCCCTAATTCAAGCGCGTTTTCACAACGCTTCGCTCCGGAGCAAAGAGCTGCCGTTGAGGAGGCCTCGTCCACTAAACAACAAGCGCTCGCCTCACCAAACAACCCTATTTACCACTGCAAACTCTCCGGCTCGGGGTTTCCTTCCCCGGGTGTGCTGTGCTCAAAGGCCAAGCACAGAAGACGAGCCGGTGCCAGCGGAGCCCGCCGGGCCCGACCCCTCGGGACGCTCCTCCGGGCGCCTCCCCTGCTCGCGGACGGGGCTCAGGGGGGCTCCCAACCGGGCAGGGTGCGGAGGGCAGAGCAGCCCCGGCCAGGCCGCGCTCCCTCGCCCCGCCGGGCCCCGCTCCCCTCAGGGCGCGGCTGCGCTCACCCGGTCCCCCCCCCCACCCTCCTCACCTGGTCACCGGCGGTTCCCTCTCCAGACATGGCGCGTTAAAGTCGTGCTGGGACACGGGGGGCCCCGAGTGGGTTAAAAAAGAAAAGCGAAGAGGCCTGTTTAGAGCGCCGCTCCGGCAGCGGCCCGGCAGCGACTGAGCGGCAAAATGGCGGCGGCGCCTCCGGCCCGGGGGCGGGCAGCGGCGCTGGCGGGAGGAAGTGCGTCATCGCCCCGCGCCGGGACGACCGGAAGCGGCCGCAGGGGCGGCTATCAGGAGGGGAGGGGCTTGGCCTTCACGGCGGTCTCCCTGCGTCTGTCCCTCCCTTTCTCCCCCCCGTCCCTCCCTGGTTTTTTTTTGCGCGCTCTCTTTCTTATTCTCTTCGCCGAAGCCCCGGTGCCCGCCCCGGACCGTTCCTGAGGGGTGTCCGAGCAGGGCCCCGCGGTGGCGCTCCTGTTTTTCTCTCCCATCGCTCGGTCTCCGCTCCGTGTGGGAACCGGGAGGGTTTGATTTGGCCACCAGCAGCACCCCACTGTTCCTTCCGTGCTTCCCACCTCCCTGCTCGTCCTCAAAACGCAGGCTAAAGAGGCCGCTGTCTCAAAACACCAAAGCAGCCCCCCCTAAAGCTACATAATTGTGTTTGCAAAATTATCACCGTGAGAAAAGGGCTTTGCATCAGTCACTTCTGGCAAGCTGTGCTGTGTGGAAAAAAACTCACTGGAGGAGGCTTGGCAGGTAGCAAGGTGAGAGCTGACTTGGCTGCCTTCATAGCAACAGTGTAAGTGGTCTTAAAATTGTGTAATACTCTCATGAAGAGTTACGTGAAATAGCTCAGTTCCAGGAGTCTGGGCTCCTTTCTGCTTCATCTTCCAAAAGACACCTAAACCACAGACATGTGTGGAGAGGACATAAGGAAAGTGTGATCTATCACCTGCAGCTTTACCTGGGAAGAGGGGAGCAGATAGTGAACACTTCGTTGATTCAGCTGTGCAGTAACATTTGTCTTCTCAGAACTTTGATTCTTCAAAACTGAAATGCAAACGTGCCTGTTAATCTGTGGTGATAGATAAGTTGTCCTGCTCTTGGAGAACAATGATTTTGTGATATGAGCCTGATCTGCTGTTTGTTAGGGGCTGTTTCTTCCATGCCACAACAGACTCGATTTTGAAAAGATAAATAAATACAATTTCTTTCCCCAAAACCCTGCCTTTCCAATTAATCAGTGTATTGTTTTTTTTTGCATTTCCCATCCAGGAACCAATTCCTTCAAAGTAATTGCCTAAAGCAATGCTGGTGTGACCTCTAATTAGACCATAGGTATGATATTCTAGGACTTCAGAGTGTCAGCTGGCCCACTGGCCTGGTTGATTGGGTTTTTTTTCTAGCTCTTGGTTTATTTTTTTTATCCCCACAAGTATATTTCTGTTCTAATTTTAGATGCTTCTGTTTTTGGGCTTGCCTCCTCCAGCTCCGTAAAATGACAAAGGTGTTTTTGGTAGATGACAGCACCAATGGCACTGAGGTGGTGATGAGTGGAATAAGTGATGCCTGATGTCATTAAGGCTTTAGCTCCTTGCCTCCTACAGCCCCTCATCCCACATCATAATAAAACAGTGTGTTCTATCTCAAACTGGTGTTGTTCTTGAATTCTGTAATTCCACCCGTGGCACAGACCTTGGGCAAGCCCCTCCCTGCTGCTCTGAATACACCTGATGCCTGTTCCCTTTGTGCTGTGGGGCTTGAACGAGCTGCAGCTCTGAGGCAAGGTCTTAACTCTGATGTGTTAGTGGCAGAGAATTAAGAGGAGCACTTGATGTTTGGAAAGAAAGTTGAATTTTAAATTCTCGCTGGTACATTGTACCTCACCACTCCAGCCCTAAAAACTTGCCTTGTTTGGCAGTTAAATGTGAGCCTTTTCACACCTATGTGATAATGAAGATGTTTGTGCTTTGGTGTGAGTCTCAGAAGGGGCAGTATAACTTAAACTGTGAAAGTGATAGCTCATGCTTCAAAGTAAGGTTGAAGAGGTTTAAAATTTAGAGTTTAGATAGAGCAAGGTCATCTTAACTCAAGTTTTGCCTCTCTGTGACTTAAATTTGGGCATAACGCAAAAGTCCCCTGGCTTGAGTTTAGTGGTGCTGCAAGTTTATTTGACCGGGCTGGTTTGGAGCTTCCTCGTGGATGGCATGAGAACAAATAATGGGGATGCAGCAGCTAAGCTTGTAACAACCACTTAGTTGCTAATTCCTTCTGCACAACCCAGGAGTTGTTTTAGAATGGGGCTACTCCTTCCCTTCCTTCTCAAGCCACATCACCTCCAGTGGAGTCACTCAACGCTTCCAGCCCGGGGTAACTGGAGCATGGGGACATGATTACAGGCCTGCCTGCTCAGAAAGGCTGCACCTTAATGCTCTGCTGCTTTGTGGCATCAGAGCAGGAGGACGTTGTTGATACACACTGGACTGTAGTGATTCATGCTTAGCTCAGGAACTGGTGTGAAACTTAATGGCAGCAGTGAGTTAACAGGGAAACTCTTGTGGATTATGCAGCTCCGGGAGGGAATGCTGCAGAAATCAAAAACAAACCTGAAGCTGGACATGAACTGAAGACCACTCTGCCTGCAGTTCAGTGGTGCTTCTATATATTTCTGCCTGGAAAAAAATAAACAAAAATTATGTGTTACTTAAAAAAAACAATGGAAGAAAATGAGATCTTAAAGAGGTGTTGAAACTTAAAGGCTGCCAGGCCAAGGTCTTGGCAAACTCTAAGCGAAAGAAACTTGAAAGGAAGCTGCTTTCACAGAGCTGGGGCAATCAATGTCAAACAGAGCTGACATGCCTGTCTTCCAAGTGATTTTAGCTGCCACAACAGGTGATTTTTTTCATACTGCTTATGAAATTTCAGGTTTTGTGCAACCCTTTTACTGCAACTCTGTTTTCCAAAGGATTTGCTCACAGGTGTAATTATGTTTGCTCAGTGCTGGAGAGAAAGTTTACAGCTCTTAGATTTGAACTGCCTCGTAAATCTCTGTGTGAGTGCTGAATCTTAAGCTACCTGAATGCAGGGGATTCTTCTCCCCATGGTGTTACCACGTTGTTGGAGGCTGTCACCCCTCCTCCAGGGTGGATTTCAGTATGCACAGGGTGAAGATCTGTAGACCAGAAAACTGAGACATCCTGTCTTGCTGTTGGCACAGGAATGGTTGTTTCCTCAGCTGAGAGTTCTGCAGTACTTGAATTCCCTGTGGAGCCCATAATCAGGCCTTTTTGGATTTCTAAATTGACAACATGATGGGAATTCTGTGAACTAAAGAAGAAGGCACTCTAAATTTATATTCCCATAGGCCATAACTAAGAATTAAATTCATCCTACTGCCAAACTGGTTTTGCTCCCTGTTCGACATCCACTGGCTGGGAGTGAGGTGTGTCTCACTAAGTGGGTGCATCACTGGCAAGGACAAGGAAGGAAACAAAATCCAAGCAAGCATTGCTGAATTGGTTTCCTTGAACTGACGCCTGTAGTAAAGAAGAAAGCAGCTGGGGGAACTTGGGTGGTGAGGAGGAGAAGGCAATAATGCTCAGCAGAAATCTGTGTCCCATAAGGACCTTTCAGCTGACAGGCATGTCAATGTCTGAAACTATTTGTGTGAATTTGTGCTGGTAGGAGCTGTGGCATCAGATCAGTTGCCTGAGTGACACTCTCTGAAATGTATTTCTTTCTGGACATTTTCTCACTCTGATCACCACGTCATGTCTAGTACAGCACTACAGAGAGCCTTATATTTCCCTAAATATATGATTTGCTATGCTAAAAGAGGTGGGAGCGTTGAACCAGTTGCTCAGTACTTGAGACTCAGTCAGAGTCTGTGTAAGAAAGGCATCATAGCAAACACTGTGCACTGTTCCAGCTTCCTGTGTCTGCTGTGCTGGTGTCTCTCATCCCAGTAGAGGTTTACAGTATGGAGAATGCAGAGACGGTCGTGTGTCATGAAAAGTGCCCAGATTACAGAAACAGAAACATTAGTTATGACAGCAATAGCAAAGGAGGAATTGCTGTGTCCCCTCTTGCCCAGGGAATGGGACTTCCTGATCACAGTCTGTTATGAAATTAGAAAGAAGGGAATTGGTGACATGCACTGGTAAATGATGAGTGTGCAATGCTGTGAAAGGAAGTTTCTTTTTAGAAGAACAGAGAGAAATATGTCAGGTTTTTAAATTAGTTTATTTAAGGATTGAAATTAGTTTAGAAATGTAGTATATAAGCAGAAAACAAAGGTGAGTGGAGTACTGAATAACTAGGGTGGTTAGTAGAAAATAATTACAGCAGTCTACATAGTTGGAGTGTATTTTAATAGTGTAATTAGATGTTAAAATTCTGGATTGAGTTCCAGCCTCCTCAACATAAATTCATTTGTTTGAATTGCCTATCATTTAATACTATTTAGTACATTATTGTCTCATTTATTTTTTGTAAGCAGCTTTTCAGCTTTCCAGGAAAAGTATAAATAATCCACATGTCAACCAGACAAGCTTTTTATAAATCTTGTTCTGTTTTCACTGCATCATTCTTTTCCAGTGCAACTGGTTGTTGCCTTGCCATAGCACTACTTGCTGTTACGGATCAGCATTAGTATTCATCAATGTTTATTTATATCACCTTGAGGATTCTCTGAAAAATTTACCAAAATGAAATGAAATCTGAAGCTGGATCTCTCTGTTCAAACTGTATTTTAGGGATGAAACATTAAGCAGTGAACATAGGGCTGTAAGTTGTTTAAGGCAACAACTGGGTATTTTCTAAGGCAAGGTTGCATTGAGTTTTTTCCTTAAGATTTGTGGGTAGGTATTTATAGTGTACATTCAGTGAGTGTAACATGTCCTGAGTGCTTTGGGCATATAGTCTGTGTGCAGATCAGTTCTCCAGTACAGGCACAGTCAGTCTCTATGTCCAGCAGCCTTTTCCATGGCATTGCATGCCCACTGCCAGGCTACAACAGTGCCCAAGGGTCTGAGAATCCCAGAGAGACTAACATCCACCAGCTCTGTTGGCCAGAATTTCTAGGCAGAAACATAGAGAAAGCCTAGAAATCCTCGAATTACACAACGAAGTTAAAAAACAAACAAACAAAAAAAAAAAAAAAAAAACCCAAAACAAAACAACCCAAACAACAAGCAAAAAACCCCCCAACTGAATAAAACAAAAAAAACCCCGCACTCAAACAAACAAAAAACTCCAAATCAACAGCAACAACGACCAAAAAACTCCAGCTGAAAAACGTTGTTTGTTTGTGTTCCGGATTAAAGTGGGGTCCAAATTAAACCTCGCGGCTGGAGGGAGAAAGATGAGCTAACGTGTGCAAATAGCAGCACAGCTCACCGATTGCATCCTTCTCGAGTTTTTGAGGGTCTGACTTCGTAACCTGAGCATTTTTGAAGTATCCAGAATGTGTTTTTTTGACTGCTGCCGTGGCTACACGTTGCCTCGGCGGGTTGTCCCTCCTGTCCTGTGTCCCGTGAGTCCCCCGGGAGGTGGCGGGCGAACACCGAACTCCGCTCGCGCTCGGCGGGGACGAGGAGCACGGATGTGGCAGCCATCCAAAAGGGACGGCACGGCACTCACCAGGCTCTTTTTATGTCTATTACAAGACTTTTCCCTCCCAAATTACTCCTGGACACCAGAAGTGCCTTGCCGTGAATCCTACTGTTGAGTCACGGCTGGCGATGATGAGTTATTTTTTTTGAAATATTTCAACTTTACCTTAATTTAGAAAAAGTCACGTGCATTTTGGCTTTAAGGTTATTCACAGCTAGTAAGAAGGGCAGAAAGTAGAAGCACATGGGAGGAAAACAGAGGCATCAAAGGACGATGGGAAATCAAAGAGGGAAATTACCGGTATTTAGCATAGCAGTCATCCAACAAATAAAAGCGAGAACAAAATGAGGTGGGGCAGAGCATACTTACTTGTAATTGGTGTTATGGTTTTGCATACCAACATTCAGCCTCAGCTGTTTTCTAGGCTATGCTTACTCTGGTTGTAAAGGCAGGCAAAGCCTATTGAAAATATGGTGTTGTTTGCTGTTATTTCTCACTTGGAGTCAGTGATACAAAATTTAGCATTAGTTGTGATTATCGGATGTAACACTGTACTGCTTCCAAAAAATATTAGGGATTAACAACAAATAAAAATTGACTAAGCATAGTATTGCTTCCACTCAAATGCCTTCTACTTAGATGAGTAATCCAATCATCATAAGATGAGGGTATAAAAGTAAGTTTATAGGACATTAGAAGCTATTAATTTTCATAATATACTGGGATACATAAACACAGAACATCACAGGTTTCCACCTCAGGTTGTTTTGGGTAGGACTCTTGTTTTCTTAACTACAAGTTGTCCACAAACTAGGAGGTTCACTCTGCTGACATAAATCCTACCTACTCAAGCACCGTGTTTGTGCAGCCTGGAGAAACAGGAAAGGTGGAACTGGCCAACAGGTCCACCTGTAGTGGGGGTGGGGAGGTTGCTATGCAACTATAGTATTTGATGTTTTGCTTGAAAGCTCAGCTCCAGGAAACAAGGGTTTACATAAGAATCGATCAATCTTTCTTCTAAGTTTGTTTCCTTCTGTTACAAAACAAAGCTTGTTTGTGCGACTCAAGTACATCGAGAGCTCTCAGAAACCTAGATTCAAGGTGAAAGAAACCAAAGTTTGGGGTTGTTTCAATCCCTTTATTTTGGGCAAGCTTGAGTTACAAACTTTGGACATGCCAGTAGCCTCCAGGTGCTGAAATATCGATCACCCCCTCCTCCCACATTTATGGTGTACATAGAGCTCGATCCACAAAATATTCCTTGCCTTAGTTCACCTTCAAAATCCATTGTGACTGTCTGGTGTGTTCCACCTTAAGCTACACTTCTGTCTTCAATGAAGCCATTGTCAGAGTTTATAGTTATCAAAGTTTATTTTGAAGAAACAACTAATGTTTCTGACCTCTGTGCAAATCTCCTGGACTAGGTACTGGTGGTTACCCAGTCCAGACTTAGACTCGCATGCTGCACTTGAAATCACAGCTCCCCGTGAGTTTACCACCGTGTAAATGTACCTTGACAGATTGCATGCACTTTGATTGTGTTTTCATGTTTATGTAGAAAGCATCTGGGTACCATGGTGATCCTACCAGACAACTAGACAGTTAAATTTATGCTTCATGTTAACTGCAGTTCTGGGGTCCTTTTCCATAAGAAGCTGGGCTTCTGTTAACAGAGCTGTATTCTCTAGTAAAACCGGTGATTAAAAGTGATCTTGTGTGCTATTTTTTAGTAAATTAATAGGGAGACAAAGCTAAGGAAGTGCTTTTATGTTCTCTTTATTATCTAAGCTTGTAGTTAGCAGAGAAATTACTGTGTTTGAACCTGTCGTGATACCTCAGCTCAATCACCATATGCTACAGTAGAATTTGCTTTGTTGTTGTGTTTCTGAAATAGTATAACACTGCACTTTGAGATATCATTTAAGGGAAATATCTCAGCCTAAACATAAGAAAAAGTACCTTTCAGCTCAACAGTCTGAAAAGTATTGCCTCTTCTGGGCAGCTCTAATTACATATTGATTGTATTTAAATCTTGCATTACGGTTCATTTCATGTTACTTTCATACATTTGTAATTTTTTCCTTGTGTTCTTATCACAGTTTTTAAATAATAATACATGGGTGAGTATTTCTTCTGCAATGGTCGTTTCATTTTATTATGGTACAGAGGGCAGCGAGGCAGAAAAGGGAATGTCCTGCTTATATATTAGTTCTTGTTCCAAGTAGTGACTTTTCAAAGACTGTCTGGGGACAATTCCTGGGGAAAGTCCCTCTCTGTTTATGGTACACAGTATCACATACTGTTTGCCAGTTCCTATTGCACACTGCAAAGCAGTTAAACCTTCAATGGTGAACTAAAGACAGGCCATAAAGCAGCTCTTACCATAT
Source organism: Formicarius rufipectus (assembly GCA_013399695.1). Classification (NCBI taxonomy): domain Eukaryota; kingdom Metazoa; phylum Chordata; class Aves; order Passeriformes; family Formicariidae; genus Formicarius; species Formicarius rufipectus. The sequence goes on from VXAU01002075.1 coordinate 631,199, forward strand.
CCCTGTCCACAGCAATGGGTTTGGAGCTAGGTAATTTTTAAGGCCCTTTCCAACCCAAGCCATTCTATTATCATGTATTACTTTAGTTTTAGTTGCATATGTGTGTATGTATGTGTAAAATTACAAAAAATGTCATGATCCTACAGTGATTTAATAAAAAAAAATGAGGGTGCCATGGATTTTTATTATATTTGTTTGCTCTTTGACCAGAAATGATGTGTCTTTATTTGTCACAATTCAGACTTTCTGTTGTCACTCTTCTTGCAGTCATTTGTCTTGGTTTTGCTCCTTGAAGCAAAGAACTAGAGCTGCTGTGTATCAGAAATATCCACTATATGAAAAACAGATTTTCAATGCAAATTTGGTCGAAAATGAATGAATCTCACAACTTTCCTTTGTATTTCTGTAATTTCTTAGAAATCAGGAGCACAGCGGGATGTAGGTATCCCAGCACGGTTTGGAAGTGCCAAGCGCTCCGATGTGATGGTAGGTTTGGGAACTGTCAGCACTAATTACCTTGTAAATCGAAGCGCCCATTGCAACAGCTGTAGCTTTCCCAGTTACAAACATATCGCCAGGAGACTGGAAACAATTTAGCAAGTAATTGTGTTCACAGAATGGGAGAAGCATGCCTTTGGGCTGTTGTTTGGACGCTGGGCACTTTCTCAACGAAGCTGAATGCGCTATGGAAAGCTCTGGAGCTGCTGTGGGTCAGGCATCCAAACGTGCTTTCTGCAGCGTGTGCTCGTGTTCCTGAGCGAGAGAGAGCCTGTGGGATCACAGTTTAGGCCGAGTTGGAAGGGACCCACGAGGGTCATCGAGTCCAACTCCTGGCTCTACACAGGGCCATCCCCACTGCTGTGGCAGGACAGGACCAGAGGGGCCCATGGGTCTGTGTCAGTGCAGCGTGACTAAGTTGTGGTGATGCTTTTGTGGACTTCTGCCCTAAAACAGCTTCTGAGGCTCCCACTGCTGCCTCCACGCAGAAATGCTGCGTGCCTAGAGAGCAACAGGTCTCTAGCTTTGGAATTAGGCAGAACAGTATCAATTTCTATGTGTTGACTTTCTTACTACTAAAAAAATTCCTTTTAGGAACCTCCTTTATTCCATGACCAATAGAGAAGTTACTTCTTTAGAGTGCACTCAAGAAGTGACAGTGTGCTGTGGTCCTGGTGATGTGTCCTGCCCGTGATCTCCTCTGATGTGGGCCAGGCTGCTCTGTTTGTCTCCGTGCCGCCGAGACTGAGGGCATGGCAGCAGTGTGGAAACCAGCAAGAGTGGCATGGTGTTGTGCAGGGCTGTTGTTGAAAAGCATGTGGTAAGAATTTACTTCGTGGTTCAGACACTAAAGACAATGTTAAGGGAGTGTGATAAGCAAACTGATGACTGTGCATGTGTGACAGACTGAAGGATGGCACGTAATAGTGTTATTTGCTCATCAAAGGATGTAATTGTATTCAGAAACTGAAAGACAGCAGGTTTGGCTGGTTGTGTTAGAGTACTTAGAGGACTTAATGCTGTGTGTATGTTACCTAACTGAATGTGCTTTTTCAAGTGATATCTCTGTCCTAACACTTTGCTTTTTATTTCATTCTTTGCTGTATGACTCATCTTTATAATATGCTTTTGCTACAATTATCTACTGGTTTTTGTGATGAATCCTATTCCTTCCTTTGCTGCTCTCCTTTTCAGATTTGCTTGAAGAATTCATATGTTAATAAATTCATGACCTTTTTTTTTTCTTGCAGAAGGTATCACTCTGTCCTAGCTACCACTGTTAAAGAACCACACCTAAACTCTGTGCTAAATCATTACGTATTTTTTATTTTCAAAAAAATTCAAGTCTGTAAGGGAAAGCACTGCTGTATGCACTAGAAAACTGTGAGAAATGTAACTTAATACCACTAATAAAGAAATGCCACTGTTTTACATACCGTGGTCAATGACCCTTACAATCCTGATAAATGTTGAGACTATATTTACTCAGCTTTTCAAAGGTCTCAGAAGAATACTGTGGATTAAAAACTGTTGAGGCTTGTTTTATCCTTCTTCTTTGTAATTAAAAAATTGGAGCAGCTGTCACTAGTACACACACAGACCCACTGAGAGAACTATTAAATACATTTTAAGTGTCTATGCAGCTTTTTAATATGCCTATTTTCACATGCACATATAAATTTGAGGAAACAATTTCAGTTTCTCTTTCTCAACTGAATTTCATTTCTTCTGATGTTTGTATTTAATTCATTAGAAAGGAGGACACACACCACACAATGGTAACCACATACACAAAGGCATTTGTAAAACCAAGACATAAGAAGTCTGGGTGAAAAGGCAGTTTCAGGAAATTCTGATTCTGTTTTTCTAAATGAACTTAAAATATTTCATATTATTAAAGTCCATTTCAATTAAGATGGGTCTTAGGAGCTATTTGGTTGACAGTCCTGTTTCTGTGTACTCAGGGCATCGTTTATACATTTTTCTGGTATTTTGTGTACTTGACATAAGATTCTAGGAAATGAACTGAATTCTTGCCAAATGTGGAACATGAGCTACATACATTTAAGGTGAAATAGTGTGTTGTCTGAGAGCCATCTGACAGAGCTTTCTGGTAGCATTGCCATCTATTTCAGTAAAACATCTGAGTGTCAGAGAACAACAAATGACTGAGAAATTCCAGTAATGTAAGAAAGAGGAATGAAAAACAAGCAACTATTTTGCTTTTTATTTTTGTGAAGTCAGAAAAAAAAATGTTACTCCTAAGGATTAGCTGAATAAATAAGATTCAATTCAATTAAATTGTTTTGTATTTTAGAAAGATTTTGAATAAATACATTTTCCTGTTGCATTCTGAGACTAAGAGGTAAGGGAATACTTTAGGCACTTGTATAATGATAAAATTCAAAGAAAGGTTTGTGTTACTATTTTGTGATAAATACTTACAAATAACTGTTGAGTATCCTTTATAGGTGTTGTCTAGATTTTCTACTGGGGATAAAGAGGAGTTGGCCTTCAGTGTAGTTCTTTCCAAGGACTATTATACTTGGCTTCTATTAAAAAAGGACACAGACTGAATAAAATGTCTAAAACAATATTTAGAATGCAGTGTCAAAATGTGTAAGAATCAAACCTGCCACAGACTAAAGCAAATACTGGGAGCTCAAGGAAAGATAGAGTAAGGAGAGTGTGATAGCCCTTCTTTGCTTTCTCTTTATCCAATTTTGTAAATAAAATAGTGTGAGATACAAAGCTAAAATCTTCAGTGTGTCCCTCTGTAAGGAAGGGATTGCCCCCTTCAAATTGCAGACACCCCTGAGGCAGCACTGAAAATTATCATCAAGTCCATCTCCAAAGAATAATGAAGGCTTAAAATTAGAGTGTAATTTGGATAAAACTCTAAGACAAGCAACAGCCAGACCTGGACTCACAATTACTAAAGGAAGAAAAAGAGTTTGTTCTTTACATATGGCTATCAATTCATATTGATCAAGGGATATTTATTTCTTCTCCTTAGATTGTCCTTTGTCTTTGCATTAAATTCTGATCCTAGAGAAGTTAGTTGTAAAGCTCACAAAGATTTTGCTAGTGAGCTTTTCTAAGGACTCACTGGCTGTGATTTGCAGAGCTACAGCTGCAAAGTGGGGTTATGGCACATTTGAGGTGGCCATCATGTTCCATGTGCAATGCTGTTTTCTGCACATCTGTCAGGTCCTGTAGGCTGTTGCATTTGTCCTCTAATTGCAAGAATAATGTCTTGTCCCTAACAATTACTATAAAAATGTGAAGAGGTGCTGTAGTTCTTCCAGAGCAAATTGTGTTTTTGACACCTGTTGACCCCTCAAATCCTTTTAGGAACTGGATATCTTTGAAAAAAAAAAATCACAAAAACATTATTGAATTGGCTCTCTGGCCTGCATCTTCTGCCTGCCCAGAAAAGCAAAAAGGAATAAAAAAAAAAAGGTATTTAAAAAAAAGGGCATTCAGTCCAGACTGGTCTGGCAGCTTTAGACTGCTTGAGTAGGGGAAAAGCAAACACCTTTTATAAATAAGATTCCAATTGCAAAGAGTGAAAAGGTAAACCCAGGAGAAGACATCAGCTTGTTCACTTGCTTACTTGCTAAACTTTCCCTCCAAGCTTTTGAGAATCCTGTCACATCCAGCTCTGCTATTCATAAAGCATCTGTGCTGCTTTTTTCCTTGCTGTTTTTGCTGCCAATGATGTGCTTGCAGCTCACCAGTTCTCCTTCACTATAGGCTAACTCTGTTACAAAGGCAGCACGTGGAATGTAGAATGTGGTTTGGGAACTGTAAAACATCACTAGTCTTGTGGGCACTGAGCTGGGACGTTTTCCTTACAGGATCCAGGATCTTCCCTATTCTCTCTCTCATGGCTCAGACTTATTTTTTCTACCTTCATTTCTTGTCTTCTACTCCTTACAGAACATTTCATTTCATAAATTGGATTGCAACAGGGTTAAAAAGAAAAAAAAAAAAGGTAGAATAAATTTAGGAAAAGACTTCAAACCAAGTACACATACTGTGGCCATTTCCCTGGGATAGTTTGTGCCAGTAAGTGTGTCCATGGCTCTGCACAGTCCTGGGATTTGCACGTGTGTCATGGGTGACACGGTCTCCTTCCTATTCTCTTTGAAAACGTGAAGGTGAGGAGTAAACAGGCCCCTCCCAGACACTACTGAGGCAGCTTTAGGACCACAGACTACGTGCCATGATACTCATTTAGCTGTGCCCTGGTTTCCACAAGTATCTTGGTGTAGGAGTTGTTACTGAGGCAACACAAGGACTGCTGTGCAGCTCCTGTAAAAACAAGTCACCGGGGTGTGTCAGGCACCTACATGCACACTGCACACTGCTTTAAAATTTGCCTATTTTAAAGTTAAGCAACTGAGAAAAGCAAATGGGGATGGAAGTAGTAACTTAAAGAGAATGCTTACAGACTTTTAAAATATTTTGATTTTATGTTACTTTTCTGTGCTTGGCCTTGGGTAGGAGAGAATAGAAATGCTGCTCATTAGCTGACCTGAGCCTGCGTGAAGCTGATGAGTGGGTGGATTTACCAAATGGCCATTGTCTTCTCTGTCAAGCCTGATACTGTAGCTTAAGCAGAATCATTCCCAGGTTGGCCTAGGAACAGTAATTTCTCCATTTTATGTGGAGAACTTTCTCCATGGAGCAGCAGTGTTTTGTCTGTGCCATCCGCATAAAGGTGTGGAGCGACCCAGTGAAGGATACAACCATGTTGTTCTGGACAAGTGCAGCTGTGGTAGTTGGAGTGGTCTGCTGGAGTCCCAGCTTTTCCATTTGGCTGGAAATAGATGGGAAGCAGAAACCTTTTAAATTAGCCCCAAATGAAAGAACAGGCCCTAGAGAAAGGCAGCAGACACAGTTCTCTCATATGAAGTCACAAGTTGCATATAGTCATTTGTCTAACCTTTTTGGCTTTTCTTGTCTGTACAGCAGATGTTAATGCACCTGAAAATAGAAAGTCTGGTGCTTATATATTCATCCTTGTTTCATATTTTAAGTCATGTGTGCATATTTATATGTGTGTGTACAAAAATATGTATACAAATATGTATGACAGGACCCTTCATGGTAATCCCTGACCCATTCATTTGCACCATGCACAGCTGACTCCCATTTATCTGCTTGGTTTCCCATGTTAACACCCATGTTGCTTTTGCTGCCAGGGTGGGCAGAGACTGTGACTGGAATTACAAGGCACTAACAGGCTCCCTGCCTGTGCCATCTCTTGGAAAGAAACGATTTGCTCCTATCCTTCTTTGGAGCAGAGTATGTGTAGGTGCTGTTCTGTGGTGGCTTCCCTTTTAAAGTCCTCTTGAAAATCTTTGTTAAAGTATAAAAGGCAGGCAAGCCTTGCAAGTTGTGGCCTAATAGAGGTGAACCCCTAGAGTTAAGTTGTGCTCACATCCTGTGTTCTAGACCGTCTTTATTTGTAATGACTAATTTTTCTGATAGTGGCAACCTCAGACAGGTAATGTGAGATCTTCATGTAGTGGTGCTTGCTGGGTTGGATAATTTCAGAATTAGTTGTTTTGGCAAGCTACTCTGTGTTGCTTAACTCTTGTTCCACAGGTGTCACAAACAGATCCCAGAAATGAAAGGTTCCTTTGACATGCACCCAGGTCTTTGTTGGTAGGATTTAGGGGAGTTTTGGAGTTGCTTCTTTTGCCATGGTAATGAAATATAAGGGCTTCTCTGAATTTAAGACCAGCTTGACAGCTGGGAGGAAGCATATTGCAGTGAGTACTTTGACTGGTTGTAAACACCTCTTGGGAAAGGACTCCATGCCAGGCTACTTTTCCAGCTGCTGCTGGGTTTTCTGGCCAGCTTGGTCAGGTAACTCATTTCAAACTGTAGCCAGATGATACGATGACACAGAGACATGATTGCAAAATCAAGATTAAAACATTTAAGAAAAATAAAAGCTACTAGAAAGAGGAGAAATCGCTCTGAAGACTCTGAACTACTGATGGTATCATCAACTTACGGCTGATTGGGCTGAAAATTACCTTTCTGATCATAAATGTGTGCTTAAAATACTGAAACCAGAAGAGTGTTGGGATACTAATGTGTGTGGCAGCATCCGTGTGTCTGAAAAGGTTAGACAGAAACAAAGTGTATTTACTGAGGAAAGAAAGGGTGCCAATTAGGGCTTTACCTTCATGGGGTGCCAAGACAAGTCTCTGCATCTACTGCATGTTTTCTGCATGGGCTTCCCCCATCCATTGATCTCTGTGCACTGATGTTATTGTACCAGCACGTAGGGACCTGAGAAAGATCAGCTCTGAAAAACAAGTCTTAAAATAATTGGTTTAGAGCAATTTTGAAAGATTCTTTTTGTTCCCCTCAACTATGAAATGGAAATGTCCTGCTGATGGCTCCAACATATTTTTTAATTGAATAATTAATAAGGATAATAGGCATTCAACAGCGTTTTTGTTGATAATCACTGGATTTAGTAATCTCCCAGAAGGTGGGATGATTCAGAATCTTTTAATGCCCCCAAATAGAAGATAATTAAAACCCTACACACACAACTTGAAATAGAATTGAATACAAATGCCAAAGAGGGAAAATTAGAAAATGAGCTTGAGGGAAAAGGATGAATAATAGTCCTAAGAATAGTAAAGATACTTATGAAATTACATTTTAAGCACTTGAAGTTTTCCTTACTCTGCCACACTTTGCAAGTGACCAAGACTTCTTTCAGAGAAGTCCTCTGTGTGTGCCTGTTTCTTAGCAGGGCTCTGCTGCTGGCTGTGTGGTGGGCGAGCTTGGCTGGACTGCGGGCAGGGCACTCACCAGTGCTGTGAGATGCGATTCACAGTGGTCACACCTGTCAGAAGGAGTGGGTGTCACACCAGTCAGCTCCCGAAAATTGTCTGTGCAGTAACTATCAGGTGAGCTGTGTCGTGGTGAGAGGGAACTGTGAGGGTTTGTGTAGGAAGGTTAGGTCAAAAAATCAGTGATGCATCGTTCCCAAAGAAAGTCTAATGAGCAAATACACATCCTGGGTGTACTGCATCATGCCTCTGGGAATGGGGACTAGGAGGTGGAGGCCCCAGAGCCACATTACCATGCAGAGTTGCTCATCTTAGGCCAATCTTTGGTGTAATACCTTTCCTTGCAGTAACACAGTTCTGGGTGTTCTGGATTTAGACCACTGCTTATGTCCTGTGTATCACTTACTGCATATCACTTACAGTCACTTGACAACAGAGGGGCTGCTGCTTGCTCTTGGAATTAATTCTCACAGTAACGAGGAACTAACACAAAGCAGGCCACTTTTTTTTTCTTGCAAGTGCAAGAGGTATTATTTTAACATCAGCTTTTCCTCCTCATGAAGGGGGTGGAAAAAGAAACTGCAGGTTACACATCTGTCGTTTACTTGACTAGATGAAGACAGTCATGCTGAGGTGACTGGCGTAGGGTGAAACCCAAACAGAATAAGGAGTTACTAGTTTTTTTTCCAGTGTCCATAAAACAAGGCTATTAATTAACCTGTTTAATGAGTATTGTTTTTATAGAGGTAGAGAGGACACTTGAGCCTTCACTATCACGTCAAAGAACTGGTGATCAAGTTCATATTGGCACAAGCAAGGCACGGCTGGATTTCTCCACGTAGTGCTCCTCTGCCAAATTCTGTGAAAATACATGAGTGTGTGTTTAAAACATTATTTGCCAGCTTTGGGAAAAAGAAGCTCTACAAAGCCAAACAGTATTTGCCCATTTGGAGCCTCCCTTTGGTTTGTGGCAAAAATCTGTCATGAAAGCAGGAATCTCTAGAGAGGTCTTGTCTGCCCCCATTGAAATTTTTACAGTCCAAAATCCTGACATGGGTGGAAGAGAGAGAGCACAACAGAGGGCAGGGCATTCCCACAAGTGTGACCTTAAATTGCTCAGGCTCTTCCCAGGCTTCCAAGTACAGACTGAACGTAGACCAATTGTTGCTCACACAAGGAACAGTGAAGGCCAAAGCACTAAGCAGTTCCAGATTAGACAAGACAGTGGCTTTCATGTAATAATCCTCCTGCAATAAAAGGATACTCACTTCTGTGCAGTATGGCAAAAGCAGCATTCATGGGAGCCAACATCACTGTCCCAGGATAGATTGGCAGCCTCTCTGTGAGTCTTCCCAGGGTGGAAGAGCAGAAACATTGCCAGTCAGTAATGCTGGACATTGGCAAAACTTTGAGGAACACTTAGGCTGCCTCTCATGGGACCGTGGTTGCCTCTAGCGAGTAGTATTGTTTTCTGCCTTACAGCAGGACTCTTCTGCAGACAAAGCAATAACAAAACAAAGCAGAAGTGGATTTGGAACACTGCTTTCAAAGAAAGGCCAGACTCTGCCTGCATCTTGTGCATCAGGTGGTATAAGAGCTACCAGAAGCATCATGAACCCTTCACATGGCAGGTAAGCAAGAAATAATGTAGAGATTTCTCCAGCTCTGTGTGTACACCTGGGGACAAATGTTGCCAGAAAGGGGGTGGACGTGAGGACCAAGATGCCCTTGGTATCTTGGATATTCTTCTAGACCATTCCCCACTTAAATCTCTACAAGAAATAGAAAGGCAAAGCTGCAATGCCAAACATGACAGGTCTTAGGAATCTCTTCCCAGTTTCAGTGCAGTTGTTTTTTTGTTTTTCTTTTTTTTTTTATAAATCTTGCTATTCTTGAAAAATACATTATATTCAGTTAATTGAGACATTTTGCAGACACTGTTTTAGAGAAGAAGACAAAGAAGTGAACTTTAAAAACATGAAGACTGGCATTTAACTTGCTATTTATTATTATTTTGAGGTCTTCTGGATGTCTGGCTGACTGCTCTGGTTTTTAGGTCTATATTATGGTAGCTTTCACACATGCTCTCATAGCAGCTGTCTCTGGGGTTGAATGTCTTCATAAAAGCACTGCTCTCCCCTCAAAACTCCATACAGCAGTATAGTATTTTACCCTTCAATGCCATGGGGTTTTGAATTTGGGGGGGTTTGAGCATCAATTAGCATAATATTTATTAAATACTTAACAAAGGTCTGATTCTGCAAACTCTTAATCCCAGAAGATTGTGCTAGGGTTTATCAGGCAGTGATTATTCACATGACTAAAAGTTGCTCATGTAAAAAGAATTTTCACAGTAATAAAATTATATACCCTAAATATTTCAAGTTATTTGATATATAGGGATTTCTGAATTAAAATAAGATTTGTTAGTAGAATACAGGTATTTTCACTGACTGAACTTTCCTACAATGTCCTTTGTAAATTTTCTCCCCTCCTGGTTTTTCCTTCTTTCAAAGGCCATAATCCTGGAGTAGGTAGTTTTGAACCTGAATTTTAAATTTCAGGTTTGGAAAAGCTCAGTGGTAGTGCCATTTCACTTGCTCTGAATTCACTTTGGGTTGCTCTGTGCTCCAAAAATTCTTTCATTTTGTGCTTTGAAGTACAACGATGATCAGAGAACACACTGTAAATGTTAATAAAACTGTGTTACCTCAACATTATGCACCCAGTTTTAAAAGAGAGGATAGTGCCTGTATTACTTTACATAATCAAAAGACTGGTTGTTGGTTAATAACTAAAAGTTGCACTTGAGATACACAAAACTATGAAAATAATCATGTTGTATCTGATTTCAAAGATACTTTTAATATACTTAGGAGTACTATTTGTTCACGTGCTCATAGAATTACTGGGAATTCGAACCTGTGCTGGTGCACCAGAGTCCACTTTTTGTTGTCATTTCAAGCCATTTTTTATGGATGACAATCTTTGCACTTTTTAGGTAGGTATTACTACCTTGAGCAGCTTGGGATTTAAGAAAATGCTTTGTTTTAGTGTGCATTTAATCTGTTTTAATTTTCACGAGCCTGCCTGTCGCTTGCATGGTGTATTATAGGTTTGATTGATTGACACTGAATTACGATCTGCTCTCTGAGCTGGCTCCGTTACTTCAGTGCCTCAACTTCAGCATCTAAAAATATTGAATGAAGGTTGTGTTAAAAGGTAATGCCATCCTCTCATTTGCATGTGCCAACCCTGATGCTTAATTGCTTGAGAGACAAAACTCTCCCTATGCATCCCAAGAATGAGCACGTCCCAGCCTGCAAGAAAGGGAAAGGAACTCCTGCCTTGAATTGTCTCATCTTCCAGCTCCCTTGGCAGAGTGAAAGAAGTAAGGTGGTTGAGATTCTCCTCTTCTTGTGTCCTGTGACTGGAGAAAAATACAGCTTAGGCTTTAAACTTCAGTGGGAAGGATACTGAGCTGCATTTCCCTGTGCTTTGTTAAGCTGTCCATGATTTGAAAGAAGGGGGAGAAGCTGAGGGACCCTCCTTCTTACTGTGGCTAGAAACTTCAGAGTAATGCTGCTTTTTCACTTGGACTTTTTTTTTTTTTCCTAGTGAATTATTATTTTGGCATTTGTTTGTGCTACTTGCAAATGTTGGTAAAATAATTAGCATATAAAAAAGAGAAATAGCTTATGCACATTAGGTACAACTTAAATTGCCTGGATTATCCAAAGAAAAGACTGAGTACAAGCAGTGATATGCCAGTGGAGACTTTACTTGCCATTAGCCTTGTGTATCTCCTTCCACTTCCAAATATTAAAATTCAAGCTTATAAAACCAATATTAAATGTTTTATATTGTTCAGTTTCTCTGGTTTATTTTGTGTTTTTATATAAATTAAATATAAAGAAAAATCTATTTTAAAAAGCTTTTTGAGAACTCTTTGTCTTCCATCTGGCATGAGGAGCATTTCTGGAGGGGAGGGGAAAGAAACAGAGTACTGTCTGAGGTAAATTTGATAGTGGAAGATGGGATAAAACAAGAGGCACTTAGACTAATTTAATTAATGCCATAGTGGATTTAAGAATATGCTGTCCTCTACACGCATAAACATAGATCAGTAGCTGAATTAAGGAAGCAGTATTAGACTGCACCTGTTGGGTTTCAAACTGAATTCAGACCTTGTTTCAGTATTGCAGTTGGGACTGGCAGTTGCTGAAGGGATTAAATTATTTAAAGCCTTCAGCTGGCTAGTGTAGGCTAGCAGTAGCTTATAAAACACTTAATCTATTTTTTTAATCTCTTCATATGTTTGCTTTACTTAGACAGTAAAACTATACATGACACACACCTGCCACATTCTGAAGCTTCTTTGTCAGATATTTTAAATTTATCAATTAGAGCAACCTTTAAACTGTAACCATTTGGGTTTCCTTGACAATACACTTCTTGTTTAGCCCGCACGTTTGCTTCGATGAACTCAAAACCGAACGTGAAGTATGCAGACATAAAGTTCTTTTTCCACAAGTTATTTTAAAAAAGAGGCTCCCTTCTGAAGGCAAATGCTGCTCTCCAAATAATTAATGCTTACTGTCACCATTTGGTTTGTCATTTTAAAAAGGAAACTAATTCCAAGCAGTTTGGAGCTCTGGAACTATTTTTGCAGTGCATCAGCCAACTGCTTAGAGAGTGGTATAGTAAAGCAGTTCAAAAATAGGTAATACTGTTTAGCTTGTTACATGATAGGGCACTTGTTTCTAGAAAGCTGAGAGTAAGTAATGAATAGTAACTGTATGGCTTGGATGGAAAAGCAATCTGGATAGCTGTGCAACATAGGATTAATTAGGCAAATCCTCTTAGGTTTGATAAGCCATTGCTTAGATCTACAGTTTATTTTGTCATTGGTTGCTCCTATTAATGTCTTCTTTCTGTCAAAGTTTATTACTCTGATTTCAGTTTTGCATCATACCTTTTTTTGGTGTCAAAGGGAAGTGCCACTCAATTACCTTACAACCTTCCAAAGAATAAGCAGAGAAATGCCTGGAGTCAGTTCAAATCAATGCTGGCATCCTTTTAAGAGTCTTTTTAATAATAAATTTGTTATATGGATAATTTCTGTTCAGCAAATTATGTGCTACGTCTTTTTAATTTGGCCTTCAATGTTAAGTTACAGGACAAGTAGGCATATGTGTCTGCTAATAAGGATGAGTAAATGCTTATTCATGGAGATGAGATGGTTTCTGCGCTATGCTCTTCATAAAAAGCATATGTTGTTGAGATTGCTGGGCAACATTTAAATTTTTTTTCCTTTTTTATTATGTTGCAAAACTGTGATTTTATTTCTGTAAAATGAGGTTTTTTTGTAGTGCCATCAGTACAAAATAACTTGGCTGGTTGATCTCTAGATTTTTTTATTTTTTGGATAATGTGTAGCATGACCTTGAAAAATTTAAAGTACATATGTTGGAGTCATTTTACTAATTAGTGCTCCTTAACTCACACTCTGTCTCGAACTTTTTTTAAATTAGAGAATGTGCTGTTCTTCACAAATAAGAAAAAAGAAATCATAAGAGATAAAAATTCTTACCCCCTCTCAGAGAGAGACACAGAGACCAACACGCAGAACTTCAGGACAGCTCAGCCAAATGGTGGTGGGGGGAAATACACAACCAGGGATGGGAGGAATTGGGCATTTCAGTGGGTGGTAATCAGAGTTCCATCAGCGCTGGGATTCTGTGCTGTTGTGCAATGCTTTGGACATGTCAGGGCAAGGCTGCCTGTTTGATATGTACATGGAGCACAAATTCTGGAAGAACAGGGGCTGTTTTCATTACTCCTTCTGCAGTGCAGTGTGTTAGTTAGAACTCATTGCAAATGTTTGTTCAATAGCCACGCAAGTATTGTTCCTTCTGCAGAAAGGTGTTACATCTGAAATTGTGTTTTGCCTTGAATGACCTTGGAAACTTTTCATCTACAATTCATCTAATGTGATCTATGAATGAGAATTGGGTTAGACTCTATCACGTCCCCAGACTAAACCAAAATAACCCTGAATTATAATAGAAACTTAACTCTGAGGATACAATGCCCTTTAATAGAAAATCAATTGAATAGCAGAGTTGCTTCCAAAACCTGCAGGAGAAGACAAACCAGAATGCTGGCTGGAAGAGAAAGGTGGGGAATGCAAATGATCTAATGGTACCTTTTACAGCCTTCCAATTCTGAAAACAGGAGCTGGGTTGGTGTCTGTGAAAGATGAGAACTATTCCAGTTTGCTACTGTCTGACAACCCCCTCGGGGACCTTTCCAGCAGCAAGGCAGGCTTGGAGTACAAAATGTGCCCTGGCACACCTCAGTGCTGGAGGCTGTCATGGCAGAAGCACAATACTGCACTGTGGAAACCTCAGTTGCCAGAGTCAGCTGGAATTATGGCACACAAGGAGACAGGGAAGGGTCTGGACCTTTGTGTGTGCAGGAGGGAGGGCTCTGGAAGTGCAAGAACAATCACACGGCCCAGGAGAAGCCTGTTCCTAATGCAGGACAAAAAATTGTTAAATGTGAAGAAGTTTAACTGTTACATTTCTACAGTGTTGGCAGAGCTGTTAAAAACAAACAAACAAAGAGTTTAATATAATCTCATTCAAAGAAGATCAAAACTTTGCTGATACTGCAGCTGATTTTATATTTCCTCACAGACCATTACAGAGTGCTATGATTTCCCTTAACTGCAAAGTGCATTTACTAGAAAGCTTTGTGGTGGAGAGAAGAACAACTTGATTTTTCCACGGTTTCAGTGTGATTCTTTGGCTGGTTTTCAGTCCTGGCCTGTTGCTGGACCATCATGGGCATAAAGTGACACCACAGCTACTGGGGGACACATCCATGGGGGGTTTAGCTTTGCACTGAAATGGCATCAGGGAGAGGAAACCCTGCAAAATCTGCCACCACACGCCTCTCAGCCCACGACTGAAGAGGACAATTTGAAAAGCATTGAAAAGTCTTTGGCAAAACGGTACAATTACTACCCATCAGCTTCCTGCTGGGAAGAGAAAGGAGAGCTCAAGCTCCAGGGCAGGAGCGTCTTCCCTTTCTGTCTGCCTCCCAGAGGAGGGTGGGCTGCAGCTCCCCACACCACTGGTGGGTGTCATCCCCAACCTGCTAAGAAGCCTTTCACATAGTTGAGTGAAATCATGATTGGCAGCAACCACGGTTTTCCTGAGTCACTGCTGGGGCAGAAACTGGTAGAGAGGCCCTGTCAGTCAGCACTGCCTGCTGTGGGATGGGATGTACCAGGTGGGCTCAGGAGACTGACTCATTTCAAGACCTTTAATAAGAGGGGAGTGATGGTCAATGGAAGAGGAAACAGCTTGTCTTAAAAATTATTTTATGCTTTTTTTTTTTTAGACCAAACCACGCAATTTGCAGTAAGATGGGATTACATTTGTGAGGTTTTCCTAGAGGATAAACTGTCCTGATGCCAGGGATGGGATTATGTTTGTAAGCTTTTCCTAGGGGATGAACTATTTGGAGAGTTTTATTTTGATTTACACCTAGATCAGCTTCAGCAAGTTTTGCAGTATTTACCATTTTTTGTCTGGGAAATACTGATTAAACCTGGTTTTCTACTGAGAAAGACTGATACAACCAAATGGGAAGGATTCCTGAAAGTGTAGTGATTTTGTAGATACTTGTAATAAATAATGTCAACATGTTGCAGTGTAATCAAACTTCTGCATTTAAATCATGTTTTCTTTCCAATATACTTCAGCTCCATTACTTCTGCAGACTGACTTGGTGTGTGGCAGGTACAAGAATCTTTCTACACATGTCAAGGCAAATATTTTAGGGGATGAGTTATTTCTTAACCTTATTTCTATGTACCAATTAACACCAATTAAGCAGGAACAGTACACAGAAGGACTACAGAGAGACAAAATTATTTTAAGGTGTTTGGGGAAAAAGCCCTATGGAATCTCATTAGGATTTGGGGAAGTTTATTTTATAAACAGCATTAGATATATCCCTACAAAAAATTACTTTTAATGGTAAACTACACAGTCTCCAGCTCAGATAAAATGATGCTCTGAGCCAATATTGACGTAGGATTATAGTGAAATATAGATTTCCCTTTCTCATATTAAACTAATTCCAAATTAAGGTTTAAATTAAAAGGTTAGAAAGAGGTCTCAAAAATAAATTACTTTGGAAGCCTTGCGGCTTTGTTATTGTTTGTCTAATAAACATCAAGCTTTAAAAAATAATACTCTGAGAAGAAACTAAATGAAAAGTATGATTCAGAAAGGAGCTTCACCAAAGATGTTTGAATGAGTCTGTTTGATTCCACAGGCACTTATTGAGGGTAATAAAGTACAAAAGGTAATGTAAAGTCATGGTAAATAATGTAAATGCAGAAGATGCTGGAAAAGACAGACCGGAGTCTGCTGGCCCAGAAGGCGTTTCTGAGGCTGCTGTTGAAAGGTACGAGACACACTGCAAGGAAAGGGGGAAAGGATAAATAACCAGGTTGCTGCAACAGAGATGCTCCATCACTGATCATAAATAAAGCTTGGAGCTGAATTTTTTACTTAGGTATGTAAAGCAAATCAGTTAGGGGACATGAGTTAACCAGCTCGTTTTTAAGTACGACTTAGTGTAAAGGCTACAGACAGTGATTAAATTAGTTTTAAGTGCCTTATACTAAGAAGTACACTGTTAAAGAACTAGATAACTAGGCGATTTCCTGTTGTATTTTTAATTAAAGATAGTATTTTGAGCTTGGATGGAAGCATGAGAAAGTTAATTATTGAATTAAACTAGTGCTTTTCAGTATCATCTGCTAAACGGAATGCTATTCTGAATTAAAAGCCTCATAGAAGGATCTAAAGTAATTTTTCACACATGTAATAGATACAACTATTTAATAAAAAATGAATGAGAAGCTACTCATACCCTGCTGTGAAATAGTTATTGGTTTCTAGTATAACACATGAATTTGCATCTGCTGAAGAAATTCATTTAAATGGTAAAGAATTGTTGATGAGTGAGTTACATTTCATGTGATAAACCAAAAATATTTATACTGCTTGTAAGTTCACAAGTAAATAGCTGTCATCATGCCAGGCTATAAAAAGCTGATTTCCGTGCCTTTATGGTGTGTGTGGAATCACATTAAGAATCCAGGTTTTTTGGTTTTCTTTAATACTTTTCTCAATAATTCTTGATTTCCAAGTACTTGCTTTTGAGGGGACATGGATACAAGTGTAAGCAGTACTTGAAGAAGCAGCAAAATATCTGAGTAAAATCTCGATCTGACCCAAGTCACTGATGTACTTTTTGAAGATTTCAGCGAGACTCGTGTTATATTATTCAGGCTTTACATGACATACGCAGTTTTGTCTTTCATGAATAAAAAAATACCTTTGCAGTCCTACACTAATGACTAAAACTGGCACTGGCAACCTAACTTTCTTCCTGCGGGAAATAAGGGCTCCTGAGCAGGCGGGCAGCTGCTGCGCTGACATGACGTTCCCTACAGTGCTGGCCAACATTGTCTCCCCTTGCCTTGCACGCCCCCCCTTTCTCTGTCTGAGTCCATCTGTTGTCTCTTGTCTGATGCTTAGATAGCAAGTGCCCTAAGATTTAATTTGGAAGCCATCTTTGTGTTTTATATTTTAGGTGACTCCTGACCATCAGATTCGGGTTCATAATTTGGGCTACTCTGCTAATATTGCTGTCTCTATATCTGTTAAAATTAAAGCCAATATTAATGCTAATATTCTGGGTATTTTCACTAACTCTGTTAATTAGTAATTTAAAGTAAGCATTGTGAAGTTTTGATTGAGCTTTATGTTGTAGTTACAACACATGGAAGATCAGGAGATATTTGAATGAATTTTTACTCTTCTTCCAGCATTGATCTTAATAGCTGTATATGTAAGAAACCTAATAAATAAAATATTCAGGGTGCAAATTTTCTTCAGTAATCAATAAGCATCCTGAGCCATATTCACCCTAGAAATAACTTTACTGACCATAATGGATTGGCACCAGGAATCCATTTAGACAGTACTTGCTTGTGTTGTGCACAGCTGCCCATTAGCTTCCTTTGTACAATCATTTTAGGAAGTTTAGGTCCAGCCCCGATGCTGATGCTCAGCCCAGCCCCTTCCAGAATATGATTAATGGCCAATTGTGCTGCTGGTGATAATAACCATATTGTGTGATTAACAACTACAAAGAGGAAAACTGGCTACAAAAGGAAACTCTGCAAGGTATAGGGAGGAGAGCAAAACCACCAACAGGGCTGCTTGGTTCTGTGCTGGCTGTAGGGCAGGATGTGGAACCCCGTGTGCAATGTCTGCGGACCTTCCCTCCACCAGGACCTGTGTCGTGTGGGAAAACCTGCAGGATTTGTCTCCAAGCCATGGGGGACTGCACTTCCACTGTCTGGGATTCTGCTTCCCAAGACCTGTGTGCGTCCTTTCCCTCTTTGGTAATCTCTGCTTCAGTGTGAGTCACAAACAAGTGAATGAAAACAGGTCTAAAACTGGCTATGCATGTATACACCAAGTACTTACAGCTCAAAAATAAACACCTTAAAACACAATCAGTGAATTAAACGGTGTTGTTTTCACTTTGTAGACAGGTTACTTGAAAAGTCCCTACCTGTTGATTGAGTAATGCTTTTTTCTGCTCTTTTTCATGCTTTAATTTTGGGGTATTTCAGTCTGTGCCCTAACCCTTGCTCTTTTAGCTACGGCCTGGAGCTGCTTTCTGGCATTTTTGGGAAACATGAGTGATAGGTGATCCATTTCTTCACAGGATGCACTTTTATCACATTTTGAGGTATTATCCAGAATAAGAACTATAGATTACAGTGTTTCCCATTTATGAAATTGAATAATAAATTCAACTTAGTGCTTGAGTAACAAGCATATTTTTAATTAAAATGTATCTACTTTCAGGTTAGTATTTTTCATTTTTAAATTATTTTGTAAAATGCATAAAGGAAAATAATTAACTCTAAAAAGATGCTTTTTGCCATTGAGGTAGGACAAAGATAAACTAATTTGCACTTATTTAATTGTATTTGTCTAGAATAGCAGTACATATTTGCCTTTTTAAGGTATGGCACAAGAGGTATGAATGGAAATACTTCAATCCCTTGCAGATGTGCTATTTATGTAACATTTGCCAGCTCATTATCCTATTCTGAGACGTGCAGTTTGTTTTTAAAAAAGAAAAACAAATCTGAAAATGGTCTTGAGGTTCAGTGCATGTATTAGAACTGTAGAAACTGTGTTTTCTAAGTCACAAGTACAGTGCTGACAAAAATAACTTGTTGGGATAAGGATCTCCAGTTTTCTTGAGGCCTTCAGTTAAAGTAACATGTGAGACTGGAGTCGTGGGCCTTTTTTATGCCTCTGTGTCCTGATGGCAAATTCTTCCATTACTTGTGATGCCCTCCATGGGAGAATACAGCAATACAAAAAAATTGCAGTGCTGTTGGAAGACTCTGAGGAAAAAGACACGTTCAGTCACATCTCACTGTGATCTCCCAAGGCTCAGTCTTCCTGCTCTGCACTTTCTGTCCCTTTGTTTTCTCACCTGTTGTATCTCATCATTGTTCATTTTAGTGTTGAGCATGACACGATGTCTATGACCAGGTTTTTATTTATAGATACCTATTTGCCATTTTCCTTTCCACTTCTCTTCTGTCATGTTCTTTTAAGCATCAGATCATGTATGTAGAGGGCTGTACTGTCTGTTCCAACAGCAGAGTGGTAATTACAGTGACATAGGATAAAGCCATAAACCTCAACTGATTTTCTGCCTACTTCACACCAAATTTAATTAAAATATTACACTAGTAGACATGTCATCTTCAAAAACTCACGTTATGATGAGAGTTTAGTGTATTTTACACTAAAACATTTTTTGTTTAGTCAGAAGTCTCTGTAAGCCAGCAACCAACATGAGCTTTACATCTAACTAGCAGAGGAGTGATTAAAAAAAGCAAATGAAAATATTTATAAACCTTTTGTTCTCATCAAAATGCTTATAAACGGAAAATGTTAGAGGCCAAAGCACCACCACAACCAACTGCACATGCAGTTGGCTAAGTAGAAATGTCACTTGATCTTCCCCTCCATTGTTTGAGGAGAGATTGCTCAGAGGTGACGGTGTTTTGTGGCCCACAGTGACAGTCTGCTGCTATTGTTCCTGTGATGTGATACTTTCTGCCAAGTGTCTCATTACTAGCAGTGGACATGGTGTATTTCACTCAGTCAAAACAATTCATTAGACTACTGCTGAACATCACCCTTTCCTTTAGAACAGATTTGGACTGCTACTGGTTCAGAACAGAAAAATAAAAAATGAGCACACGTAACTTTTTTTAACCTTTGGAAAAAATTTATTAGAATATTTGCATCTCTGAATAAACACATTTATAGGAAAATATGTTCTTGGCTAAAGAAGGAAATGGGTTTTTTCCTTATAATGGTTTGATCTGTTTTCATAACTCACGTAATTCATACGTGCCTTTTCTGTTGTTCATTCCGGGAGGAGAGTCTCTAATGTGGCAATTTAAATCTTTAGAAGATATTTTTAACTGGTATTTCATTAATGATGTCTCAGGGGGAGGGGAAATAAGGATCTCTGCTTTTAAAAAGTAGGCAAACATATGGCTAAGTGCCTGATGCATTAAACTATTGAGGGAGGGTGTACATGAACGTTTTCAAGCCACATTCAAATTGACTCGGGTAAAACTGTTTCCCAGGAAGGATTTGTGGGCAGACAGGTCAGTAACAGGGCCTTACACCAGTGCAACAACAGGGGGGGGTTGTTTGGTTTGGGGTATGTTTTGAAGTGTGGTCAGCCTTCAGCTGCTGACAGCAGAGCCGTGGCTCTGTCCTCAAGGGCTTCCTTCTCGTGAGGCTGGAGGGACCCAAGTAACAAGGTCACCTTCCATTTCATTCCCAGCTAGGCTTGGATGCGATTCTGTGCTTGCCACAGTCAAACCAGGCTCCACTGCTGTGTGCTCTGGCTTGTGGGGGAGTGAGAGATATCCTCCATTCAGATAAAACTCCTCTTTGCCACAGTAAAATATCAGCCTACACGAGGAGGTGGTTAATCAGACTATTTACGTTAAAAAGCTTTGGAATACATTGCAAAAGCGCATCCCCAGAAATCTTTGTTCATGTAAATAGTTTCCCTGGAGTCAGTAGACCTGCTAATAAGCAAGGACTCACTGGAGTAATGCAGGATTATGTTTTAATTCTGTATTTGACTGCCTGCTTATGTTTAATGATGTTTATTCATAGGAATGATGCATTTTGGAATGTGAGGTCAGCTGGAACATTTGTGGTTTTCGTCGGTCTGCAGCCCTTGATCTTGCAATGTATCTAGTCACTAAAAAGAAGAAATGATTACTCAACTGTAAAAATGAAATGGTTGTAATATTAGTGGATGGTACCTTATGAATATTCTCAAAGGTAGGGTGCAGTGGTGATGCTCATTTCCAAACAACAGAAAAAAATAACAATATTTGCTATTAAAGATTTTACAAATAGCATTATCTCTTTGGAATTTTAGTTTGAAATACATTTTTTTCATTTTAAAAAGGTTTTTTTTATCCTCCATAGAAAAAGTTTTTCAATGTGTTTTTTAATTTTTTATGTAAATTCTTTTTCTCCAATGTTTGGATATCATTAATCTTTTAATGGATTATCTTATTTTTCATTGATTGCCTTGGATGTTATCTTTCTCAGATTGTATCACATTCTCACCATTTTGTGTTGTAGTATTCTGATATTGTAGAATATATTTGTTCTTGCCAAGCACCTCAAAAATAGAAACATACTGTATTTTTGTACTCATTTAACTTCGATTAATCTCAGCAATCACTTCAAATTATTTTCCTGCTGGGGAGAGAGAATAAAAATGTAATTATTAAATATAGTTATGTGAAAGACACTCAGACTCAAAGGCTAATGACTACATGAAAACAGCTAATTAGAAACACTCTTGCAAGAAAATTCAGTGTTGAACTACAAATGCACATTATCATGAAACATTTCCTGAAGACAGACCCTTTCCTTGTGCATCTCCTAAGATATATGCATGAGGAATGATCTACTTCTGTGGCTCTTACAAAGAGGAAAACTAGACTAAAAGTGAAAATATGGTCTGAAAAATACAATGCCGTGATATGTTAGCATTTACATGATCCAGTGAAGATATTTAAACTGCCCCACAGGATATGGCATTTCTTTGACTCTTTATGGTCGTCTTAAGTATGAAAAAGAACTTAGCATAGTTTAAAACACAGCAATGAAACAACTGTCAAATCTACACCTATTAATATGAGCACAAGCAGAGAAATAAGCATTTCACAGTATCCCTGAACAAAATCATCTGTGACAATTCTGTGGCATTTAAAAGAATTATTGTTGTCCCACTTGGCTGTTTCATCAACTGCGGCACTTAAAAGAACAATAAGATTGAAAAGAAGCAATTACTAAAAAAAAGCACACAAAATTGAAGTAGTAAATATTTATGTAATTTCTAGATAAAATCTTGATATTTTTTCATCCCATTGCATTGTTCTGCTGCTTGGCATATGAATGTCAGTCCTGTATTAAAGTTTGGAACTCGAGGATTTGGGATGTCTTTTCCAATCTTAATGATTCTGTGATTCTACAGTGTAGCCATTCTGCCTTTCTCTAATGTGAAAAATTAGGGGATTAGTGTTTTAGTTTGGATGAAGTGTGCATTTCATCTCAAGTCAGCCAGCTTTTATCTGCATGATAACAGAAAAGATTTTACAGATTCCTTCTATGTTTTCTAAGAATTATGATTTTAGTCACCCTGTCATTATCTTTATGCACAAGACAAGTTAATTTCCTATGAGTTACCATTAACTGGCAGAATTTGCAATAGCAATGTCAAGATGGTGTGGGAGGTTTCTCAGAACTGGGTTTTAAAGACTGAGGAAGAAACAAGCAGAAAGACAGGCAATCACAGGAGTGTTTTTAATCTGATTTTCTTCTTTGGAAGAGCAACAGTGGATTGCTCCTCATGCAGACCTTGGGAGATGCACAGGGAACAGTGGTGTCTTCATGAAATGAGCATTGGCTTGAACATCCCAGAAACCACCATGAGCCCATTGAAGGTGTATTTTGTCCTTTGCAGCTTTTAAATTTCATGGTGAAGCCAGGCTGTTTAACTTACAAATTACATGAACAAATCCTTTCCCCCTCTACTCCTGTTTGTTTTGTTTTTGTTTTTGTTTGTTTGTTTGTTTGTTTGTTTGTTTGTTTGTTTTAAATTTTCAGTCCTATATTAAAGCTGGAAAAAAAAAATAGAGTGGAAATAAAAGGTGAAATTTGTGTTTGAATTTCTCTGCTTATTTTTGCAAACGACTCAGCGCAAACTGCATAGAGAAACCTGTGTGTTTTTTAACTGAGGAAACATAGTGCTTCTCAACTGACCTTCCAGTTGTTGCAAAAAGAGCAAAGTGTATGTTTGCTTTAAATTTGAAAGTAATTTTCCATTTACACCCAGCACCAGAAGGTTGGATTTTGGATATATCTAGCAAACATATCTGTTGGGACAGGAGCTTGGGGACTTTGAACCATGCTTATCTGAATATGATGGTAATCAGTGGAAAGTATAAATTTATACTTTTATGTTTAAAAAAACCTCACCTTTTGTCAGTTTAACCTTTTACATGTTTCAGCAGGAATTTGGATCTTGAAAAATTTTAATCCAAATGTATCACATCGAATGCTTATTTCTCGTAATACAAGTCATACATCAGTTCCAGCTTTAGATAAGGAATTCTGAGGGCAAAAAAATAGTTAACTCTGTCCAGTGTTATATCTGTTTTGGAAGGATAAATGCTGTAAGCATAAAATATTTCAGCCATGAGAAACAGTAAAGTGATACTGTAATTTGACATCCTACCCCAAATTAATTCCCTTCTTAACGGATTGTTAAATACTGCAGGAAAGACTAAATACTACGGCCTGAAAGTTTTTTAAAAATGAAGATTTTAAGTGGAACCTTCCCCTCTTCCACCATCCATCCTTGTGTTCAGCTGTACTTGCCCCTTGTACTCTTCAGGTCAGGTGAAGGCCTGGATACCTTCAGTGGTCACAACATGTTGCCAACCAGCTTCTGGGTTGTTTGGGTTTCATAACTTCCACCCAGGCAACTCAACTGAAGCCTGCACAGCCCTCCCTACTAAAAGCTCTGCCTTTCTCTTTGTGTCAGCTCTGACATTCAGTGAGTGTTTTCCTGAGCAGCTGCAACTCACCCGAGAAAACCCTTTTCTGCTGGATGAGTCGCATCTGCTAAATGGGACGTTGGGTGTCAGCACTGGAGAGTTATCACCGGGAAAATGTAACTGGATGTCTGGAGAGCAGATCAAGGAAATTGTAAGAGAGCAGTTCTCACCCTTTTCTCAGTGATGGAGTGTGGCTTGCTGTTTCCTGCAATTGCACCCTGTGTTCTCAGGGACAGCGCAGGGCCCGGTGGATGGAATTACAGCCCCGTGGTGCTGCTTTCTCCCGTTCTTATCTTTGTGGGTTTGCTCTAACAGCAGAGCCTTATTCAGGACTCGAGTTTGTTCAACAGTGAAGAATCTAGCTGATATAAACAACTCATAACCTGATAGAAACAACTCGTACTGGCTGTAAAATGTGTTTTGATGATATAGCTCGTAGCAGTTTGGTGAGTAAAACAAATTGTTCTAGCCAAAGCATTTTTGGTCTGTGTCTACACTTGGGATTTTGATAACAAAAATAGCACAAAATGTCATTGGTAGTGTTCTGCCAAAAGCTCCCAGTCTGTGTTTGTCCTCAGATCATCTCTTTTTGCTGCACAATAGATTACGTCTGTTGGAAATACCTTCTTCTAACCTCTGTTTCTCCTTTCCACTCAGAGCACGTGCACAAAACTAGTGCTTATCCTCTGCAAAGGCACAGAAACAAGGAGGAACCAGAGCCTGTGGAGGTGTGTGTTTCAGGGCTGAACTTTATAAATGAATCTAAATGACATGGGCCCCCTTCCACTGAGTTAGTTAAGTACTTTGAAACAAAACACTCCCCTCCAAAGGGTATCAGCAGTCCGCAGTACTCACAGGTGTAACAGGAGTTTCCATATTAACCCCTCAGTTGCCTACCAGCACGAATGTACCTGCCAAGAGAAAACTAGGACAAGGAGCTATTTATGGTTTTCCAGATGAGAAAAAACCATTTGTGAGGGCTTCTCAGAGACAGTCACCTCTGACAGAAACGTTCATTAGAGTGTTTAAAACTCGCTGGTACATCTAATGCTGTCTTACCATGTGTTGTGGCCAGTTAAAAACTCTTTTGTGGGCAAAGTAATCCCCACGAGTCACTGACTGATGGAGGAGGTTCAGCTCTTCAGCTCGTGGTGGCACTAACCCTAACTTTGATGACATGTGAACGGCATTCCTTGAGCAACAAGAAGTCTTTAATTGAAACAGCTTCCAGTAAGGACAAATAATGGATCTTCAGAGGGATCCTATGTTCCACAAAAGCAACTGAAGGAGTTTCAAAGAGATTTGAGAGTTTGATTACACGCTGATGATACTCCTGTTGTAAGCTGAGTGGAAGTCTAGCTTGATCTAATTAGCAAAAACTGGAATGTGAGGTTAAAACTGACAGTGGTGAGATGTTTTGGGAGGTGCTGTTATTAAGCAAACATGACCAGCTCAAAACTCCAGCAAGAGACCAATATACTAGGAGAGGTTAATGACCCAAAAATCACCTTTTCCCCCTCCCTAAACCTAAATTAAAATCTGTTCCTGAAAGTTGGTTAAAATCGTGCAAATGTATCCATGGAGCATTGGATTCCTAATTTTGTCTATTTTTAGAGGTTCAGTATCACTCAAGTTTGCAACTACTTTTGGATCATTTTGGTTCTTAAACTATAAGAAATTGCATGGTGGAAAATGATAAAATTATTCGAAACAGATCTTAAACAACAGCTGTAAAAATTGTGTTGAAACTAGTAAGTAGATCACAATTTGGGGTGATGTACACCATTTTAAGTTTGCAGATGAAATACAGATTGAATCAGCATACAATTAATGCTTTGTTTTGTTAAGTAATTTTAGACTTTGAATGGTTAAGTAATCAACAAGAATGTTTACCAACAGTTATTGTCTTTTGTAATAGATTATATGTTAATAAAATGTGGAGGAATAATTCTGTAGGATGTTATTTTTTAGAGGCTTGGTTAATTATAAAACTAGCAAGCAATATATGTGATGAGTGGCTCTTAAGAGCTATAATTTACTAACATTGACACCCACCTGTTTTTCCTCACCCCTAAATTATATGTCTCATTACTTCCAAGAATGAATATTGGTGGTGTTATGGCAGTAACTCCAATGTTAGGTTTTAGTGTTTCAGTATTTCTGTACAATAACCCTGTCTTCTCCAATTAATTAATTCAAATCCTGACTTCACATCCTAACAATCTTTATTACAAGGATTGGACCTAAATAAAGGTTAAAATCAAGCAGACGTGTTGAAAATACTGGAACAAGTAGTGAGAAAAAATAGCAGAGTACGTGTAGTTGTGCAAGTAAATAAAGAAATTCTTTGTTATTTTTGGCAAGAGGTGGAGAAGCATGTGATGTCCAGTTGTAGCTTTAGCCAAGGATTTATCTTGGGGCTAAATACTTTATAGGCAAACAGTAATTCCTTTTCGCCCCACATCAGCTGAAATACTATTTAGGGTCAAGAATGCTGTTTGCAGAAGTTGACCAGCCTTACAACCAACTACTAATATTTCAGTGATGTAGAGTATTAGGGGCATGTCATTACTGAGGGTGTATCCTATTTTTTTGTCAAGACTTGAGCAAGGCAAAATGCTGAACTGTAATGTGGGATGCAAAATGGCCATTACATTTGCTCCATCCTGTTACCTCTGTAGCCAGTGTTTGATGGATCGAGCTAATGTGGTGGGGTCTGCTCATTGGGAAAGGATGCCAGACCAGATCTGGAAGGTTGGTGCTTCACAGTTATTTTTCAGGGCTGGGTAGGAGAGCCTCTTCGTCTTATAAAAGAGCCCTCATTGAAGTGAATTTGGAGTTCATATGTTCACTCTCATCTTGCCATCTTTTAAGATGCAGGTCTTGAGAGTCAGGCCTTTCCCCTGGCACCAGTTACGTGTGTTTGGTGCCTGTGAGTGTTCCGGGAGTTGGCAGCTCATGAGATGTGAAGACGCTGGCCATCACTAGAGCCCTATTGTGGAGTTTACAGGTGAGCTCCCACCAGGCACGAGGCTGCCTCCCTCCAGGGAGCGACAGCCCGGGGCAGGCAGGGAGTCGGTGATAGGAGCATCCCAAGTTGTTTCGCAGAGCTTCCCGTGATGGGGGGTGGAAATCACCGTCAGCCGAGAAGGCGGCGATGGTCACACACACACACACACCGCTGCCCTGCGGGTGCGGCCGGGCGGGCAGGAGAGGCATCGCGCCGGGCACCCCTGCGAGCCGGGCATCCTTGGGAGCCGGGCATCCCTGGGAGCCAGGCATCCCTGGGAGACAGGCATCCCTGCGAGCCAGGCATCCCTGCGAGCCGGGCCGGGCTCCGAGCCGGGCATCCCTGCGGGCCGGGCCGGCTCCGGGTGGGGTCGGGCGGCGCTCGGCGGGGCCGGGCGGGGGCGCTGCCGCCGGTCCGG
>VXAU01002075.1:659305-704142 GCA_013399695.1 Formicarius rufipectus
CCGTCCTAAGAGCTGCAGGTGCGTTTGCATGTGTGGGAAATAGTGATGGGGTTTTAAAAATTATTATTAAAAATTATTATTTGAATTGAGCCCTCTGTCGTCAGTGCTATGGGCTTACATGTGTGTAAATACCTTTCTTTTGAGGCTATACTTTTGTTGCTAACTGTTGCGTCTAGTTTGAAATGACAGAATCTGCAATCGCTTCCTTTTTTGTTAACTTAGTTGTTTTGAGACTCCCAGGCTTGCCTTCCCAGAAATTACGTGGTGCTCTGATGTTTTTACATCTTCCTGCTCGTGTATAACCTTGTTTATTTCAGTTACGTCGATATCTTTAAATTGTGAGAAAATATGTTACTAGCATGAGAGACAATTACTTTTAAGTAAAGCCGGAATTGTTGATAACAATGCATGTTTCTCTAGTTTAACCCCCGCCCCCCCAGTATTACCTCCCATTACATCATTTGAGAAAGTTTAAGCTCTGATAGATTCGCCAAGTACAGAAGCCCGACTAGGCTGTGGGGACTTACTTTCTGACATAATAATTCCATAACAGAGTTAATTTGCTCAAGGTTTCTATAAACTACGTCTAAAATGCACACAGTAAGTGTCTAATAGCGTGGCAGCCAGCAAAGAGATTAATTAAGCACCTGGAAAATAGGTCAATACTGTATTACGAGGTGGCATGGTGCGATCGCAGATAAATAGAGCGGAGTGTTAACGCGGACTTGCCGGGGGGAAACTGATAGCGGGGGAGCGGCGGGGCCGCCGTATCTGCGCTGCCGCGGGCCATTTATGGTAGCGCGGTGAGGGGATGCTGGCGGTCCCTAAAACACGAATTCGGCAGTTTTCGCTCTGTGCACTTGTTACCGGGGTCTTCTCTTGCAGCGCGAGTTCTGCTGCTTTGCTCGGGGTGTGGCACCGGTTGTGCTTGGAAATTACTTTTTCATGGATACATTTGGCTTGGTGCTCTAATTCCGATTGTGGTGGTGGTGACGGCGGCGTGTGGCTCTCCGGGCTTGAGGACAATTTGTAATTGGACGGGTTCCATCAGTTGGAATAAAGTTTCATTGAAAAATTGCTCGGGAAGGTGGCCCTGACCTGGGGTCCTTGCCGGTACTTGTGATTTTTCTTTGTTTCAGGTTTTTTTTTTTTTTTTTGTGCTTGCATGTTTCCTCCCTGCTGTCTTTCAAACAACTACCTACAGAAGCAGGGAAATGAGACCAGCTCTGCATAACGAGATAGCAGAGACAAAGACAGGGTGTGGGGAGGAAGAGGGAGCTTGCAACTCATCTTAAAGAACTGATAGAAATATTAGAATTTGCACGTGCTGCTTTTCTCATTGTGTCTTCCAGTTTGTAGCAGTTGTTGAAAACAAATGTTGTTTTGGAGGTGATTTTTCCAAAAGCATCTGTCGGACTCGTTGCGTTTGTTAAAGGGATGGGAGGCTGAGCAGCTCCTGGGTGGAACAGAATGAACTGTGCTCAATTCTTGTGAAAAGCCCCATCTAAACGTGTAGGAATGTCAGGCTGTGTTTCTCCGAGCTTTTTTGTGTTTAGGTATGTACCTCTTTGTACTGTTTTATGGAATTGCATGCTTCCTGGTTTTGGAATAGTTCTCTTTTTAACAGTATATATTCTCTTTCTTGTATTTTCTATTTTGCCAGTATGCTGATCGTAGCAACAAAGGCCCTTTTGACGAAGTGGTGTGTTTTGAAACAGGAATTTTGTAGTTGGCTTTCTTATGTGTGTGTGTGGGGAGAAGAACAGCGCTGGTAATGGGAACAGTGTTATCATTTGGGACTGAACATATATTTTGGAGCAATGTTTAAATACAGACAAACTCCTTTCAGTTGAGCTGAATTTTGCTGTTGCAGTGTGAGGGCTCTGAGGTATGGTGGCCTGTGAGTGCTGTGCACATACAGAGTAGTTATTGCAGGCAGTGTCACTTTCTGCCCAGAGCTTTGGGGAATAAAGCAGAGGACAGCTGTACTTTTTATTTATTTTTTTTTTATTAGATAAGCCGTAGGTTCTCTGGATATATATATAATGATATCATCCAATATGCAGGAGCATTACAGCTGAGGGTAAACTGCTCTGTCCACTGACAGAGGTATGAGTTGGGTAGAACAGGCCTGATGCCACCTGGTGATACTTGGTCCAGGGAAGAGGAAATGTGGAGGTAGGATGGTGGCAATACCGACATTTACCTGTTACGAGTTTACTCTTGAAGTTTGTGGAACAGCATCCATCTTTCAGGCCTCAAAAAAGTTTGTTTGTGCCCTTTTGTGTTCTCAGAGTTCCTTTACTTCCCTGGTGACGTTACAGTGCAGTTAGGGCAGGATTTCAGAAGTCTTGGTGCAGGGTTGCTTTGATGAAGAAAACATCCTCAGCACTTCTTCACTCTAACTATGATGCTCCTGTAGATGTGTTATGTAAACTCACAGCTGCTCTAACAAATTTTGCTGCCTTTGAAAACCAGGTAAATAAGAGTTCAGCTTGACGCTGGGGAACTAAGTTAATGTCTCTGTTCTTAAGTCACTGAAATATTATAGTTCTTCATATCTCTTCACTGACAATCACAGGTGGTGTGGAAAATAATACTTTCAATAGGTGTTGAAGGAAAAGCCCATTTTCTGGATAAGCATGAGATGGATCTCTGGGTGACTGGAACTGTATTTCATAATGCTGACTGGGTTAAGCACAAAACCAAACGTGAAGAAATGAGCACTGAGCATGTTAGAGGTGGCTGCTGAGTGTGCAGTGCACCTGAAATGACCATGTTAACTCTATTTAAAGCAACTTTAAATAGCTAGTCCTATGATATGGGTTAGTAATGGGTTACCTTTTCTGACTTGTGCAGGCAGTGAACACCCTCTTTTTGACCTGAAATAGCCCCTAATGAAGGATAAAGCCTAGCAAATCCTGTTACCTGTTCTTGGCTTCCCCTACCCCCTATAGACTGTTTTAGTTTAGAGCCTCTGCCTCTTCAACAGGTTGTCTAGAGAAACTGTAGCTCTGGTTTTCTTCAGAGTCACTAAGTTTGGAGCAACATGTAATTGTGAAAGTGGATTTTGTTGGTGACTTTATTTCATAGTGGTGTATTTTCTACACCGTAAGTCCTTCCTCCCCCCATTAATTCTTCAGTTGTTTTATTTCAGTATAATGAATGATGAAAAAGATGGCAAGAGTTGGTAAGAACATTTGGTTTAGATGCAATTTGGGGACAACCTTTGTACAGTTTTGTAGTATTTTTCACGTTATGTCACTTTTGTTTATAAATAGTGTCTTAATATTCCATGGGATTTTTGAGAGTGGGTAACTTTCTGACAAATGGGAGTTAATCTCCAGCATAGCAATAGTGCTTGGAAAAGGCTGTTTTTTAAGCAAGTCAACTCAAGTTGTTTAGTTCTTTAGTTTGTTTTTTTTTCCTTATGCTGTGACTTGGAGTTGTGTAATCTCCCTATATTATTAACTTTACATATTTCTTAGGTCCAGCATTATATAAACTTTTTGTACAGTCTTTTTTTCACCTTATGTTTTCAGAAAAAGATTAGAAAGTATTCCTTTTTGTAAATAAGGTATATATTCCCAATTTTTCCCTTTTCTCCAGCTCTCTGCTGCTCTACAATATTTGGATATAACAGGGTGAAGCCCAGGAAAATGTTAAGTTCAGGTTCCAAAACACAGCAATAAAAGAAGATGTAGTGAAATATCAAAAGACAAAACAGACATCAGAAATCAATTCCTATATTTTAGTATTATCAAAGCTACAGCAACTCTCAATATTAAAAAGTAATTGGATTCTTACGTACAGAGTACTACTATTGAACGTCATGAAGGACATTTCCATCAAAAAACTGTCTTTAAAATCAGTAATCTTAAACTCATTACTCTCTCCATTCTTGCTAAAATAAATTAACAGTTCTAGAAAAATTTTCAGTGTTTTTTTTAAAGTACAAATGAAATATGAAACAATGCTTTTAATGTGAAAAGTCA
This sequence comes from Formicarius rufipectus, assembly GCA_013399695.1. Classification (NCBI taxonomy): domain Eukaryota; kingdom Metazoa; phylum Chordata; class Aves; order Passeriformes; family Formicariidae; genus Formicarius; species Formicarius rufipectus. Next base: position 663,301 of record VXAU01002075.1, read on the forward strand.
GTGATTCTCAAATGTATCTCTTTGTATTTGTAGAATATAAAATCACTTGCTGAATATATACAGCACTGCAGCAACTACCCGTTTAGAATAAGTGGTGGAAAATTTAGGGACAAGAAAGCTCAGGTCCTCATCCCTGTGAGGAGTCCCACAAACATCATCCTTAAAAGGGGAAGATGTGTCTGCTGCCTGGAGGTGCCCACAGTCACTTCCTGCTTCTCTCAGAAGCCACTCTAATCCCCTGAGCTGAAGACACCATGCCCTTCTCTCTTCTGGAGCCTGTGCTGCTCTAGGTTACCTCCTGTACTGTCCTGCAGCTGGTTTGTGTGTGACCTGGACAATTTAACTTCCAAGGAACTTAAATCGCTGGGTGAGGCAAGATTTTTATCACAAAGCTTTGGCTTGGCTGTTGCCTTGGGGCAAGCGGTGACCAGTGCCTGAGAAAACTGCTTTGGGTTGTTTTAGTTTACTTTTAACTTGACTCTCAGAAGGTGACCCTGTGAGATGGAAGTGGATCTCTTCACCCTGTGCCCACCTCCCCTTACAGTGATGAAATGAGTTGGCAAAACTGGTCCCTGGGCAGGGAGAAGTGTCAGGAGAACCACTTGAGCTGGGATTGCCTTAACTGGTGCCGCTGTGCTTTGTGTGGGGCTGGAATGTCTTCATTGCAAAGATGTTTGCTGCTTTTATTAGTGTGAGCAGATCCCTCCAGGCCTGCTCCCTGGGGTCTCCAGGTGTCAGCTGACCCTGCTCCTGGTGGAACAGGCTGGAACAAGTGCCTCCCTGCAGAAAGGACCTGGTGCAGCTTCAGAGCTGCGTGAGGAAGCTCAGCTATAAAGGTGAAAGTGCAGAGTGAAAGTGAACTTCAGTACCAGTAATTGCTAAAAGATTTGGAAGGGAAGCAAAGAAACTCTTCTAATTGGACATCTGAACCCCCTTTGGAAGCTAAGAGTAAACCACTAGTATCAGGTATTCATAAAAAATACCTATATGCACAATTTTACCTGAAACTTTATTGATTGACTTTTAGTAACTTACTTTTTCATATGTAGATACAAACCCACATTTATGTTTCCACAGTCTCAGCATGTTGTTTACTACCTTGTTTTGATCCTTTGTTAATGTTTTTAAAAAAGTGCTGTTAACCTTTACCTAATTCCACTAGTTTGAGTAAAAGGTATTAATTTTTTTCCCCTCTTCTGCATGATGCAGGGTTTGTCTCTGTTGGCACACAACAATGGGTGGAAGTTACACAGTTTCCAGAAGGCTTTTTAGTTGTTTCTTGTGAGGTGCCTTTCTGCCTTTTTGGCTGAAATGCTGTTAATGTGCATCATTGTCTTGTAAACATGTTCCTTCCTGTGTTTTCCTAGAAACTTCAGTCATCTGCTACTTCCTACCCTTTTCCTTTCAATTTTTTTTTAAATCTATTAGAATTACTTGATTGTCTATAGTGTGTCTGTTCCAGCAGTGAAGTTTTCTTCCATGACTTGTTTTTGAAGATCTGAACTATTTATAGGGTTAGAAGATGTCTTCACAAGATCTTTTTTTCAGTATTTGAATCTGTTAAATACAGGAATTCTGATGTTTGGAACCTTACTTGTGAAGCCCTTCAGAAGGAACCAGCTTTGTTCCTAAGAGAAGGAAAAAGCTCTTTGTCTCTTCTTTCCTTGTCTGTTAATATCAGCTTACTTTGTGATTCATGAAATTAATTGGTATTCCCCCTAATAGGAATGGATTGCTTTCATGAGATATTTAAGGGGTAGTTTTTAATACCTTTTCTTTATGACTTTTGTGATGATGCTATGAGCAGACTCCTTCCCTTGCCTGTGTCAGCTCTGAGCCCTGTGAGAGAACACGGTGGGAGTTTTTCTCAAGAAATGCTTTGGGAGCTCTTTGGGCCAAGTGCTCTGAGACTAAAAGTGGTTTCAAAACTTGGTTGCAGAGATGTCTAAACATTCTTTTGAAGATTAAAACAAGAGTGACTGTTAAAAGTTTATTTATGCTGTAAATGGAAAGATTATTAAACATTGAAGGGACTATAACAGAATAAAAATGGATGCATGTTTATCTGTATTATTATTATGACCCCCAGCCGGTGGGGTCATGTGCTGCATGTAATCTGGTCTTTCTTTTTGCATGTCTTTCTGTAGAATTAAATCAATAAGTTTCTCTGCATAGAGAAGATGGAGAAATTTCTTGCACTGGTGGCTTTGGGAAACATTACAATATGGGTTATTGCAGTTATTGATTGATTAGGAGACAAGAGGCTGATCCTTCTGTGAGATAGGATGCATTTCTAATGTGCTGATATTTACCTGTAGGAAATGCTGCTTTCTCTGCATCCTTAGACATATGAAAGAAGTGTCAAACATTTCTTTTTCCCTCCGTTCTTTCTTTATTGTTCTACGTGTGCCATGTCTAATTCATCCAGATCTTTTCAGTAAGCAGCCAATGCTACCTTCATGACAGTGTTTCTTACAATGAAAAGAAACCACCTGTTATATAAAGGCAGAATAGTCAAACCACTTTTAAATAAGGAATTTTTATTATGGGAAAAATATTAAGACTTTAAAGAGGTTTTGTTCTGTCTGTGTGTATATATACATGCCTTTCAAATATATACTTACCATGTGTATTTACCTGGGTGTGTATATGTCTGAAAGTTGTTACTGGATGTATCCGAAGCAACTGACCTAAAAACTGCAGCAGAAGATCAATCAAGGTTAGTATGTTGGCTTAGACACTTAATTATTTTACAGTTAAGTCAGATTTGAAACGAACAAAAAAGAAGCTAAGGTTCTTATTTACTCTAACATTTTTGTTGCAGGAGGAGTTGAATATGCTCTAGGAAGAGGAACTGATTTTTCCATGTAATTGGGGGAGGTTTTAACTCAAATATTCCTTATTGCTAGGTCATTCTTAACGCGTTTGCAACAATTTTATTCACCTCCTTGGTACAGGAGAGCCTGATTTGCAGATTTTTGCATCACATGTCAGACTCAATGAGCTCAACAGGCTATCTGTGGGTGTGCTGTTGCAAACTTAATGTGCAGGTCCTGTCAAAACAGTAATTCTGTGGTGTTGTACTGGTGTATAGTGTATTTTTTTTTTTTTATTATTTAGTCCAGGTCAAAATCTTTTGTGGTAAGAGGGAGAAAGACAATTTTGGGTGAATTTCCTTCACTTTGAGTAGCTTAGAGGACTTGATGAGCTTTAGGTAAATAGGACCCCTTTGTGTGCATGCAGATGTGCTGGCATGCCAGCTGTTCCGTGAAGGTGAGGTAGCTACAAGGAAAACATCCCTCTTGATTTATAGTCTTACAGGAGCTGGATTTGATATTGTCTACAGCTGCACTGAAATGCAGCTTCTATTTAAATTGCTTATGGGGTTTGGTCTGTTTCTGGTTCTAACAAAAGCCCAACAGACTTAAGAATGCAAAATTAAAAATAAAATGAAAATAAAATTACTGGAAATAAGGCAAAATGGCATACATATATAAGAAGTTTGTTTGAAAAAGATAGCAGCATTTGAACAGATGATCTATCAACAGGCTGTTTGAGCTAATCTCCTCTCTCAAATTTTTTTGCTGCTTTAGAGAAGGTGACAAAATCTTCTGGAAATACACCAATGGAAAAATTGTGGCTTTACATCCTCTCTCTCCTTACCTCTCGATCCCTCTTGCTGCACTGAAGAGTGACAAACAGCATCAGTAGTTTGAACAGACCCTTGTGCAGAACCCCAAGGTGTGGGCTCTCCTAATCACCCCATTATAGACTTTTATTTCAGCGTGCCTGTTGTTTTCAGGTTCTAAAAGAATTAGCCTTTTAAAAGAAGAGATTAGGCTGGCAAAGCCCTGGCTGGTTGAAATGCACTGTTTGTGTTGATGGTGGCACATTCTGATTTGGAGGGCATGTTCTCATTCGGGGCTGGTGGCTGATACTGCACTGCTTGTGCTTGCTTTTCAGTTGCACAACAGCATCTTGCCCAGAAGAAAAATAAATGCCTGAAGTATTGTTTCATTTATCTTTTTAGCTATGATTGCAGTCATATTGGTATCACAAGATTTAGCTTTTGATATTTGTGGAAAATATGAATATAGCAATTGTATTCTTGAGTACTGCTACTGGCACTAATGATGGGGTTGAGTCATAGGAGCTCACTCTGATATTTTATATAAAATATGTTTGTGTTCAGTGTATGGCGTCAGTTTTGCTTCCGAGTATTGAGACAATGGTGCAATTGAGAGTAGTTTGTATAACACTTAAACAAATTTATATTTTCAGTTTCTGGCATTATCTCTGATGTTGCATAAATCTGAAGTCAGCCCTGGAACATTTTTTGTCAGGTGGTTAGTAACTTAGTTTTACAAATGCAAAATTTAACGTTTGCATCATTTGCTTCACAGGAAGACTCTCCCCAAGCTTGGAACCAACATTTGGCCTTTCAGTCTTGACCTTTGCCTCTGGCCTCTGCAGGACTGAGGATTCATGTTGGGCAAAGGCTACCACTGGCTCTACTGAATTTTCCTGGTGTACATGGGACAAAATTCCAGAGCTCTGAAATATCTTGTGTGTTTTAATCAGAGAATGTAATAACTTCTTTTGCCATTAAACCTGTGTGTCTCTGGTTGCTACCCCTAGAACTGGGTGTTGACTTCTTTGGTGGGCTATCATCAACTGCCTCTGCATCTCACAGTTCCCTGGTGTAGTATGTGTGTGTGTGCCTGTGCAGTTCATGTCCAGAATTGCCCCTGTGGCTATGCAAGGAAATGATTCACATGGCATGTGTTATGTGGAACAGCTCGGTGCTTTCTCCTTTGCTCTGCTCCCTCCCTTCTGTGCGTCCTCGATCTGCTCACAGAGCTGGTTTTTAGGTGGCCAGAGGGTGGGACTCTCTGGGCTTGTATTTCTGGACACTTTGCACTCTCTGTGGATGTTTTCCTTTATAAATTACATGAAACCTCAATTGCCAGGGCTTTGTTATTAATGGTACAGCTGGAGTAAGGGAATTCCTCAGGGTCATGGCTATGGAAGTACTCGCATCAGTACAGCTTGTTCGGCTGCATATCCAAAATAAACAACAACACAGAGGTGCTGCTACTACTGGTAATAAAGTTTCTTCTTGTGGGGGGNAATTCACCCTTCTATTTGCTAAAGAACTAGTGAAGTTGGGTGGCACCTAATCCCAAGAGAACAGTCGTTTCACCTGTGGAGAAGGGCAGTCGGTGTCCTTACAGCGTTTCCAAAGCGATGCAGAACGTAAACAAAACATTGCGTAAGCGCCGCTGCTCCGATTGTGCATTTGCTGGAAGTTCCCGAGCTTTTCGAAAGGCTGCCTCGATGCCCAGCGGCACTGTGAGAGGGGTGCCAGCGTGTCGGATCCCTGAAAGACGTTGGAAAGCAGGTTTCCTTGAGTTACAGTTTAACTCTGTTGTTAGGTGGGTGCTGCTGGACGGGCTCTGCCTGCGGGGGATTTGCTGCACCGGCAGAACAGGGTGGCTGCACTGCTTGGGGCAGGTAAAAGGAGCTGTGTATTTTGCAGGCGGATTAAGGGTGCAGTGTGGCAGTTTGTCTTCAGCTCCCCTGCAGTGGCCTTTCTACCCAGTTACTCTGCTACACACCCCTCCTTTACTCAGTCATGAGGAAATGTCAATGTAGAGTTAATTATTAATGGTGGTCAGGCCTGAAGCAGCCTGTTCTTTCCGAGGTTGTCACAGTCTGCCAAGTTGGTCATGTTCCTGAATTTGCCAGCATTGTTAGAGTTAGGTGAACATTAGCAAGATGTTAAGCAGAGGGGTTTCATTTTGCTGAGAGAAGTCTGTGCGGTTTGCTGCTCAGTTTTTGAAGAGAGAAGCTTTATTGGGGAGGCAAATTGTGAAGGACCTCCTACTCATTGACATTACGTCATGAAAGTGCATTTATTAACTTATTTAAATGAATTAACAATGAATTTACTTCATTAATTTGTACTTTCTTCGGAAGCACAGAATTCACAGTCTTGACTCTGATCAGAAGTCACATTATTTTGTGTAGCTTAATGTTTGTTAAGCCAAATGTAGTCTTCCCAGTTCTCTGTGCTTCAGACCAGGAAGACTCATTCCTTACCAGGAAACCTGTCTAGAGGTAATAATGGCTGGTAGGTGTCTTGAGAGCCTTTCTCTTCCACATCCCCTGCAGTATTCCCTAGCACTGTCTGGCACATGAGGTGGGATGCAGCAACCTCAGTATGGGAGAATACAAACTGGAGAACTCCAGAGGTAACATCAGCTGGTGTGTGCCACTGCCCCCAGAGCAGTCACTGTGCTGGAGCGAAGTTATGAAGGTCTCCTCGTGCTTGTGGTAGGAGAAGAGGGCTTTAAAAATGTGTGTAGGGGGAACAGACTTCTCTGCAAGACAGAAGACTTGTCTAAAACAGTCTAAAGAGACTAAAACTGCAAGACAAGCCTGAAGCTACCCAAGTAACCAGAGGCTGCCTGTGGTGTGTCACCTGAGGACTGCACTTCTCAGTCCATCTTCTGATGGCTTTGTTTACTCTGCTTTGATTGGTATCCTGAAAGGGCCTTCTAGTGCATGTGTTTTGGTTTTATGTTAAATTAAATTTAACTGGGAGATGTACACCAGCTGCTCACGAGTGCTTGGGCTCAAGTAACCTCCCTGAAATGAGCACAGAAGAAGGTTTTTATTTACTTTAGCACTGGTTACTTTGTTCTACACATCCCTCTCTTATTCTAGTGCTGGACTTGTTAATGTAGATGTGGTCTGACAAACTTCAGTTTGTATGAGGAAGAAGGAATAGTCTATAAGAACTATGCAGAAAGGTATATAAACTCATGGAAATGTTTTGTGACAAGGAGGGCAAGAAAGATCCACTCTGTGATAGGTGGAAATGTGCTTTTTATTATTTTCTTCTGCTAGAAGATCAGGTTTAGAAAAAAAAAAAAAGAAAAAAAAGAAGGCAACAAAAATCCCCTGCAACATGGTAACTCTTTACTCTTTCCAGTGTAGCTATCCATAGGATTGAATTGTAACCTTGAATCACAGGAAAGAAAAAAGAACCAAATAAAAACCAGACCACCCCCAACCACAAAAGCCCCACAACCCCAAACCAGCAAAAAAGCCCCTACACTATGGCAGTGCTTTTATAGTAGAGGATGTTGTGGTATTTTCCCTTTCTCTTCAAGGTTTGTTGTGCAGCAGCGCTGACTGTGGGGCTTTGTTTTCCGCTGGGTGGGGGGAAATCAATTCTATTTATAAACTTAGCTTCTCAAAACAGAGGCCTCCCGAAGCTGATTGTGTTGGATAGTTACATGCTGTTCTGATGGATTTCATTGCATGGATGTTAATGTATAGCCAGGAGACTGCTTCTGTCTGGAACATCATCTGAGCGCTGCGTATGAGTGCGTGGCAGAGGTCTTCAAGCAGTCTCAGGTGTGGGATTACATAGGATTTTCATGTGCCTGCCTCAGAGGAACACTTTATTCCTTGGCTGTATGGAGATACTGTGTCTTGTTCAAGTGAGACTGGCGTCTTGAAGTACATGTTTAGAAAAAGACAAGCAAAATAATTGGGGTAACAAAGAAGTTTAGGGGAAGGTAAGAAATTAGATGCTTCTAAAAAAAACCCGTAAGTTTTGTGTTTCTGAAGTAAAATCGTAAAACTTTTTTTTTTTTTAGTTCATTATTGTATCAAAGATTGTTCTTCTAGGGTATGTTCTCTTCTATTTAGTGCTTAATTATATTTTTTTTTTTTGAGTTGCTGAAAATGTTCTTGTAATAACTCAGTAAACACTTCTTATCTGAGAACAGAGATGTAACTGTGGTTGGAGTTCAGGGTCATGTAGTTAAGTCTGTAAGGAACACACAAACTCCAAAAGATGATAGATAGTCTAGTTTTTCTTGTTCAACTGAAATTAATGTTAAAGCTGGGACTGTGTTTTCCAGACCTTCTGGACTGCTTTGAACAGCATGAACTATAGAAAACTTACATGTTTTTGAACACCAGTGGTTCCAGTAGGCTCAGATGAGGATTTTAGTTGTCCTCTTGCCATGCTAGAAGGCTGTCTTCCACCCACTCTCTCCCACACTGGGCTGTTGTCCTGTCTCCTGAAAACATCCTTGGCGGCAGTGTAGGTTTATTGCTTCTCTTTCAAAGTAACCATCATCATTTGATGCCCTCAGCTTTGGTGATGTGCTTGCACAGCTAGTAACTTCTCCAGAAGTTAAATGGAGCAAGATGTTTGCTGTTTGGTTATGGTGGATCCAGGGCAAATGGACCTGCTGGGGTTGCTGCAGCTTAGCCAGTAGCCAGCTCTCTCCTGTGGGCCAGGAATCCTGGCTCCTTCCTGTTTGGAAGTGCACTGGACCTGTTTCTGCCCAGGGGCTTAGTGGTGTGGCTGTGCCTCCAGGCTGGCTCAGCATTTAGATTTGTCTCTGAGTCAGGAAGGTGATGCTGATGTCTGAACCCTCCTGTCAGCAAACTGGGGGATAACACTCCTTGAGTGTCCTTGAGAAGAGGGGCTGTTTCTTTGCCTTTGAAGTGTAAAAGTTTTTTTTTGAGGTTTAATATTTTACTTCTTTCATGCACGTGCATGTCAAAGAGTAAGTGGGGATTACGTTGAAAAAGCCAGCAGAGTGTTTTTCAGTAGGAACCTTGAGAAGGTTTTAAGAAAAGAAACCCAAACATTATTTTCATGTTTTGGTATCTTTGGAGTAAATGTGGCAAATCTGGTATTTGAGTCATCCCAGAAGAACTGGAGGAATGGTAGGCTGCTGAGAGAAGGTTTGTTTTGGCTGGAACTGTGCAGTTGCTACTGGAAGCTCCAAGGAGGCTGGGATGTATGTGTGGTCTGGGGCAGTGAGTGAGGGTTGATTTTTGGATAGCCAAGTAGTGTGACCAGGACAAGTGATTTATTTAAATATAATTATTATAGGAAGGTGGGGAAGTCCCATAGTCAGTAATATGCTTAGACTGTGCACTAAGCACCTTGTAATGGGATATGTTATTTCGGAGAGAATTCAGGAAGTTGGGAGATCTTTTTACTGGTGTTTTGAGGTTAGTAGTCTTAAATCCTTGGTGTGGAGCAGGAGGCCAGTGGCAGTCCCATCATGTTTGGTGGTGAGGGAGCCCAGCTGTTGGCTGTCTCCAGCCTTCTCCATCACCTGGCTCTGGGCAAATAGCTTTGGGAGGAGGAAAGGGCTTTGAAGTTTTGTTCTACAGCTGGGACAAAACCGATTAGAGGATGCTAAACTGAGGTGCTGGTATGATTATTTTAATTACTGTTAAGATATGTAAATGTTAATTTGCATAAATCAAATCACAGCTTCAGAATAATTATGCTGTGTGATTGGTTAGTTTTCATTTGATAGGAGTCACTGCAATGTCTGGCTCAACTTTTATGTTACTCATCTGCAATTTAAATACCTATTACCAGGATTTTCATGTGCTTGGTATGATTAAGTGATTTAATTTAAGGTATTATTGGTATTGAATTTGTCTTTGGGAGCTGATCAGACTGGTATAAGCCATAACTGAAATCCTGTAGTCATTTACACTGGGGTCCATCCTGGGCCTTTTTCTCAGTGTCGAGCATTATGTGATAGGAAAGTCTAAGGCTGGTGGTGTTTGATAGGTCTGTAAGGGGACAGAAGGGGCAGTGCAAAGAGGAGACCTGGAAAGTAAACTCGGTTTCTTTATCCCCAGTGACAGTGCCACTGATGTGGAAACTTCTGCAATGGGAGGCAGTGTAACTTGGGCAAAGCACCTGCCTTTGTGAATGGATTAGATTACTGTACATCGTAATTTACTGGAAAGTTGTGGCTGTTTATGTGTACATACACTGCCCTGAAGTTATTTTGGGCCCCATCACATGGCTTGGTCACTTTCACTTTCATCCCAGTGAAGTTCTTCAAGGTTTGACCGTTGTGTCATTTGTCTGCCTGTTGTTCTTTGTAGCCTGGTGGTGCTTCCAATGAGCAGGTCGGATGCCTTGTGTAACAGATAACATTGTCTCACAACTGAGAACTTCTGGATTATGTTATGTCATCACTGATAAATATTTGAGTGGGTTTTTCAGTTGTGTTACTGAACACTATGGTACATTTGTATGTTGAAATGGTGGGAGGTTTTAAATGAAGGCTGAGTTTTTAATTGCACAAAGATAAGTCCTGCACTTGAAAAATTACAGGTGGTGGCCTGCTGCAGGCTGTCTCAGTCCTGCCCCATGCACTCAACTACAGTAACCTGCTGCTGCCAAAGTCCTTGTGTGCTGAAGTGTGTGCACTGGTAAGGCATTAAGAGCCTTGTATCAGCCCTAGAACACTAAACACGAAACAACTTCAGGCCAGCTCCTTTAGAGAATATACTCATGTCCTCGTTAGCAGAAGAAGCTGCTGCAAAGCTTGGCAATGTGCACAATTTTCACTTGTTTTTCTTTTTCTTTCCCTCCATAGGTATGGCCTCACAAGTCTTGGTCTATCCACCATATGTTTATCAAACCCAGTCAAGTGCCTTTTGTAGTGTGAAGAAACTCAAACTAGAACCAAGCAGTTGCGTGTACCACGAAAGAACCTACCCACAAATCTATGTGAATGGTAAAAACTTTGGAATTTCTCCCCACAGGGTTAGTACTTTCTTTCAGACTAAAAACCCCTTTGATAGACCTCGAGGACAGAACTTTTGGTTGCAGTCAAATGCTGTTGCTTTAAAAAATACCGCAGGTGCTACAAAAGCGTTGGCAGCGTGGGTGCAGCAACCTCAGCTGGAGGCACCTCGGGCTGGGACGCAGGGAAGCTGCTCAGAGATCCTGGAAGGACCCCAGCGATGTGGATTGAAGCGTAAGAGCGAAGAGCTGGATAACCAGAACAGCACGATGCAGATCGTTGACGAGCTGTCCATCCTGCCTGCAATGTTGCAGACCAACGTAGGGAACCCGGTGACGGTCGTGACGGCGGCCGCGACGGCAAAGCCCAGTGGCACCAGTGGAGACGGAGACTACCAGTTAGTCCAGCACGAGGTGCTGTGCTCCGTGAAAAATACCTACGAGGTTCTGGATTTCCTTGGGCGAGGGACCTTTGGGCAAGTGGTGAAGTGCTGGAAAAGGGGGACAAACGAGATTGTGGCAATCAAAATCCTGAAGAATCATCCTTCGTATGCACGCCAGGGACAAATAGAAGTGGGCATCTTAGCGAGACTAAGCACTGAAAACGCTGATGAATTTAACTTTGTGAGAGCCTATGAGTGCTTTCAGCATCGTAACCATACTTGCCTGGTTTTTGAGATGTTGGAGCAGAATTTATATGACTTCCTGAAACAAAACAAATTCAGCCCTCTGCAACTGAAAGTAATACGGCCTATTCTGCAACAGGTGGCCACTGCACTGAAAAAACTCAAAAGTCTGGGTTTAATCCATGCTGACCTCAAACCAGAGAACATTATGTTGGTGGATCCTGTTCGGCAGCCTTACCGGGTTAAAGTGATAGACTTTGGGTCTGCCAGCCATGTATCAAAGACTATTTGTTCAACTTACTTACAATCTCGGTATTACAGGTAGGTGTCTCTTATTTATTTTCACTTTCAATGGAACAAGGTTTTAGCATTTATTAAAGTTAATGGTGTAAGTAATTACTATTCCAGGTAACTAATAAGAATAATTTAGAAAAAGTGAGAACTGTCTAAAAATGCAGGCCATATGAAGAGTAAGTGGCTGGCTGCTCTTTGAATGTTTTTGCAGTGTTGATTTTTTTGCTAGAAGTGTGTTGCACTCTGAAGCCATCACTTACTGTTATTTTGAGACTGCTGATGGGACTTTTTAAAAGGAAAAGAGAAAAAAAATTATCTTTTGCTTGCTTGTTTAGGATGCCTTTCCTGCTTTCCCAATATGATGGGGTTTTTTTTCCTGTAAGCAGCTGGACAGAGTAGTAGAAGTTCCATACTTCTTTATCCTGTTGCCAAAGATTATGTAAAAGCCTCTGTTTTTCTCCAGCACTTGTAAATATTTTTCTGAGTTCTTAGAAACTCTATTCTGACTGAGTGCCTTCAGCAGCTGTGAACTTCAGTGAACTTCGGGAGTTAGCGAGTGACAGGATACTGAAATGTTTAAGGTGATACCAGGCAGGCATTTAAAGTGATTTTGGTACATGGTTGCATTGCAATTTTGCCTCCAAATGGATGTATGTTTTTTGATTTTTGTTTGTGTTTTCAAAACTTTCTTCATATAATTATCCAATCTGTAAGACATTTTAAAATTAGCAATATTTAGTCCTTTTGTTTTCCTCATAAGCTGAACTTGACTTGATTGAAGACTTTTTGCAGTTCTGCTTTGCATCATTGGCAATAGTTTGCCATGTGTATTGCCTGTCTGCCAATTCAGTGAAAAGCTGGTAAACTCAGATAATGAGTACTTTGAAGAAAATCTTAAATATTTTATAGCTGTTCATTCTGGAAAGGAAAACTTGTGAAGTGCAATTCTAGGCTTGATGAAATTAGGGACTGGAGTTCCTACCAAAAGCATCTTAACTATTTTTTGACTGTAGCTTGTAAACAAGAACACTTCATGTACAGTACTCACATAAAATATTCTAATTCATCACCTGCATTCTCTATTACTTAATTGCAAACTGCAGCAAAGGGTTTGAAAATTACAGAGTTCATCAACAGAAAACTAAATTGGGAAACGATATGGATTGATGCTTGCCCACGTTACACAGGAATGTGCAGGAGAAGGAATAAGAAATTAAGTCACTAGAGGTGGGTTTGGGTCCCTCAGGATGAAAACAGACCAGGCTTCAAAAGATGGCATGAATTCTGTGAGGTTCTAGATAAGTGCAGCTGTCCTAACATCAGCTCTTCTGTACAAATTTGCAATCCAGCAGATACTCGAGATGCATGGTCTGAGAATGTTTTCTTACTTATTTTGGCTTTTTTCTGTGTATTGAAGCAATTACAGAGTGCTGCCATTCTCCCTTCTGCCTCCCTGGCAGACAGAGGCGGGGAGCAGCCAGGCTGGGTGGTCCTGGTGTAGTACTTCAGTCTCAACTAACTCCTTCCAAGTGTTTGTTTTGTTCTGTTTCACATGGCTCACATGTTGTGCTTTATTTAGTTGCCCACATAGAAGTGTAGTAACCGTAGTTCTGTTTTATTTGGTTTGATGTTTCCTCGCCACCTACCCTTGATACAGCACTTCGACAGGCTTATGGGTTGAGAGGTCCCCTGGAAGGATGGGTGTGCAGCTCCTTGTGTGCATTTTGAATGTTTGCATTGCACCGAGCTGTGGGTAAATGAAGGTCCTTGTGGATGTGCTTTCAAAAATACCACCCCCCCAAGAATGAGATAAGATTTATGGGTGCACGTACTTGTCTTGCCCCAGTGATGTTGAATTATATTCAGAGACTCAACATGGCATGTGCCCCTGAAATTGCCTACTTACTAAGCTGTGTTTAAGTGCTTTGTAAATGTTCAGGCTGTTCAGTAGAAGTTCATACTCTGTCTTGTACAGTTTTGTAATCCTTTTATAAAGTAGCATTTAGGTCAGTAATTTTTGTAAATAAAGAGGATATAGGGTCCATCTTCTTGAATGGTTTTGTTGTTTATATAAATATATAAATTGTGGTCAAGATAATTTTGAAAAAAAAATACTATATATCAGAATTATTTTCAGCATAAGTTTTACTACTGGGAAGTTTTTAGCATGCTGGATTTCATTGTGGGTGCGCAGCTCTCTACCAGTTGTGTGATTCAAGTTAACTTCGTTAAGCTTGGCAGTTTCTCAGAATTTCTCTTTATTCCTTTGGAAGCACCTGACTAGTGTAAATAATATCAGAAAATAGATATTTGATTCAAAAGGTCTCAAAATAGATTATGCCAGGGAAATTTGAAGAGAAAAGCCTTAAAGAAGAATGAGAAGGGCCTTCAGAGAATACACTGTATTGAGATGGAATTTATTTTGCAAGAGATTATGCTTTTTGTCAATAAAATAAAGAGCTATTTTGTAAAATAGGACTATTCTTAAATGCTTTTTATATTGGACAAGGCTGGGAGTGATAATACAGGTTTGAGTTGTTTAACTCTGGTATGTTGAAACAAACTCTTTAAAAAAATCAAGCAGCATTTGGGACTGCTATTGAAATATACTTATTTTACCCCCCCTTTTTTTCTTTTTGTCCTGTAAGTTCAGTGGTGCTGTGCATTTCTGTTAGTTATTTAACAAGGAAGTAGTCATTTAAATAGATTTTTATTTCAAACTTCAAGCTAAATGAATCCAATTAGAGTCCAAATTGGAATTGTTTTGTTGGTTTTTTTTCTTTTTTTTTTTAAATGCTTATTCCTTACAGCACCTCTTTTCATTAGTGTGATCACATCTTGTGCACAATCTTTGAAAATGGTTTCTGTGCTAAGCTGGATGTGTACTGGCACGAGCTGAGTTCTGTCTCTCCCAGTGGGGATCCTTGCCTGGTCAGACAGGACAGCGCCTGAGGTTTGCTTCAAGTGACAGGCAGAATGTGCTGCTTTTGACATCTGTATGGATATTTCCTAAGTAAATGTGATGTGAACCCAGCCTTTTCTGGTGTGTAAAAGCACTCAGCCAGGCCCAAGGACTTGAAGAAAGTTAATAGGAAATACTTTGTTTTAAAATTACTGGTTTAGGATCTGATCCATCAGAAGAGGATGGAATGAGGGGAAGAAGGGCTTCAGTCCAGCAGCATTGAGGTTTGCTTCTTGAGGTGCTGGTGCCATCCTGCTCCAGGGGTGATAAGTCCATGCCTGTACCTGATTCTGCTCACCCCACATCTGCCAGAGTGACCCTGTCAAAGTTTTGAAGGACTGAATAAAGAGAAAGGGCTGTTTGTTGTTTTTGTTGTCGGATTTTTTACCCCCCCCAGTCTTATCTCTGCTTCTTTTTTCTTGCTCTTGGCACCATAGTGAGCTAATGATTGTGAGAATGGAGAATACCACGAAACCCAGTGTTATGGTCTTTATTTTCAATGCTAGTGTCACTATTTTACATTCTGAAGAAGTAGTGAGTAATGAATTGGAAAAATAAGTAATAAGAGGATTAGGACTTAAGGCAGGGAACATAGTACAGCCAGGTGAATGGATAATGGGCTGACTTACCATAGCCTTTAGCAGGAGAGGTGACATGATGATGACTGTTGGAAGTATTACAGTACTTTTGTATGTAGAGCAGTCCTAAAAAGTGAGAGTAATTGAATTTTAAAAGAGTATAAACAAGGAAAAAAATGGAGACAAACTGGATGGAGTGATAATGATTTGATGTCTTCCTATTTCTGTTTTAACTGTGTCAAGCAAAGAGAAAATAAGAAAAGGGCTAAAACAAGTATGAAAAATAGTTTTTGACATTTCATTGCCTTTTTGGAAACTCCTGGCTGCTATATTGCTAGAAATTGTAGAGCATAGATGTAAATAAATACTAACCACAAAACACCATCTGAAGTCACAGATGATTATTTTTTAATTTGTTTTAAAGATGAAATGTTATTCTTGGTATTCTTTCCCTAAAAGACAGTGTCTGCGCTTGCATACTGTTTTTATGCCGCTCTGGATTTTAATAGCTGTGGACTAGAGAGATCTGGTATTTGTAGCCTTTTCTTTGCTGCTGGCCTCACACGTTAAGACTGTTGACCTTTTGAGTGTTCTAAGGAGGTAAATAACTAGGCAGTGTGTATATTTTCAAAAGAAAAGGTCCTTACGTACAGCATAGGTGATCAAGCTTTTGTCATTTATGGGCATGGTATGTGCCCCAAATCATGAAAAGGGGAGTGTTGCATCCCAAATGGGAAGCTTCTTTCCTTGCCCCACCCCCCCTTATCACACATTAGGGCTGTGGAGGAGTGGGTTCAAAATATTTATTTCTAAATCTGGTCTTTTGTGCTCATCTGGTGAGGCAGAAAGTTATCCCAGGGCACGGTGTTTCCCCCTGGGGGTCATTTTATTTTTCCTCTCTGCTGAGGTGAGATGCATTTAGGGAGGCATGCATGAGAAGAGGGGCTTCAAAACTGGCAGGCTCCGATGAGCAGTGCCCTCCAAGAAGAGTCCTGCTCATCTGCTTAGGAAACCAAGTTACCTTCCTTCCTTTCTGTTGTCAAGAGAAGTGTGTGTTGTGTTCAGAGGTATCTCTTTAGGGAGTTACTGCTGCACTTTTTTCCTCAAGGGGAATCAGCTTCATGTTGATTTAATTTGGGTTGTCCTCCTAAGGTGATTTTCTAAAAGAAAGACTTCAGTAAACCTTAAACTCATAATTCCTAAAAATCCTTCTCATCTCATGGATTTAGGAGTAGCCATTGCAGCTGTAGGAGTGAGTGTATTGCTTCATTTCATGCTCCTGGTGCACAGCCTCCAGAGGGAGTTGAACAGTGGCTCTTCTGGTTGCCTTTGTGGTTGCCTCGATGGTTATTTCAACTCCTGTCTCCAAAGAAAACATCATCATCCTCGTGGTGTGCCAGATTATAGTGCTGTTGGAGTACAGCTGGAAACTTCACTGAAAACATGTTTTGAGGAGAAACAGTTTCCTGATGGAAGGATGTTCCCTTTGGCATCCACTGGTCTGTATGCAAGCTGCTGTTTAGCACAGCCAAATTCATTGGGAAAATGAACTGAGTGGGAAGCAATATAATTGATCTCCATATTAAATAGGGCACCAAGTGAACCTGCAACAGGTTGATGGACAGCTTCAGTGCTGGCAGAAGGGAAGGTGTCTGGTTATTGGGGGACGTGTGTAGCTCGGAGATGTTTTTCTGCTCCAGTGATGACAGCAGTAAAATACGATCCCAGGTATTCAGCAGTGCACTCGTAAGGAAAAGCAAGTGATGTGAGTAGGTGCACTCAGTGGAGTCAACTCATTCCTCAGTCAGATACTGATGTTCTCCCTCCAGCCTTCTAACTAAGGATAGTTGCTAATCAACGCAGTTGTTCCAGACAAAATACCAAATGTCAATAGTGTTGCAATGGAGCTCAGAGAGATGGAAAAATTGCTGTTGGATGTATTCCTGGTGGATGGGAGCAGGCTTTTCCCACTCCTTTCCCTACCCTCCTCTCCCATGAAGGATCAGAGAGGACAGTGTCATTGTGTCTTGTGGTCCTGACACGGTTTTCACTTGCCCAGGCAGTTCTGCCCTGGCTCAAAGAGTGCCTTGATCTGATATGGCCTCTCCTGTTTTAAAGAGTTTTGGAAAAACAATAAAATAGTTGAACTGTGTGGCTTAATTACTGCCCGTGAGCTGGGCTCCAGCAAGCAGGGCAGTGTGTGCTCTGAGACTATTGCATTAGGGCAACTTTTTATTTATTACTTTTTTAGCTTCATGCTATGTTTCAGAATCAACAACAGCTTATGCTGGGTTTATTCCCCCCCCTCAAACTTATACAATTTATTTCATTTCTTACGCACGTTCCTTCAAGATCAGAAAAAATTCTCATGGCCATAAATTCCCAGAGTGACTCGTTTTCTCCGTGGCCTTTGTGTCTTGGTTAGACATAGTCCTTGTCACTCCAGGGACTCCAGAGAACACAGGCAGACAGTGACTCCCTAGTGATTTTTTTTTTTAATGTTTTCTCTTTGTATCTTAAGGTTGTCAGCAGGAAGGGTTATTATGACTCAGTAACACAACCGTTGCATCCGAGTAGCTTGACGATTATCTTTTAACATCAGCTCAACATACAACTTCTGTATGTTTAAAATAGCACTTAAAACCCTGTATATAAATACACACCTATCTTAATACAGGTTTTCTTTATAGTGATAACCAAGGGGAGAAGCTGTGCAAAACTGACATCTTGGGAAGCAAGGACCTTTTCAAGTCCGCTCATTACTGTCACATACTTGAAGTTTCTAAATGAGCTTTATCTGGAGTGGGATGTCTTGTTTTTTCTCCTTTCACAATGCCTAAAATTCTTGCTCAATATTTATTAAATTCTGGGGTTTAGATATTCAAATGAGGAGCAAAGCTCTATTAATAAATTGATTTTTCTGTCAGTTAGGGAAGCGTAGTATGAGAACAAGCTAAAAATGCCTCTGTAAACAACTTGCACTTCAACATGCTAGCAGATGTTATTCTATCACTTTGAACTGTGCATCACTGAAGTGTATTGGGATATCTTAAAATAGTCAGGGGTGGTGGCCAGAGACTCTGGACTTCTATAGATGGTGAGGCTGCTTCGCTGGTGCAGTGAAATAAGCCAGAAGTACACGCTGCTGAGGTCGGTTGCCTGCTCAAGGTCAGCCTGTTCAAAGTCAGCTGCTGCACTCTGAGCGTGGTTACTGTCAGTAGGGTGTGTAAGAAAGTCCTGATAATGTAAGGAATTCCTATTGCAAGTGAATTGGGACACTTAGGAAATTTTTTCCCCCCCCTCCTTTTAAAGTTGCAGAGCTGCAACTGCTGGTTTGTTTCCTTATCTGAGCAAACGGAACTTCATGTGAAGATAAGGTTTTGTGTCTTGTGTCTGCTGACAAATTGCTTTATTGATTTGGCAAGGCTTTGTTTGCACTTTTTACATACTGTTCATTAATTTTTTTTTTTAAATTGAATTCCCATTTTATACTTCTAGTTCATGGTTACTGGGACCTCACCAAAACCGTTGAGGGTATAATCCAGGAGTGGCAATCTAAGCTCACCATAACTTCATGTTTAAGTATCTGTTTGATAACAAATGTATCTTCAATTCTCTCATTATTTTCTAGTCAACATAACATGATCTCCAATTCCTTATTATTCTCTGTTCACAGAAGCTGAAAATGACAGTAGATTTTTTTGGTAATGATATGGATTTTTTGGTTTTGTTATGTTTGGGATTTTTTTGTGTTATTTTTTCAGTAGAAAAGAATGACAAAGTTACTCTGATTTTTGCAATTTTTTTAAAAAAATTTCTCTCTGAAGATCCAGACAACTGTGGGGAAGGGAGCGGACGAAATGTCACCCAGCCTTCAAATTGGCTGCTTTTCTGAGCTAGAGATTTTTCTGAATAACGTAACTGGGAAAACCCATGAAGCATTTGAAGGAGACTCTAGTAATGTCAGCCCAGATTTCAAATTAATCACGACGGCTGGAGCAACAACTTGAATCAGAGTTCAGATGAGGGTTCTCTTAGTCTTTAGGTTGCTTCAGAGGAGAAGGGCAATTCTTTCATAAGCTTGAAGGCAAAAGAACTCTTGGTTCTTGCTGTATTGCCTTTTCCTGGGGCTCAATGATAGACCTGTTTGCCACAGCTAAGGTTTTGGGAAGCAGCTTTTATTTTTCACACGTTAAAATAGATCTGAACTGAAACGTGATCCCTTTTTTTATTTTTTTTTTTTGTTGCCGCACTGATATTTCTGTCACAAAGATCTGTTCATGGTGCATCTGTGTGTGTGTGGATGTATCAGATATCTTAGCTGCAGTGCTGTATTTGTAAATACTCTTAATTGCTCCCACTGGGCCTCTTTTGAAAATATGGTGAGAGCAGGTAGTACCAGATCTAAATCAGCGTGATGGGAGGCGAAGGCTCAGCCCCTGTCCCTTCCATCTGCCATCCTTGTCTCTGAAGAAGTGTTTTGTGGGTTCAGGCTGCCTTCTGGGTCAGCCCACGGCATCCAGCAGGAGTGAAGAGCATGGAGCAGACGTGGGGGCAAGTCTTCTGTGTGGCTGAGTCTACAAAGGTTGGCCGAGCCGCTGACACAGCCTGTGAAAGGGGGAGGATGTGCCACGGCTGGGGGGAGCTCATCCCGTGAGCCACAGAAGGCAAAAGCTTTCCCAGCTGATCTGAAAATCAAGCAGTTTGATCAAGTGAAATAGATAATGTGAGAACATCTAGGGCATTTTAACACTCGTGGATTCAGACCAAAAGCAGCAAGAAAATGCTGCGGAATTAAAAACAAGACATTGAGAAGAAAAAAACCTTTTGTGAAGTCAAGAACTAGCTGGAAAATGGTAGAGGTGTCTGACAGGAAAACAAGTATTTGGGCTGTAATAAATAAACTTTGTATGGAAATAAGTTGCCTGAAATGTCTGGACCAATAAATTCTTTACTGTGTATTTGAAGGTCCTTGATCCTGCAGTGTTAGCTAATATTTTGGAGGGATTTTTTGTTTGGGCTTGTTAATAAAATAGCTTCTAACAAGCAAGATGGAATCAGAAGCCTGGGAGAAGCAAGCCAAAAGCATTTCACAGATAAGATTTTCAAGAAGTTGCATTTTGAGGCTATGATGTTACCTTAAGACTATTTCCCCTTCTGTAAATACCAAGGATGTTTCTATTGTCCCAGGACAGTGCAGCAGTCTCTCACAAAGTATCCTGTCTTTACATGGTTCCCTGCATTCAGAATTGCATTGCTGAATTTTCATCAGTAGTTTGAATGCCTTCTTGAATGTTTTTGAGGGATCTCACCCTTACAGTAAATCTTTCAAAGTGTTCAAAATATTTAAAAACAGCAAATACTTCATGATGAAATCTTTCACAAGAGTGTGCTTTGTTTCAAGTGTGGTGCACCACCTTTTTTAATGTGGAAGATTCAAAATTAATGTGACTGTAAAATGTATTTTAATTGCCCAAAATTGTTTCTAGAAATTGAATTGGAACAGTTTTGCTTTTTTTT
This sequence comes from Formicarius rufipectus, assembly GCA_013399695.1. Classification (NCBI taxonomy): domain Eukaryota; kingdom Metazoa; phylum Chordata; class Aves; order Passeriformes; family Formicariidae; genus Formicarius; species Formicarius rufipectus. Next base: position 683,875 of record VXAU01002075.1, read on the forward strand.
TTCATTATTCTTATTATTGTTTTTCCAATAAAACTTAATTATCTGGTAACTCTTTAACATGTGTCTTTCATGACTTCTTTGACAAACTGTAGGCATCACATTGCTTATGTACAAGGCTTTTATATAAGTGCAACACTTTATTAAGTTTTTTAAGTGCATATTACTGTTAGTTTATCAACTGAAAGACTTGTGAGGGTGTGTTGCAGGTCACAAATCAGTAACAGCACTTGCTGCTTGCCAAAAAGATCTGATGGCAAAAGTGATGAAGTGATGTTCACCCTAACAGCACTGGATGTTGTTCCCAGTGCCTGTTTTTGAACCCCAGTAATGTTTAAATTTTGGACCTCCTGATTTTTCTCTCTTTTGCTTCTTGCCATCCAGTCAAGATCTGGTTTGTGTTGGTTTGTTGTTTTTGTGTTTTGGTTTTTTTGTTTGTTTGTTTTGTTTTGTTTGTTTGGTTGTTTTAATAAAGCATGCTGTTTGCCTATGAGTATTTATAGAGTGTTTATAATACTTTGTAGTTTTCTTCAACATTTGCACACATCTATTCCCCCTCACTATAAGAATGATTTCTGAGCTGCATTTAAGCATCTTTGTCTATGTGGCCAATTTTTTGAGTTCACTAAGGTGTCTGTAGTCCATGAGGTTTGGACTTTGTTTATGGTGCATCCAGAGGCTATGTCATAGCTTTTGGCTTCTCTGGAGAACTACCTGATGAATGAAGTCTGTGTTGGCTGCTAGTGGTGGGTGACAGCAGGGATGGAGACACCTCCAGCTGTTCCTCTGCTTCTGGCAGTAGCATAGAGGACTTGTGGGATGGTGTCTCTGCCCTGATATACTTGTTGTTCCTATCACAGAATCATTACAGTTGGAAAAGATCTCCAAGCTCATCAAGTCCAACCTTTGACCAAACACCACCATGCCAACTAAGCCATATCATGAAGTACCACATCTGCTTCTTTTCTAGGTGACTCCATCACTTTGCTGAGCAGCCTGTTACTGCTTTAATCACTCTTTTAGTGAAGAAATTCTTCCTATATCCAACCTGAACCATCCTTGGTGCAACTCGAGGCTCTTTCCCCTTGTCCATTTGCTTGTTGCATAGGAGGACCCAGCCTCACCACAACCTCTTTTCAGGTGGTTGGAGAGAGCAGTCTCCCTAAGCTTCTTTTTCTTCAGGATGAACACCCCCAGCTCCCTCAGCTGCTCCACCTAGGATTTATATTCCAGACTCTTCACCAGCTTTGTTTCCCTTCTCTGGACATGCTCTAACATCATGCTGGACACAGCATTGTGTGGAGATGCAGTCAGATTTGAACACTTGACCTCTCTGGAAGAGTAGCTAGAACTGGATCCAAAGGCCATTTTTGGTAACAGGAGCCCTAGAAAGTAGAACAAGAAGATATAATTTGTAGATTATAGTATGGCTTCTGACTGTGCTTTGGCTTTCACATAACCTTGAATTATTTCAGCAGTTTCCAGTAAGAAAGTATTCTTAAATTGAAAGCTTTCCTGCACACGTGGAATAGCTGGGAATGCTCTGTAGTTAAAGTTGATGTTTGTAGAGAGAGGCACTAAAAAAAGTCCTGCTTAACTGATGTTGAAGTTATTTCTTGCTGTTTCTTTACTGGTCTCTTGGCCCGACCTGCAGATGAGCTGTGTGAGTTTTCTCTCATTGAGTTGACAGGGACCTGTTTTTTTCATGACCAGCACCACTTAACATCCCTACAATTGTCTTGTTCAGTGTAATTTTCCTATTGAAGTAGTGTTTAATATAGGCAGCAGTTGTTTTGCTGCTAAAAACCTGCTGGTAAACTGATAGATATTTAACAAGGGAAAAGCCTGCAGCCCTGCAGGGTATTACTTAGAAGGATAATTAGAAATTAGCCTGTGTCGTTAGTGTCTGAATACTCCACCCTGCCCTCTGAATGACTGTCCCACAAGGATGGTTTCTCACGGAGTGGTGCTATGTGCTGTTTGGAATAGTCAGTTTGTAGCCATGCAGCTACTTGCCTTCCTGAAAGAATAACTTCAGGATTTCCTAAGGCAAATTAGCACTTTTTTGTTTCACATATTCTCTGGTTCTTCGGAGGTTTTGGTTGTTATTTAAGCATCTGAATATATGATAAAACCTCTGTTTCTTTGTATTTTTATCTATAGCATCATTATTAGCCTTTGTACAAATATCATCAAATGATTTTCCCCGGCCCATTTCTAATGTTGAGGAATCTGATATAAAATTAAAAGAGAAGCCCCTAAATTTAGCCTGATATTTAATTTCCTAAATTGGATGGAGGTCATGCCTGTTCCCTGTTCTGCAGCTGTTTTTTGACACCGCAGCATTTTCATTCTGTGTGCACAGAGGGTTGAGCTTATGTGAGACCACTGTCTCTTGCAGACTTGTACGAAATAGTGGTGGTGTAATACCCGTTCAAGCACATTGTTAACCAGTTTATACAGATCATATCCCTCCAAGATACAGAATCTGTATCAACTGAACCATTCAAAGAAGATGTTATATGAATTCGGAATATCAAATGCAGAACAGTCACCTCAGCCCTTCCCTCTCCTTTAATGACACAACTAAACTTCTAGTAGAAGCTAATTACTTGCTAATTAGTGCTGTTTCCCCTCCGAACACTGGAGACCTGCAATTTCCTGGTTTGGATATGTCCTTGTTTTGGGTTTCCTCGTGTTTCTGGTGGTGCGTGCCAAGCTGATGCTCAGGAGAGGTGTGTTGAGCCCCCACGGGGATGAGTCCTGGGAAGGAGCAGTGTTCCTGCTGGGAAGGAGGAGCATTCCTGTGGTTTGGGACTCAAGCAGTTGCAGTGTGCCTGTGACAAAAGAGTACCAGCGAACAGCTCATTGGGCATCTTCAAGCTAGGTTCTGAAAAGCCAAGTCCCTTTGCTGGGCACAGAAGTGAAGAGGAGGCAGTGTGGTGCTAGAGAAGGAGGAGGAACCAAAGCCCATCACAATGGAGCGGTGGGCTGATGTGGGGCTGGAGCCCTGGTTGCTTCCAGAGCCATTCCCCAGCAGTGGGCTAGTGCACGCTGTTTGGGGAGCCAGTGGCTGTGTGACAAACCCTTTGCCTCTTGGAAAGGCAGTGTGTGAGTTGCTTAACAGTGGCCCAGAGCTGTTGCCCGCAGTGCTGTGGGTGTTTGGTTTGCAGCTCCCACCCCCGTGTACTCCACACGTGCCCTGCCCGCAGCCCCTGCTGGCCACGAATTGCGTTGCTTATTTGTCTTAAGCATGTATAGAACTGGATGCAGCAACTCGTTTCCCCTTGCTGTTGTGCTTTGATTTTTACCTTTGCTGCAGAAGTTTAGGAAGATGTTTTCTGATGTTTTTGCCTTTTTGCTGTGGCTGTGCCTTAAGAGAGAGCTTTTCTTTTGTGACACCCACTTCGTCAAGCAAGTAACTTAGAGGGTTTGAGGTGAAAGCAAAAATGAAAGGCAGTATACAGGCTAGTGGGTATTAGCAAATCAAAAAGTACAGGCATTCTGTGATTTAGTGGCAGTCTGTGTGGATTCATTTTGCAGTGCTGTAGCTTAAGTTTTCTCCTGCGCAAGACAGTGTCCTTGTAGTTCCTCTTGAAGATTCTTCAAATGTTTTATTTGGCTTTTTCATTAGAGAATTGTTACAGATAAATCTCTGAAATTCCTCTGTGTGTCTTGCACCTGTAACTTTCTAGTGGTGAGCTGTGAGGACAAGCAAGAGCACTTGTTTTGAAAATGGGCTGTGACCAGCTTGTTGGAGGGGACATTCAGTGGCCTGCTCTTGCACTTCTGAAATGGGTAGTGCAAGAAACTCCTGCAGTAAGAAATCCATTTGTTGCTGAGTGGGTGTAATCTAGCAGGGATTTTTGGAGAAACTTCAGAGCAGACCTCTGGGCTTCTCATCTGGCTGGTTAATGTGCATGAAGTGTGTGTTTGTCCCAGTACCACTGAACCTTCAAGTACTTCAAATCTGACAGGAGATGAAAGTCCTCAAGGTGCCAATACCAGTGATACAAACAGCAGGTGCAGAGTGGAGGGAAGATTCAACCTAGCGATCCCTGAAGGTGAAAAGGAAGAAGTTGGTCCTTATCCTTGCTGTTTTGCAGTAGCCATCTGGCTAGTGAGTGTGTGTGCATAGCTGTGGACTAACTAAATATTATTCTTGTTGCCTTTGCATGCTGTAGAAAATAGAGATCTAGGGTTGTTCATTTTCCTCTGGTTAGAGTAGTAGTGCAAATCTGAATAAAATAGCAGCGATAAAGTATAACTAAGCCCAGGGGTTGTTGATACGCTTCTTTACATTTATGTGACACGACAGCAGATTCTCTCCTTCAACAGAACGTGGCACAAAGACTAGAGGAGTAATGTGTGAAAAGCTTCCTGACTTCTAAAAGGGAAATAATTTCCTGATGTTGACTAAGCATCTGTGTTCTTAGTTCTCTCTCCAGCTCATTGCTCAATGCTTGCTTCTTCTGACTGGCATTGCCACTGCAAGAGGAACAGAAAACTCTGCAGACAGGGCAGGGAACTTTATTTAAAAAAAACCAAGTCAAAACAGCTGTACCCCCCTCTGCCTCCCCTAAATCTGAACAAAGAAGTCTCCACCCAGCAACCAATTCAAGCAAAGAAAAAGCCACAAACCCCCAAAAGCAAGACATCGCCACCCAAAAATGTATGGGGGAATGGGAAAAGTGTGCATGCTCAGAATCATGTCAGGATAATGATGTACCTGTATTTACAGGACTGCCTCCTCAGAGCAGTGCACTGGTGTATTTAATTTGTCCTCTCTTGGGTGGTTTGGTTGTGTTTTGGGTTTTTTTTACCATCCCTTGACAAAACAAGTATTTTATAATGTCTTACTTGCTTTAACTACTATGTAGCATTTTGTGCCAGACCTCTCTAGGTCTGAGCCTCTGAGTGAGTATCTGAAAAATTAAAATTAGCCTAGAATTTTCTAAAACACACTCTGGTGCTTGGCATCTGAAATCCTGTGATGTGGGATTTCTGCTGAACACTGTGCTTTAACTGCAGCAGCTCGAGCAGGTGCCACTTGAGGGCTCTCAGTACTGCCAGGTGTCCTTAGGAGTTCAAGTTTCTGCCATTCCACTTTGAAGGAAAACTACTTTATGCCTGTAAATTAACTTTTGGGGCAGAGTCATATTTGCCTAGTTAGTTCTGTGGCTGGGGAATTCTACCATCATTCAAAAGCACGTGGGTCTCCCAGGAATAGTGGGAAGTCCTCTTCTGCCTCCTGGGGAACACACAGAGGTCGGGGTCTCCCACCTGAGCCCTCGGAGCTTTTTATTCCAGGGAATACCCCTGGATAGGGTGTGTTTGAAGAGCTCCTTCTGCTCCACAGGTAGGCAGCACTCTGCTCCCAGGGCTGCTGGCTAATCTGTGTAATTATTTAGAGTATTTAAGTATGTGCAGCTAAGCAGCAGCCAGCTTTGCTGTCCTAAGAACATCTTACGCAACCAGACCCTTCCCACGCTCCGTCCGGCTCAGGCCGACGTGGCACGGTGGAATTTTTAGTGTGCCAGAGAGGTAGGAATGAAAAGGGAGGCATTGAAAAGGGACTTCTGTGCCATCATGAATATTTTCTTCTGCAAGTCAAAATATCTTCTTTTTTTTTTTTTTTTCCCCCCTTACTTCTTCCTAAATCTGTTGGACAAAAGTTATTCTATGTACAACCTTTTTTTTATTTTTAGCATTAAATGAACAGTTGCACGTTACTAAAGAATTGGTAGTTGGAAGAGATTAATGCCAATTTCCCTGGGTATTAATCTGTGATGTAGTTTAACACCATCTTTTTTTTATTCTTTGTCAAACTTAGCTGTTAATTTAAGCTGGATTTTAAAGAAAATATTTTAAGTTTTGTTTTTAATTTACAATCAAACTAAATTTCTGATTTTTTCCCCCTTGTTTTTAATAGCCATGGCCTTTTTGTCTTTATTGGGCTCATGTGTGACTTGCCTAAGAAAAATGTGAAAACTCTGTTGTGCTTTGAAACTCATTTGAGTAATTTGCACAGTTGGGAGTTATGTTTTTGATACAGTTTAAAATAATAAAAACAACTATTAGACCCACAGTTCTGTGAAGCAGTAAATATATTTCACGTAGACCTGGATGTCATTACAGTGTACTTTGCTTTGTATAAGGGGATTCTTCCTTTGCTTAATCCCAGTATTTCTCCTATATCAAACATAACCCATTCAGTAGAAGGCTGGATGAGGCAGAAGGTGCCAAATACACATGTGAACCTCTAATACCCTTCTGAGGAATATAAAACCAACTCTGAATGTTCAAAGACCCAATCAGTACCCACTCTGCTAGTGATGGACAGTGAAAGTCTATGCAAAGACAAAGCAGCAGAGAAGATGCATTTCTATTGGTGACTCCTGGTATATTCTCCAGTATATTCTCCTAGCTGCTGGCATTGGCTGCTTTGGTTGGACCTATGGTGTCTGGTAGCACACTAGAGATAGTTTTTTGTTGCCCTTCTTTTTTTTTTTAATAGTTTTACTTAATGGCTTGAACTCCTGGTCTGGCCAAATTCTGCAGCGAAGCTCCCCAGTCCAGTTATGCTTTATGAACTCGATTTTCTATTTGTTGTCTGAAAAGGTCCTGATGGGGAGCTGCTGTGTGGTTGCAACAGGCAGTTTTATTGCATGAGTGACCAGGGCTTTGAAATGTGATCGTTGGCTGCTGCTGTTGCTGAGCCAGACAAGAGCCCAGGGAAATGGGGTAAATTGTGTTGGAAAGGTGGTCCAGTGAAATGTTCCGAGCAGCCCCGCATGAGTACAGCGGGGTGGTGCTTCTTGCCAGCACAGAATGAGGGAACTGTAACTTGTTTTCAGAGTTCTTTGTGCAGCCAGCACATCAGCCTGTCCTGTCCATAACATAAATGTTTTCTTTGGATTGTGTTCCTTGTGTACTTTTACCTTTTTGCTTACTGCCCTTTGACCCTCTGTAGGGATATTTTGGGGCCGTTCATTAGGAAGGCCTTTGCTGTGTCTCCCACCCGGCTTTATCAACATCAGGAAACAGAGAGTGTTGTTGGGAGAGGAGGAAGGAAGTTAGACTTCAAGATCCCTCAGTTTGGAACCAATGGGGTTTTTTTATTGCTTTTGTTCCTGTTACCAAGCCTAACTTTAAAATAAATTCCCTTCACGTGAAGTAAAGTAGGAACAAACTATGACTCCACTTTTAGGGTTCTTTTTTTTCAGTTTCTTTATGATTTTAATTAGATACTACAAATGGGAATGAGATTAAAAAAAAAAAAAAGGAGGGCTATGCTTGTATTGACATGGTTCTTGATGATTCCATGAAAACAGAGGGTTCAGGAATTCCTCTTCCTTGTTCTACCTCTGTGTCACACTCGCGCAGAAGTGGGAGGGTGAGGAAAGGCTCTGCAGAGGTGAGCAGTGCAGGGTGGGGTGTGTTTTCCTGTGGCATTACCCTAAGTGCCTGTTTGTGCAGGAAAGGTGGTTTTTAAGCAGGTTACTTCTGTCTTCTCCCAGCTGACTTCTTCATGTGAAATCTTCTCTGTATCGTGTATGTTAAGAAGCGGGTGGAGAAAACGGGTGTACATATCTATGAGGGCTGCCTTTGATAAGAAAAATACATAAGTTTTCATGAGAAATATTTGCTGAGAATGCAGAGCTGGATTTGCTTTCCCTAGAAAACATCTGAGAGTTGAGTTCTAGACCATAGTCAATTTTCACATCAAAATTGAATCGTCTTTCAACTAAAAGAAAAAAAATCACCAATGTTGAAAAATCAGATGTTACATCCCTGGTTGGCTGCGAAATGTGTTGAGCCTTCCAACCGGTGACTGATGTACAGTCAAATTTCATTAGAACAGGTAATCCTGTGTAATGCATCTCTTGAATGTTCTTTGCAGCAGTTTTTTTTTTTTTTTTTTAGAGCACTTTGGGAGCGAATTCATGATGAGCTTGTTGTAATAGTTGCACACAGGATAAAGAAAATAGCTTATAGGTTTGTTCTGGAAATGATGACTTGACAGTAGCCTCCGGCAGTGGAATTCAGCTATCAATAGTGTGTTAATCCAGTTAAGTAGAGAGCCTTTCATAGGGAAATAAGGGTCATGTGTTCCAGCTAAATAATTACGTTTAAAGTAATCATGCAACTTGTAAACATTGCCTGGATATTTTTGTGATTACTTTTTTTGACACAGTTATGACACAGCAATAACTCCTTAGTGAAGCAGTTGTGGTGGCTTTGGGTGGTATTTATTTCAGAACATTCTTACCTAAAGCTCTGTCGGTACATGTAAGCACTGATTTCATCAGCTGGTTTTTGCCTGTTCCTGTTTACTGTTTAGAAAATACCAAAAGTGTGACAATTGTAATCACGCTTGCATTTATACACCACTTTTAAATCAAAGCAAGCTTGCACTGAGACATGCTGATGATTTGGAGAGGTTTATGGAGCCAGTGCTCTCTTTTCCTTGGCTGATAAGTGGGTGTCCCCAGGGGTCAGTTTTCACCCTAGAAATCCCCTGGTCACAGTTCAGCTCCCACCCTCTGCCCCCTCCAGGGGTGGGGCAGTGGTTCCACAGTTAAGCAACAGTTGAAATCTCCTAGAAGGAAGAAAAGAACTGGTTAAATGCATGATGACTTACTTCACTTAACTCCTATTGTAACTTCAGTCTCTCAATTAATGGATTTTTAACATACTTTTTTACCCCCTCCCCATGTTGAACAGTGAAACAAAAAAACCTATGATTTCACTTGTCTCTCATTTCAGTGGGTATACTGGCACCAGTGGGGGATAAGAAATGCACAGCACAGTGAGGTATGTGTTTATCCTGTGGAATGAAGCCTGTCTTTGGTTTTCCTCTTGAATTTGGTAACAGTATGCCTAGTTGAAATTGCCATGCCATTCTTTATTGAAAGGTGCTGCTACAGAGTCCTTAGCCCTTCCAGATGTCAGACATTTGAGCACAATGGTTTTGTGTCAGATGTTTGAGGATGACTGTAGGGTTGTTTTTTTACTTTTTTCCCCTGCTGAAACTATAATCAGTCAAAGCTGAACACCCTTCCCCCTGATCTTGGCAGATAAAACCAGATGATGCTTGTTAGGTTGGTTGGTTAATGTTCCTGATAGTTTACCATGCTGCTTTGAGGTTGGAAGGATGATGGAATCAAGTGAGTGGCAACCTGTCATCTACTACTGTTCATGTGAACTTACACTGAAATTAGGGCTATGCCACTGAATCTATTTTTGACACGTTTCTAAATAATTTTATTATTTTAAACAAGTCTGGCCTATTTGAGAAGCCACCACACCTACAGTTTTACAAATCACGTAGACCTGTTTACAACAGGCTGAAGAACTCCATAAATATGATCCCCTGTTACGGTTATAAGTTGGCAAAATGATCTCTGGTTGCTCTGTGGAACTGTAACCACTGCGTTGCTCCACGGTGCCTAATGAGCCTTAAAGTGAGCACTGTGCTATTGCAGGGGACATCTGTGGGGAACATAAAATGGGAGCACAAGGTAACCATCTCTGTTTTGAAAGAGGACCATATTGCCTTGTGTTTTGAATGACAGTTGCCTGAGGTCTCTGAGGTAAAGCCCTATTTCCTTGGTACTTCACCAAAGCAGCTTTCTGTCTTTAGGTACTCACATTGACTTAATAAGTCAATGACATACTTTTGTAGACTACAGTGATTTTTATCTGCAGGTTATTCAGAACATTTATTTCAAAAGTGCAGCTTTGGGGATTTTTTGGATGTCTGCTGGATTTTATGTCTTTCTTGGTTATTTTCAGTTATTTATGTTTAAAAACCCCTGTAATCTTGAATCACAGTACAAGCTGATTTGCTTAAAGGCATTTGCAGCGTCAGATCCAGAAAATAATAATGAGAAGAAGTTGGTCTAGTTCTGAAATGACTAACAAAAATACTCCTATTTATCATTATGCTCTAATGGACTCTCCCTCATCAGGTTATGTCACAGAAGTCTCTTCTGTTTTGATTTTGATGTAGGTCTCATACTGTTCTTGCTTCTGACTGTTTATTCTCAGGAGGCTATTTCTGTATGATTCTTCAAGAATTCCAATATCTCAGCAAGTGTTTGATAATGGATAATTTTGCTGCTCATGTCCCAGCATCATCATTGTTGTTTTTTACAAGGCTGATTGACAGCAGTTCTTTCTGGGTAATTCTAAACAAATTTGTAAGTCTGTCTGGGCAGTGGGCTTACTGCTGAGGATTTCTTTAAGTTCTGCTTGTACTCTACTCATGGATAATATAGTTTCTTGTTAATATATTAATTAATACTCTTTACTGCTGCCAATCTTAAAATCATAATTTCCCAAGAAAATCATTTAGAAAAACTTACTATAAGGAAATTAATGTTACACAAAAATCCCACTGAGCTGTCTGATTTCACCTGCAATCTTTGGTCAATGCCAGAGACCCAAAAGACCTATGGAACTTCATTAATATAGAAGAAAAATGCAGAGATTTCCCCCACCAATCGAAGTGTGTGTGTTTGTAGGGACTGTCCAGTTTGCAAAGAGCGAACTCAAGACATTGCTGAAATGGAGCCACGGTGGGCTGCTTTTGGGAGGTGTTTTTTTTTTCTTTCAGTAAGAGATTTATTTATTTTTTTCCTCCCAATTTTATCATATTCTTGTTACACACTTCTGTTTTTAGATTGACTTCTTCCTAAAAATGAAAAGCACAATGTAAAACTTCCAGAAAACTTAATGAACTTGTCTCAAAAGGAAATATTAACTCTGTAAGTAAAGACACAGGAAGACCAGTGCTGGGAGCCTTACTAAAAAGTGGTGACATAATGCAGGGCTGGCCTTTGAAGGTTTGTCCTGTCAATTTGTGATGTGACAGCATAACCTAAAAATAGTTCCTGGGACTAAGATAAGGCAACACTTTGATTTGAGGATTCTTTTTTTTCCCCCCTTGGAAAATTCATATATGCTGGAAACAAAACAAGTGTGACTTCTCCACATCTCCAAATAAATCACAGATACCTTTTCAGAGGAGATTTGTTAAGTGGACTTTGGGTTTCATCTTTTCAAGGAGCAGGAGTTGCCAGTAAATACTGCTGTTGTGCAGACTCTGCTAATACCATGGCCTTTAGGGCAGCATTCAGGGTTTGGCCAAAGGTCATACCACATGCAAAACAGTCCAACTCCTTAAGGATTTTGTTTTTGTAATTTTTGTTAGCTGTTTGTTCAAAATACATTTTTAGTTAGCATGTTTTGTTTTTTTATTTTGGTGCAAGTCATTTGCAAGTTGAAACTAGAATATCTCCTTGGTGCAGTATGGTACTTAGATGGATTATGGGCTTTATGTGGTGTATATTTCCATTCTCAGTTTAGGACATATTTGAGAGTGCTTCATTATTGGTATTATATTGATGCATTTTTTAATAGTTCAAATGAAGTGACAGTTGTGTTCTTGCAGTAACTACTGCTATTATTTTTTAAAGTTCAGGAAGTGTCTATTGCCCCCTGCACTTTGCCAGCAGAGCCTTATGGGGCTTTGTGAAATTCTGTATAATTCTTTCTCTGTCCATTGAGAAGAGAGGTCAGTGAAGGGAGTTTACCTCTCCTTTTTCTCTTGAAGACAAAAGTTCTGCTCAGGGCATGGGGCAGTCAGTGTGCTACAGCCCAATTTGAGCAGCAGCTCTTCTGTAAATGAGGGGAAAGTTCCCAGTCTATTTGATCCCTGCTGCTTCTGTTATTATTGTCAACAAGTGGCTTTTCCTGACATGAGTGGCTGTCTATATTGGGAACAGAATGAAATTTTTAGCCATAACTAATGAGCTGCTTGCAATTATTACTGTCCTGGACCAGACTCAAAGGGTTCACTCAGATGAAAGGCTCCCAGTATTATCCAGTTATTATCTAGATCCCATTTTTATCTTTTTCCTTTAAATTGCACTACCTGTTTTTGATTTTTATTTGCTGACAGCAAAATTTTAACATTCAGCTTGATTCTTTTTAAAGAATTCCCAGTATAATCTGGTTACCCTGATTTCTCCTCTTTAGTTGTAGTGGTGGAGTGTCTGGCTTTTAGTATTAGATACCAGGCAAGAACTACTTAAAAAATTATATCAGCATTTATGTAATGAGAAGAGTAAATGAAAAACCCCCTACCCTATGTTTTAATGTTTGGGTAGAGTGTGTTACATTTTTGTATGTAATTTTACTTTAAAAATCTTTGCAGAGCAAGGCTTGCAGAAATGCTGTGGTCGCATTCCTGTTGTAGCATGTTGTCAGGGTCTGATATGACATCAATCTGAATGTAATAGATACATAGTTAAGCAGTTTATTTTAGGATCCAAAACCCTTCTAAGAATAGACATGCTCTCCTTTCTACAGGAAAGGACAAATAAACTAAAATGGGATAGCAGAGAAGGAAAAATAGGGGAAAAGCAGAGAGGAAAAAGCACATAGGGAAATTAGGAAAAAGGAAAAACCAGCAGCCTGGTCCTGGTGGTGTTCAGGGATGGGGTAACTCACTTGAAGTGCCCATTGCAAGCAGATTCTTTCAGCAGAACGTAGTGTTGTGGCTGGCAGGTGTTGGGACGTGCTGCAAGGCTGAAGTCCTGCAGTCTGGCCTGCCAAAATAGACTTGTGTGGTTTTCCTCGGAAGCAGTCCATGCCTTTAATTCATCAGGGAGGGAAAAAATAGTATTTTAAGCTTTCTACTGTAATTTCTTAGTTTTGTCAGATTGTTAACAGCTGATTCTCCCTCGTGCTGCAAAGCTCAGGCTCTGCTGTATTTCCCCATGGCTGTCTCAGTGGGGTCACTCAGCTGGGGGTGAGGATGTGACTTTCTCTGGTGGTGTCATATTTACACCAGGGGTCTAATCATAGAAATTTGTATGGCAAAAACTTGCCAAGTCAGCCACTTGGTTCATTTACCAGAGCATCATGTATTACTGCAGCGGTGTTCAAATGAAAATTAAGGTGGATGAATGTTGCTGTGTATGGTATGTTGGGTGTATTTTTCTGCATTGTTCTATGGAAGCAACAGACAATCCCCCAGAACACTGAACCAGACATGTATCTTTTGGATATGAATCCAGCAGTGCATTTAGAACCCAGAAGTCTTTAAAAATACTTTTATTCACCAAAATTCTCTGCTAGTGTAACCTTGAGAACATGTATTTAAGTTTGTGTTAACTCGTCTGCCCCAGTTTCTGCTCTGTAGGTTTTCTGTCATAACTTTCTTCTAATGCTTCTATTTTTTTCTTCTTTTGTTTGTTTGTTTTGTTTTCTTAATAGTTAGTTAAAATAATATCTTATGTTTCATGTGATTCTTGACATTACAGCAATATCCTTGTTACCTTTGCATTCTCTGGTGTTCTACCTGAGCTATGCTAGTAAGACAGACCCTCATGCTAGTCAGTCATATTAGAAACCCTTTCCTGTTGCCATGTGCCTGCTGAGGTTTTTATGGTGGGATCTGTCTCTGTGCATCTTTAGGACCACCATGACTTTGTACCTCAGTCCACATGGAGAACTGGTGCCATCAAGGGTGAAGGCACAAGAAGCCTTTGCACAAAATTGACTTGCAAGGTCTTGTTATTTTTCACAAGGATGCTACAAGCAAACAGTGCCATGCTTGTAACTCTTTTGTAGAAACTGCCCCCCTGTTCTTCAGCTGCTGTGTTTGGGCACTGCAAGTCCATGCGGACCCTTAGAGAGTTAGAAGTTGTTATTCCCACAGAATCAACAGTAACAAAATAAAGGGTGGGGGCAATTAAGTTGTAACATGTCTGATTTGTGAGGCCTTGAAAAGTCCCACACTGTGCTGTTGTCACTCTTGCGCTCCTTCTGAGCTGGAAATCGTTGTTGGTGTTAGATCCTCTCCTCAGGTGGAGCCCAGTTTGTTGTTGCCACCAGCCCCACTGCTTGGGCTTTCACAGCTATTTGTGCTTACCCTGCCTTCAATCACAATTCCAAGGAAGGTCATTTCAAGGCAGGTTTTCTTCAAAGACGATCTGGACACTTCACCAGCTCATCTTAGGGTTTTGTTTTGTTCAAAATCTTTGTACAAGATTTTAGAGGTTTTCCTTTTCTGGGGATTGCTTCTTTTCCCTTCCCATCCTTCCCCTTGTCCTGCCCCAATAAAAACAAAGAATCAGGGAAGAAAACACCAAAGGTGTTTGTAGCATATCGAGAGGTATGTCAGGAGCACCACACTGTGTGGCTGAGACCATCTCATTGAATTAGATGTGTAGGCTGTTAATTCAGCTCAGGAAGTGAATCTGATAGCAAACTACAGAAGAAGGGGTGTCTGGGTCCTCCTTGATGTTCCTTGCTGCAGATGAGGGCAGAGGGAATGTCTATGTGACCATCTCTTGCAACCTTTGACTCTTTGAAGGACTGCAGAGTGTTCTCACAGTTGGGTAAATCATACAAGCACAAGGACACAAAGGGTACTGTCAAATTGCAGTTATGGGTAAGTAACATCATTTGATGCCTTAAATATTGACACTTTGCTATCCAAAATGGAAGTGTATTAAAATAGCAGACTCTATTTACCAAGAAAGCATCTGAAGAGTTTCTCTGTACACAATTTTCTTTATTCTTTTGTTGCATCAGTGTCTCTTTTGCTTTATTTCCTTAGAATTCAAAACCTGCTTAACATATCAAGTACATAAATCACTCAATAAGTCTCTTTGAGAAGAATCAAAATCATGAAAAGGCAGAAGCATAAACGTCTTCTGTGTTTAATAACATCAACTTTTCATTCCATGAGAGAGAGCGAGTAAATGTAAAACAGTCTGCTGAAATTACTCTCATTTGAAAAAATCCAAAAGGAATACTGAATAATGATAATCTGTAGTATTTATGTTAAGTGGTAAGAGAAGGTGTATTTGGGTAAAATTTGTGCTTTCAAAACAAAATTCTTTTTCATTATCAGGAAAGAGTGCTAGGATAGTTTGTTTGTAATTTTGTATTTTTTGATGATATTACCTAAGATTTATTGATTTGTCTTGTTTAATTTGTTGTATCTTCTTCTCCCCATTCAGTTATGAGCCCTGTATTCTAATGATGATTTTTTCCCCCTCAGTGGTTGCTTCTTTTTTGTAAGTAGTTACATATTTGTACCACTTTCTATATAAAGATTTTTAAATCTCTAAGGCAGATCAGGGTTCAGAGTTAAACTGGCAGGTGTATGTCAGTCTTGTACATTATATCTCTATCTATAGCACTGTAAGGCCGTGATGTGAAGTAGATCTTCTCTAGCTATTGAGCATGCATAGTTCCACTATGGAAAGGTTTTATTAGGCCAAAATGAAGCTTTTCCCACCAGGCAATGAGAACTCCTTTGCAGGGCATTGTGAGCACCACCACAGCAGTACCACAGCCTTAGGGCTTTACAGGAGGTATTTGCAGGCTCTGGTAGTGCCCCAAACTCCTTCAAAGGAGGAATGGAATTATGAAAGAGGGGCTAGCTTGTCATATCATCTTGAACATACTTGTTCTCACTGTGTTTTGTGACACACAGTGACATAACCTTGAATTGCAAAGCCTGGTGGGGTTGGTTTTTCCTGCCACCTCCAAGACGCAGATGCCCCTGCCCAGCTTAACTAATATTTCCTGAATCTGTGTCTGAGCACTTAGGTTTTTGCTTTCTGTTTAAATCCTCTGACATTATCACAGAGTTAAAAATGCACCCTCCCCAATCAGAATTTGCTAGTTATGTACTTCCTAATACCTAATCATAGAAGAGTGAAAAGGAGCCTGGAAAACTGTGCAAAAGGCAGGACTGTGAATGTAAATCTGTAATTCTGTTTTGCATTATAGATTTGCAGCAGAATTCCTTTGCAAGGATAGGGAAGAAGGCTCGTTGCCTGGCATCGTGTACCATACTTGCATTTCTAGGATCAAATGTACATTAACACATGACCCCACCAATCTGCATTCTGACATCTCAACAAGCTTAAAAGCAAGACACAATTAAACTGTAAAAGCGTTCTTAAGAGGTTCACTTGAGTGATTGGTTTTGGTTTTTTTTTTTGGTTTGGTCTGTAACATGACTTTTTTAAAAGACTTCTATAAATATTATTGATATAATTCTTACTCTAACAAAATGACATTACAAGTAAAAATTATTCTGGCCATGAAGAGGATTGTAGTGACTGGAAGACTGTACAGAAGCTTGTACTGCAGGTCAAGGGATTTGCTTGGGCATGTCTTATATTTGTGCACCAGGAGTGATTGTAGGAAATGAGATGCCCTGATATGTTCTCAGGTCAGTGGGCTGTGTATTCTGGAATTTTGTTGCTGGAGAAAATTCACCGTAGCAGAAGTTTGCACTTCAGTGGCTCCTGGTGTGAGTTTCTTACATCTCTACACCATTGATGACTGTGTTTATTTCACATGGATATGAACCCCACTGTATGATCTAGAGCCCTTGTGGATATTTTTCTGTCAATCTATTCTTAAATAATCCTAATATTTTTAGGAGTATTTAATCACAGCAGTGGCCTGTGATTCCAAGGGCAATTGTATTCTGGCTAAAAAAGAAACCAAACCAAAACAAAAAACTTTCATATTTACATCAGTTTATCTTAAAGTGGGTGGGGGATTCCTTGGTCTTCTCTAACGAGGCAGGGCATTAGAAACATCTGACTGCTTCTCTTCCCTTATTTATTATATAATTTGAGTAATGCTACTGATCATTCATTCTTTCCAAAAGCTTTAGAGTTCTAACCAGGGTTTCTTCTTGTACCCAAGTCTCTCGAAGTCTTTAATTTATATTGTTCTTTTCTGCGTCTTTTCTATTTGATGTATCCTTTTTCAGATGGGGGTGACCAAAACTGAACACAGAATTCAAAAGTGAACACACACTATTCAAGGTGAGGGAATATCACTAGTTTTATATAAGGCATAGTATTTTTTGATATGTCTTTATCCTTTAAAAATAAATACTGATGTCCTGATTATTTTTGCTCCCAATTGTAAAATATTTTTTCTCAAGTAATCTGTAAAGTCATCTAGATTTTTCATTGAAGAGTTGGTTAATTTATAACATTAATTCTTAAAGGTAGTTAATTAATATTGTTTTGCCTTAATTTTCACTGTGGTTTACTATACACCATGTATGCTCTACTTCCTGTTGTTGTGTTGATCTAATAGCATATTTGAAATTCCTTCCGAAGACCATCACGAATGCACTGTAGAACCAACTGTTCCTTATGTCCTTCATCATTCACAGGTTTTGGCATTACATGGTTCCTTGCCATTTCATCCTTCAGATTATTAAACTGTACTTGCTTGGGAGGGATTTTTTTCTTTTCTTTTTTTTTTTTTTTTGAGTATTGCCACCTTGATATGGAATCTTTTGCCCAGAGTCTTTCCTGTGTTTTTGCAGATCTTGTAGAAAGGTTTGCATTCCTCCATGTTCATGATAAGGATTGGTAGTTGAAGAGCTGTACATGAGAATACTCATCAGAATGGCCATTACCATCTCTCCTTGACTTACTCATTACATCTGATCCTACTCTTAGACCTCCTTTGTTTAGAAGAAGAATTATACATCTCACAACCCCCTGGTTATTCCTCTCAGAGAAAGTACATGCTTGCATTCTGCTGGTGATGGTAGTGGGGGGAAAGAAGTCTGATTCTCAGGTTAGTATCTGATTTGACTTTAACTCTTGCAAATCGGGTTCATTTACATGAGTTCTCCAGGGCATGACTTTGACTAGGTCATTAAATTAAAAAAATTAAACATTCTACCCTTCTAACGATTTCCTTTCATTAGTATTTCTTAGAATGATAAGTGTGTTATATCCAGACCAGATAATTATTAGGCATTGTCACCATGAACAGTGGTAAATAGGGGTAGTAAAGTTTGGCTTATATAAGAAGAGTATAAGTTTTATGTAAAATGCTCATATTGGAAGCATTATCTCCATTAACCTTCAGCTATATAAATATATAGAACCCCAAATTTATGGAGAACCAGTATTAAAATTCTTATTGAGTACATTTGAAATTGCAGAGTTAAAATAGCATGGTAAGGATTATATGCCTGTTTGGAAAGAATTTTTCCGCAAAACCTGTACCAAAGAGCTGACGCGGCCAAGGACACACCAGCATTCTTGGTGCCCAGCATCTTTGGGATAGGCACTAGCACCTGGGGAATGGAAGCAACCCCATTACCTATGGAAACTGGTATGGGTGGGGAGTAAAGATTTTGGTCTGGGAAAGAATTGAAAGGAGTGGGAGATGTGAGGAGACAAGACTATTTCTGTATTCCTCACTTGTCTGGAGAGCAGCAGCCTGGTGGTCACTAAATCAGCCAGGGGCAAGTGATCCACAGTAGGTACCTGCAACCCTCTCATGCCACCAGGAGGGAAATAGAATAAAAATGGCTCAGCCTTTAGTCTCATTTCCTTGGTATGTGAGGGGATATGTGTACTGTGATTATGTTATAGGACCTTCAGTGGGAACATATTTGAGAAATTATTCCTGCATTCAATGGAATTTTTCATGAAATGAGTAGTTCTGGGAAGCTGCTGGTTTTATTACTTTATGCTGTTCTTCAGTTGTTATTATGTACATTAACTGTTGGATTTTAGCTTTTTCGTGGAACTTCTCTTCTAAATTGGATTTCTAACCAACCATTCCTAGGTAATGATCATTTGAAATGGCTTGACTTCTTACAGTTTTTGTCATGACTTATCTTGTCAATAAGGATAATTCTTGCTCTTCGTTCTTTGTTCCTCCAGTGTAAAAGATGGAAGAAATTTTCTGTTACCATGCTAAAGTTTTGATTTTTCTTTTTAGTTTTTGCTTGGGGTTTGGTTTTGTGGTTTTTTTTTGTTTTGTTTTGTTTGTTTTTTTAAATCCTCCATTAAGGAACTGTTTAATTTTCTTCAAATTTATTTATTTGTTGCTTCATTCCAAGGGGGCTGACAGGCTGAAGCTAAACTATTTTACGGAACGTTCTGGTCTTTGAGCAAGTTAATGGAACAAATTGTATGCTTTCTTTCCTCATAAACTTACAAAAACTTACAGAATAGTGTATGTATTAGTGGTCTGTGATGTAATAAACAGAAATGTGACTCTTCAAAGAAGCAGCTGAAGCAAATATGTATTTGAGTTTTTCAGAGTTTTAGGTAGTTCCAGTTGAAAAGTCTGAGCAGTGCTGGGTCAAGTGAGAAGGGAGGATTTCAGATGTGTTAATCTAGGAATTGTTGCTTAATAAAACAAATCTTTCCAGTGTAGTAATGTTGCATTTTAAGTTCTAAACGAAGTTTTCTGATAATGTTTTTAATTAACATTTTATTAACATTGATAAGAAGAAAATAGATGCTTTCTCTGTAAAATCTAGCTTTTGAAGTGTCCTTAAGAAGTTTAGAAAATTCTGGTGTTCTCTTTGGGATGTCTTGATAACAGATGCTATTTACCAAGTTGGTAGGTTCTGATGCACTGAACATCTTGTAATCTGTAGTAAAAACCAAAGAGGAGGGGGGGGTGTTGCTGTTTTGAGTGAGAGAAATACTGAGTTACACTGTTCTGGTTTTTTTTGAGTAATCTGGTGTTAAAGGGGCTTTTGGGACATCCAGAGTTCCTGCCACTCTGATGTCTTTGGTTGTAGTCAGAAAAGGGTATGCCTTCATTTTAAGCTGCATGTGAAAATACTTCTTGTATGAGAAAAGAGCTGAGGATCATCTTAAAAATAAAAGTTAAAGAATGACTCCCTCCACTTTAAAAATTTTCTCCTCAGTTCTCCAGATAGATTGTAACAGGGAGTTTAAAAGAAGGAGGAGCAGATGCAGGTGCTTTTGAGCATGATATTAACAACCTTTCCTTTACCAAATATGTTTGAGCTGTTTAAGACCAATTTGAACGTAATTGACCTCAGCTACAGCTGTCCTGTGACTTTGTTTGCTGTGAGAGTGCTGCTCCATTGTAAGGACTAACATGAAACATGGTAGGACACACTGAACCCGAAAAACAGCAGCTTTTCATCTTCCTCACCCCAGGCCAGCCTGAGAATGGGTTTTGTTCACTGTGCCATAGTTGTGGTGCAGGTAGCCCTGTCCAGGAGCACATTTACTTGCCCTTCCTTTCTGCATGGTAGGTCAGGTGTTGGGAAGTGAGGAGCACAGGTCTTACCTCTCCTGAAATACATCTCTTTTACTTAGACTTATTAGTGCTTTCCTTGTTGCCCATGAAAAGCCAACAGATTTACTGTATGTTGAAATACAATGAGCATTCTCTTTGTTGTGGTTTTTTTTTTTGTTT
>VXAU01002075.1:704152-733771 GCA_013399695.1 Formicarius rufipectus
TTTTTTTTTTTTTTTTGGCATTTTATCTACCTTTTTTCTTCTCTTCTTTACAATCCTGTCCCTCAAAAGAGATGAACAACAGACCGACCAACTGGGGCTATTTTTATACGGTGCACATATGAACCACGGAGTAAACGTAAGAGGTTTTAAAGAGCTTATTTTAGCAGAAGCATTTGGTAAAGCCCCTATATCCATAGGCTGTGTGTATATTCATTAACTATTCAGGGCTGTAACAGAATACAACAAAAGGAAGTGTATTTTAGCAGAGATCTGTAACAGCCATAGGCAGACTGGCAGCCAGCCAGTGGGTGAAGGCAGACGTTCCTCGCTGCTATTTCTGGTCTTGTGGCATCCAGAGATATTGAATTTATTCCTCGGGTAGCAGCAGTACCTCACACTTACTGCAGTGTCACGATCCCCAGAAGTTTACTGTAATCAAATCTTTGGAGGCAGTGGAAAACTGAGCCTCTCCAGTTTCTCTGCCAGCATGACAAGATTTATCCTTCATATGATTGCATCTGAAATGGTTTGGGACAAGGATGGGAAGAACCGAAGTGCCAGCTTGAATGGAAAGTACATAAATATTTAATAGAATGTCTTGTCCCATGGACTTTCTTATCGGTGGAAAGTCTTGGATTTTCCCTGTAGCAGAGGCCTGAGCAGCTTCACTGGTCAGAGATGAGGCAGAGCATCAGGAGTCCTTCCCCTGGTGGTGAACATACATCCTTGGAGTGTGGCCATGTTCAGCTTCTACCAACTGCCCCTTGTGCAAAGGGATGGAGGTGCTTCAGCTCCTGGCCTGCTGGATAGCTACAAAATAGCTTATCTGCCCCAATTTATCATAAGAATAGGCATTTGCTCCCAATCCAGTTCCCAAATCAGTGATTTAAAAAATATTTTGATGAAGGCTAATGTCAGAGGAGAATAAGATATGTAGGAATTTGCTATGATCAGAGAGTTTGGTTGGTTTGTGGAATGTCAGTAGACTACACCAGGATGTGCTGAAGAATAAGATGTGCCAGTTTTCACACAGGTGAGAAATCACATGTCACCTGGTCAGCTGGATGCTGCTGACCTGCCTGGCTGCACTGGGAATTACCCTGTTTTAGCCACTCTTCTGTGACACACTGAGCTAACAACAGACTGTCTGCTCCAAAAGTAGATCCCTTTACAGTGTGATGATTTAAATAATACTTTACATCTCCAGACGTCTTTCGGTATTAGACTGCAGATATAAATTAATTCCTTTTCCTTTTGTTAATAGCTTGAATGAGCTGGGAGGGAAGGTTTTAACAGAATGAATGCAATGGAAATGGATATTTGTGAAATACTTGAGTTGGTTCCGCATGAGCAGAAGTGTTAAAAGCCTCTTTAGCAGCTGTGTCAATACCAATTTTTCTGGTTCTTGAGTGCAGAAATAAATTCAGATGCTGTTGGTTAAATAATTTACATTTGTTTTAGGTGAAAAATAACACCTGCTCTGTTCAGCAAACACAGTGTTTTCATTTAAGTGATTTAAAAATTGATCACATTGAACTGATATGAGTACATTAAGGGATTTTGAGTTATGTAATTAAATTGATACTTTGCATAGATTTAAGTGTACTGTCCAGTTGGGAAGTGAGTGAGCAAGTGCATTTTCTGATAAAACTTCAGTTTTTGTTTAAGATAAGAGAGTGTATTATGTTTAGAATGTAGTTAAAGACATATAACATTGAGTGGATGAATCACTTGAGATATACTGGAGGAAAGGGAAAAGTGTTGAATCTGTTTTTCAGACATATCAGTTATTTTCATGTACATAGCAAACTGATACTTGTAGGGAAAAAAGCAAAACCACATTGGAGCTGCAAAATGTTACCAGAGAGTACCAAGATAAAGAAAAATGCAATTTCTGATGCTATGATTTTATTGAAATAATTAGCCTGTGTTATCAGGTAACAAATTTATATTNTGTTTTCCCCAAGGAAAAACTGCAGTAACCCTGTTTAATTTGCAGAGCACCAGAGATCATACTGGGATTGCCATTTTGTGAAGCCATAGACATGTGGTCGTTAGGGTGTGTGATTGCAGAGCTGTTTCTTGGATGGCCACTGTACCCAGGAGCACTGGAATATGACCAGGTAGTAGAATAAATCTCACAAGCATATGCACATTTTCTGCAACCTAAGGATTTCAGATCATTAAATCCAGAATTGTGAATGTTAATAATATCCCCTATTCTGTAGCGTTTCTTCAAGTCTGTTCAATGCTTTTAATTTAGTCTTATCGATTGTCCTAGAAACATAAATCCTGTTTCTAAACCACACTGTATATTATGCTGCTCTTTTGAATTAAATTTCCCTTTGTCCTCCTCCCTCCATCTCACAAAATGCATGTTGGTACTGAAGCTGCTTCTCTGATGGAAACCAAAGGTTGTGGTTGCTGTCATGGCACGGTCATCTCTCCCTTGCCATGATGAACGGGGCTGACTCTGGAATGTCTATTCAGTTGTCAGGATTAATTGTCTCCTGAATACCCTCTGATGCTTTCTGGAAATCCAACAAAGCTCAAAGTTTTGGGAGTCTGTACTTCATGAGGAAGGAGACTCAAGTGTCACAATAAGGATGTAGAAGTGCAGTGGTAGAGCTTGGAGGTGTTGAAGTTGTGCCTTTGCCTTGTTGGAGTCTTCAGCTGCTGACACCAACAGCATTAGTGAACTGACTTAAAAAAAACCCATGTTGTTTCTAATGAGACATGCAGAGCATTTTCTATTTTAAGCACTTCAGTTTTCTAGCCTAATGTGGAATTTAATCAGCATCCTTATCCCCACTTGATTTTGAATGTTGAAAGTAAAGAAATTCCTTGGAAACCCTGCAAGTAACAGCACTGGCTTCTTGCTAAGTTCTCTGCATCTTTGATTCAGCATTGAGTTTAGGGCCAGTTCCCTTCAGCATGACATTTAGATTATTCAAGTCCTGATCATGTAGTGGGCTTTTGGCTGCCTGTGCTTACAGATCAGACCTACTTTCCTAGAAATTCATTTGTTAAAACCATTGTCAGGGAAATATATTAATTTTGTGTTGATTTTGGTAATGTTTTGTATTTCAGTTTACATAATTTACACAAAATGCAGCATTTCACACGTAGAAAGTGAGCTATGAGGGGGAGCATGGGTTGATGCTTGAAGCATTTAGAAGACTTTTTTTGCTGTTAAAATGGAAAATAAAAAACATCTAACAACCATATAGTTCACTGTTCTTTTTAGGCATAATGGGAAGGCATTTGTTTTTGGAAAGAATCTGTAATAACTGTTTCAAAAATTTCCAAGAATTTGGCAGATTTATTTATCTCTTACTTTGGAAGAAAATAAAAAATAGATGCAAAATATGCAGTTTCCAGGATTACTTCCACTGTTGAACCCTGTCCTTCTGTAAATAGCTATTAAAAGGGGTGCTGCTGTGGGTAAACCCAATTCATGTCTTCTGACGTTGATCACACACGATGGCAGAGGCTGTTTCTGGATGTGCAGTGCTGCTTTGCACCACATCTTCAGTCACTTGTGGTGAAGTTGGGGTTTGACTGTAGCAAATGCTGCCTGTGTCCCATTCTTTCCTCAAATTAACTTGTGATTTGGCACGATGGCAGCAGCCCAGACTGTCAATTAGTGTGTGCCAACAGGCTTATGTCGTTGTGAGCTCTGACTTCTGGACAGGGAGCAGCAGCAGCATAAAGCTCAGTCTCACGGTTCTGAGGATGTTTTTTTCAGAATAACATGAAGCCCCATTTGAAAGGACAAGAACATTTTTTACCTCCCCACCCCACCACAGGCAGGTTGTCTTGTATGAAACCCAGGCAGGTGAAGGCAGTTTAGTACAGAGCACAGAGTGCCTGCCTTATAGTTTGGCTTATCTTAGCTTTCGAGAGGCAAGTTCTAGCTTGAACCATGTTGGACAGATGCTGTCCAGATCCTGTTGGACAGTGCAAGCAAACAGCATTGCCACCAATGTCAGCCACCTTCCAAAGTGCTGTGCTTCCTGCAAAGGACTGTGTGGATTAGCAAGGCATCTTGATGCCCGTAGCATTTCCTGCTTGCTTCAAAAGTGAGTACTGAGGTTGAGACGTTTAGTTAAAGAGTGACATATCCTTCAGGTTTGCTGGAAGCATGAGTTAATAACTCATCTAACAACTTGTCTGACCCTCATGTTGGAGAAGTGGTGGTGGAAGAGGGGCTGTAACCTCCCCTGCACCAGCAGGAGTTCCCTTCCTCCAGCCAAGCTTGCCACCATGCTCCAACACGTCTGCAGAACTTGCTTCCAAGAAATTTGGTTCAGGATTTTTCTCAGTATACGTGAGTACGGCTGTGGTAGGAGATGACTTCCAAGGAAATTCCTTTCCTCCTGCTACAGGGTGTGTGCCACTGAGTAAATAGACAGGCCAGGGCTTTGTGCTGCATTTCCCCCCTGTCCTCCTGCTATGTGGCAACCATCCCACCAGCCCTGGAAAGGGAGCTCTTAGTTCTTGTATTCATTTGGGATTAGAACCAGTGACAGCTGTACTTCCCAGGGGGAAATAGCTGTGTGCTCTGAGCTTTGCTGCTCATCAGAAACAGGCACAGGTGCTCAGCTGCTAAATTTTTGAATTAATGCACTGTCTCTTCCCCACAAGTTTTTCAATCTTTATAAGTGATCTAGAAACCTTTCTGGTCAGAGTGGGATTCTCTTTACTTCCCAAGGTAGAGAATTATGGAGAATTCCAAAGTTGGCAGGATTGCATTTAGTTCCTCCCCACTTGGGTTTGTCACAGACTCTTCAGCAGAAGCCTCATGTGTATCTCTCCCCTCCATTGCTCATTGTTTTTTCTTCTCTCACATGCTCCTAGCTCTCTAGAATAAAGGCATGTTGATCATTTCAGTGGAGAAGACTCATAAAGCTAGTCCATTCCCAGTGCACTCAGAAGCAAAGTTTCTTGGATGAGGACAGTGGATGCCTGGAGGTGGTGCATGCACCCCCTTTCCACATGGAACATTTCCTTGCAGTGTAGGGGTGTCAGGTGTGGAACAGACTGATGCACTGGCAGCAGCAATTGGGTAGGATTTTTATCAAGCTAGGTAGGAAGGGCATGCAAAAATAAAAAAGTCATCAAAGTTCTGCATGCAAACAAAGCACTCCCACTGATTTTGCTGTTTAGAATTAAAACAGTACATTTAGGATGTGAATGGGTTGAGGAGGCGATGACAGCCAGTCTCCCCAGCGCCTTGTTTTGGTGACCCAACCTAAAAAGCTTGCTTATATAGGTCACTTCAGAGGTTTGTTTATGGATGGCTTTCTCTGACGGAGGGAGAGAGCTGTACCAAGTGCTCAGTGTGAGGTTTCTCCCCTATGTAAGATGTAGCTGTTGAGCTGTGGTGCTCTGAGCGTGGTTCATTTTGCCATTTTAAAAACGGAATTAAGAGTTTTTAACTGTGTGGATTGGACTTTGCAAAAATAAGAGATAAATTATTTTTCCTGGTTCATTTTCCCCCAGATTCGTTACATTTCACAGACTCAAGGTTTGCCAGGAGAGCAGTTGTTAAGCATGGGAACGAAAACTGCAAGATTTTTCTGTCGAGAAACGGATGCACCATATTCTAGTTGGAGATTAAAGGTAAACAGTATAATGTGTTAGAAAACAGCATATAATTTTGTGAGCAGAGAAATCAGCTTGGCCAAGATTCACTGCAATACCACCATCACCCTTCTGCATCTCCTGTGTTTTTTACCAGCTCCTGCTCTATATGCCTTCCATTTTTTCCCTTCCCCAAAAGCAGCACTCCAAGCTCATGCCCACATTTCCTTCCAGAGGCAGCTCTGGTGCAGCTGCCAGGCTGTGCTGTGGCTGCTGCAGGGCTGCACTGCTTTCACACTAAGCCTTGTATCTCCAAAGGTACTAAATGAGTGGGATTGTTTTGTTTTCTTCTCTTTCTTGCTCCTTTACTGCTTTTCACTTCACTTAAGGAATTTGTCTCTGAGGCCCACAATGCTCTGTCGAAATTTGTCCAAAACTGGCTTCAGGATCATAAGTTCCTAGGAGAAAAAGGAGATTAAGAAAAAACATGACTGTGTACAGCTCATTTCCTTCAGCTCCCCTGCTAGAACAGTCTTTGCTGGCTGAAAGCTGCAATACAGCGAGTGCAGACCACGTTAAAAAGAAGGCCCTTCTGTGCTCTGCACACCTCACTTCTGCCTAACCAGCCTTATTGCACAATGGCCATAAGCAGAGCTTTCCTTTCCTATGCAAATAATTTTTTAAATTGTATTGCTTCATGGTGCAACCTCACTGAGTTTGCAGAGAGCTCAGGGAGTCAGTTGACCCGAAATTTCTGTGGTAGCAAAGAGCTGGCAGCTCAGAGCGCGAGTTGCGTAACTCTCCGCCGTAACTTGGTACAGCTGGGCCCCGTTGTGTAAGAATTCTCCAGTTACACCCTCCTGGTTCATCCAGCATTCTCTCCTCTCCTGTCATCTTCTGTAGTTCTTCTCTGTCGTCCTGAGGTGACAGTCTGCACTTGGCTTCTCCCTATTGAAGAACTTAGACAAGTTCTCGATGCAGAAGTTGTCACCTTGCGGAGGTTAATTAAGGGGTTTGGTATGAACCATTGGCCATTGCTTGCAGATTTTGTCAAAGTGAAAATTTTGGAAACTTTTCTGTAATCTGTGTGTTAATTTTCACCCCTCCCCCCTCCCCAAATTCCCTCCTTGCAGTACCAGCCTACAGGTGCTGCCTGTGATGAAGGAGGAAAATTGTAAGAGAAAGGGGTAGACCAGCTCATGAATCACGGATGAGTTGTTTCATTCTTCCTCTAGGATTTAGTTGTTTGTTTCATACTTCAGTATTTAAAATATTTATACCAGCTGTTGTGTATGTGGAGGAAGAAAAGCATAAAAATAAAAAAGGGAAAGAGAAAGCAGTTGAATGGAGACTGCCTGGTTTTTGGTTTTATTTTTTTTAACAGTTATATGATGTTACTGCTGTTTGGAGTTAAAGATCTGAGGAAATTAGTAAAATACAAGTAATAGAAAACCTGTTATATATAAAAATATAAGCACATGAGAGACTTTCATTGTACAGCTCTTTGCTAGGCTTCCAGCACTTCCTGCACGATTTACAAACTGTTGTAAACCAGTTCTGATATCAGATGTAAAATGTAGTAGTTTTTGACTTTTGATTTAGGGGATGAAAATAGACAGCAAAGCGCTCTACAAATATTCAGTTAAAATACTAATTATTTGAAAAAACCCAAGAGTGTTTTTTAGGTCAATAAATGTGTAAAGTTGCTTTGTAGTTATGAGTGACTCTTACTGACAGCTTCTAAACTCAGCTTTCCTTTTTGTTTTTCTTTTTTTGAGACATTGGAAGAACACGAGGCAGAAACAGGTATGAAGTCTAAAGAGGCCAGAAAGTATATTTTCAACAGTTTGGATGACATAGTGCACGTGAGTATTAAAGCTTTCTTCCTTTGCAAAAGGAATGTGTGTGGGAATGAATGCTGATTTTCAAACATTTTGCTAGTTTTGAAAAGAAATGCCTTCTAGAATATTATTTATTGTGTCTCACTCGTATCCATTGTTCTTTGCTGCTCTGAGGGAAATGTCTGGTTGTGTTGGCCCTTTGGGCTTTTAATGAAGATCTTCCATTGTCATTGCTTGTGTTAAACAGGGTACTTGTCCTTGTGGTGGGGGAACCCTTTAATTTTATATGATGTACAGTTTCTCTTCTGCCTTAGCTACTATTATGGGTAAAATAAAGAATGCATATGGAACCTGCTATCTTAACTGTACAGTTTCCAGTATAATTCTGTTATCTTAACAATGTATTTCTCAGTGTAGTTTATTTATTTTTTTTTTAAACCAGTGGTTTCCTCACTTTTTCTTGGCTTTAAACTCTCTAGTCAATAGCTAAAGGAAATTTTTCATTGTCTTCCATATCCTGAGAAAATAATCAGATTTGGTTGCAGTGTTGGCATTAATGCATGTTTGAAAGTGTTTTTTGAAGATTATCTCTGTAGTTTGAGTTAGGCCATATGAAAATATTTATTCCAAATCTTATTTCTTAAATTCCAAGTCCCAGATGAGAAAAAAACCTTCAGGGCTTTTTAGCTGGGAAGGGTGCAGAACAAAAGTCACCAGTTCCAAGCCAATTGTTTTGAGATAAACTAACAAAAGGCTGAATATTGGTATTTTGTAGCAGACAATAACAGAAAGAGTTAAACTAATATGCTTATCTTCTGTGTGACTGTTTTGTTCAACGCCAGGTGAACATGGTGATGGATTTGGAAGGAAGTGACCTGTTGGCAGAGAAGGCAGATAGGAGGGAATTCGTCAGTCTGTTGAAGAAAATGTTACTTATTGATGCTGATTTAAGAATCACTCCAGCTGAGACCCTGAACCATTCTTTTGTTACCATGAAGCACCTCCTTGATTTTCCTCATAGCAACCAGTATGTAACACAGAAATCTCTGTTGTTGCAATTCATTGGTATGGTACTGTTGTTTCTTCTGCTATCAGAGAGAAAAAGTCTTTGTAATGTCTTAGGGAATTCTTTCAAGTGCTTGCAATATTAGATACATCTACTGGGTCAAGGCAATGGGTTGAATAACTGTGTTTTTTCCTGAAAAGTTACAGTTACAGCAATAGATTTCTAAGTTGTTTTCATACATCGTTGTTAAAACTCCAACATGGCAGAAACGTGGGCTTGATATTTGGAAGTATGAAGAGCCCTAGTTCCAGTCAGTCACTGAGAGCCAGGATAGGCATTTCCTCCTGAGGATAACATCTCAGTGCTTTCTTTTATGTGTTGATCAATGTGGAGTATACTGAAAGTTTTCTTGCAGTTCTGGAGTTGTGTATTTCCCCGTGGATTTCCTGAAGTGCAGGCATTCTGCCGAAAGGGCAAGATTTACATCCATTTAGTTTCCTCTCCTTCCTGTTTGTACACAGCTGTTAGAAAATGGTGTTAGATGGAAGGGGAAGGAAATAACAGTATTTTCCTGGATTTTAAAACAGGCATTACAGAGGCTTGATGTGACCATAGTAACAGCAGTGTTTCTTTTCTCCTACTTCTGTGTGTGATGCCATTCTGTGAAACTGGAAAGTGTGGGCTTTGAACTATTTTTTTTTTATTTACCTTCTTCTGGGGAATTGTTTTATCCATTGAACAACATGAAATTGTGATTAAAGCAACTTATTTTCTGGTTTTGATAGAGTGAAGTCCTGTTTTCATATCATGGATATTTGCAAATGCAGATCAAATCTGTATGACTTAAGCAATCGCAATAAAACATCACTTATGAGATCAGTTGCCTCAGGCAGTGCAGCCAACCTGACTGCGAGCTTTACCAAAATTGGTCCAGTAAGAAGTCAGGTAAAAACAATGTTTTGTGGGTTTGGGGCTTTTTTTTTTAAATTAGTTTTTTTTTTAACCATAAGTTTAGTTAATGCAGTTTTTCTAATTAATAATTAAAACAATAACATCTGTTAAGTGACAAAATCTTCTGTCTTTTACTCTCATTTTTTCCTAATGTTTTCTTAAACGAACCGTTTAGAATTGAGCATGTTTCAAATTAAGCCACAAACTGGGATTGCCAGTGCTGTATTATGGTGCCCTCCAGTGGCCAAATGGAATGGCTTCCTGTGCAATGTATTTGAAATTTAAATTTTTGTAAGTTGTTTTAGTTGTTTATTATATGAAGTGGTGGGACAAGCGTGTGAGGGATTTAGAGTCACAGTGATGGTAACCTTGCCTGTGTTGGATCTGTTCCCATAGGCATTGACTGCATCTGCCCATTCAGTTTTGCACCAAGGGATACCACTGCAGGCAGGAACCGCTCAGTTTGGTTGCAGTGATGTTTTCCAACAGGCACTGATTATATGTCCTCCAGCTATTCAAGGTATGTTCATCTGTAGCTGTCACAGTTCCTAAAATATGAGTGTCACCATCTGTCTGTTACCAGTATTTGAGTTTTCCATTATTTGCAATTAAGGTTTATATTTAATAGAACTTAATTGTGTCATTAAAAAATTAGCATGTGAGCCAGATGCAGATACATTGCACCTTTCTGAAAGAAAAACAGCAAATCAGCATCTCCAGAAAATGATTTAAGCAATCCAGAGCCCATCTTCATGCACCACACACACAGGTAAATTTATATCCTGGCTCAAATAGAGCAACAAAGTGTGAAAGCTGAAGAGAGAGAGCAGGGTATTCTGAACTGAAATTTGAGAGGAAGCAAAAAAGATGAAGGGAATATCAGTGTCTTTTTCTGGTAGTGGTCATTTATGGAGAGGGAAAGGTAGTTTATATTGTTTGCTTACTGACGTAGCTGGATTATAGTCTTCATCTCCAAAAATGCGATTTATTTGTCTTGGTGATGTTCAGCTTCGTGTTGAGATCAGGTCTTGAAATTAAGGAGTTTATAGGAAGTAGGGTTTTTTTAAGAATAACCCTCAGACTCCTCCTTAGTTCTCCTGCTGCATTTTGAAGTGTCAGAAATCACACTGGATTCACTCTGGTAAAAAAAAAACCAAAAACATTTTAGCTGAACTTAAACCCCAGAAAGTCTTAATCTCTATAGGTAAAGACAGTTACAGCAGATTTTATCAGTAATGTTATTTGTGGCAGCTGCATCTCCCTTGAGTTCCAGAAACTCATGAAAGGTCTGAGTATCCACTGGGCAGTGTCAGAGGCTATATGAGGTAAATGTATAGCTGCTTCATACCGATTTCCTTCTGAACAGTTAATTATGTAAATTGTATATATTCTTTGCACAATTACATACTCCATAATTAAAACCCCCTACTCTTCTCATTATTCCCAGATGAATAAAGTGATTTATAGAAAAGGAAACAGTACAGGCAAATACTTTATCTGTGATCTGTATACAGTGTTCTTAATATGATGATAAATTTCCATATTCTTAATATGATGATAAAGTTCCAAATTTAAATTCTGCTACAGCTGAAATGAAGGGAATATATTATTTTCATCACATAGGTGATGAGTTGTTGACACAGATGAGAAGGGATATTAATGGTATTTGACCCTGCTTCAATGTTTCCCAGCTTGGCTTCTCTGTGGAATATCAGAAGTGCTAAAACTTGCTGCTTCTATCAGAGCAAAGATGTTGCTCTTCTAGATGGCTGTGGGGAGAAAAAATCAGATGCATTTCAAAACTAAAAGCTTTGAAGTGCATGGCTATAACTTAGTTCTGTGTTATGACATGAGAATTACATCAGATGAAGATTTTCTTTCATCTCTCACCATAAAGAATCAAAAAAAAAAAACCCAACCAAAACACTTTTAAACTCGAGTTTCCTTAGTAGTTACCTCTGAACACCTATTGCTTAATCTTTGACTAAAGCACAGGGCATGAGGTTCATTTAGAAAATGAGATTAGGTATATTTTTCCCAGCCAGTTTTTTCTTCCACCATAGCTGTTCTGTTGGAGTATCTGTTGAGAAAAATGCCTCTTTCATTTTAGTTTGACATTATTATGTCTAAAAGTGTTATTACTGGTAAACATGGCAGCATTGCTACCTGTCTGTTAGTTTCCTGTGACAATAATGATACCTGTAGAGGGCATGAGATGCATCTTTTTGGTATCACATTCTTGTGGTAATATTCTAACAGAGCTACAGTTTGCATTATTTTGATGAAGGGAGGAACAAGATTATGGATTCTGCAGCAAATATTTGATGAAATACACAGAAAAGTTTCCATGGTTTCCCACAAAACAGGTGCAAAGAGGGGCATTATACATGTGGCACTGTCAGCTATTAAAAGCTAGGAGGAATGGGTTTCAGCCTGCTGGAAATACAGAGCATGAGATGTGCAGGAGTCAGTTGTGAGAAGCTTTCAAATTCAGTTCTGCTTCCTTTCAGATACTTTTAATGTAGTTTGATAAATAGTAAATGCTTAGCTTTGCAGAACTTTCTGCCAAAGGCACTCCTCTTTCTAGTAGTCTGTTTCCAAGTGATAGGTATTGGCAGTTCTTTCTGGAAATTACAGCATCAAATATTCGTGCAGATAAATTGCAGCACAAAAATCTTTAGGTGTTGATTTGTTTGGCTTGAAAGCCTACATGATGAAATTGGATCATAAACATGTCACAAAAAATCATGAAATGTTTTCAAATTGTCCTCTATGTTTGCATTTTGCTGAGAAAATATCTGCAAGACTGGTGTTTGCTGAAAGCTTGGGTATGTTTTTCTCCCTGCTAGGAATTCCTACAAACCCCAGCAAACCCAGCAGCTTCTCCCTGAGGGTGGACAATGCAGTTCCACTGGTGACCCAAGCCCACGCAATTCAGCCACTACAGATTCGAGCAGGAATCCTTTCTCAGGTTGGCTCACTTGAAAGGAGAAATCTTTTTTATTTTGTTGTTAGTTAGTAAATGTTTTTAAATGTGGAGTTCTGTTGCAGTCCCTCTTCTGTTCTGTGCTGAACTTCAAGCAGTGAATGTAAATTCAGTCGTTCCAACCTGTGTCATAAAATCTTCTCTGCTTCTCAGCAGACGTGGTCGAACCAGACCCAGCAAATCCTGGTTCCTGCATGGCAGCAGGTAGCACCAGTGGCAGCTCCTGCAACATCTCTGGCCTCTGATCCTGTGGCTGGCCCACAGAGGCTTGGAGACTGGGGGTAAGTCCATGCATTTTTGTGCAACACCTTAGTGGCTTTGATGTAACAAGGACTATGGATGCTGATGCAAATGGCTTGCAGTGTAAAACCGCCTTTCCTTTTCCTCAGGAAGATGATTACCCAGGGCACTCATTACAACTCAATGATACCACAGCCTCTTCTAACACATCAGATAACCTTGTCTGCCCCTCAGCCAATTAGTGTGGGCATTGCACACGTGGTCTGGCCTCAGCCTGCAGCTACCAAGAGGAACAAACTGTGTCAGAACAGGTGGGTAGAATATTTCTAACATTCAAAGACACTGTTCCTGTTGTTGCTGTTTTGCAGGCAGGGGAGTAACCTATAAAAGAGGCTTGTTTGCTGGAGAAAATTACTCTTAAACAGTCTTTTGGGAAAATGTATCTTTTCTGCCTTAAGTTTTCAATGTTGTTTTGGTAATAGACCAGGTGGAAAAATATTTGCAGTAGTAAGATGTTTTAGTTTCTTTTCATTATTATGTGTCTATCAAGATAAAAAGTTTTCTGTACAAGTTTTGGGAAGATACAAGTTCATATTGAGGGAGTGCTACTGGGATACTCTTGAGTTTATGTGTGTGAGGATATATCAGGTTTAGACAACTGAAAATAGAGATGCTGTATAACTAGGTTGCAATTTGCCTTGCAGTCGTCTTAAGAACAGTCTTTCTTTTACTGGTGGCCAAAAATGCTTCAGCTGTTTGCAGAAGCAAACATGCCCCACGGCCATGCAAAGTATTAGCAAAGGTGTGGGATGCTCAATAAAGGGGAAAGCAGATGTTATAGGGGCAATGTCAGCATTCCTGTATTAAGCAAGGAGTTCTTCTGGAGGCCATCAGCTTTTGTTTTCAGGGAGAATCTCTGCAGGAAGTCCAGCCAGGTTTTGTTTGCTTGTTTTTCACCTGAAAGGGATTTTCATTTCTTTTTTCCCCTATAAGAGTGAGATTTTCTATGTACTGTATTCAATGGTTTTGTAAATGTCAGTTTGAGATATTGCACAGTTTGGATATTTCTTGTCAATACTTGAAATCATCTATGACAAATGTTTATGACCGTGTTTACCGTTTTGTGGTTTTCTTTGTATTATTTTAGCAAATCTGTGGTTTAGCCTACACTGCTTTGCTTTGGTTTTGCTGAGAACAGCCGGTTTTTAGATCCGCTCGGAGAGATTCACTCAATGCCAACCGGTGTGTTTCCTTCGCAGGAGCAACACATTACAAAACACCAACGTCCACAACTCAGCCTTTTTATCCCCAAAGATCCTCAGCCTGAAGGCCGTGAAGAGAACGGGTTGCGTGGAAGTGCCGGACAACGTGAACTCTGCGGGACAGGGCGGCCGGTGCTGCGGGGGCTCGCTCAGGCTGGACCCCGCGGCGCGGCTGCGGCGGGCGCAGCGCCAGGCGCTCTTCATCGCCGGCTCCCCCAGCCCCGCCGTCAGTGTCATCACCATCGGCAGCGACACGGATGAGGAGGACATGGCGAGGGCGCACTCGCTGAGGGAGTGAGAATCGCTGCTCCTTTTCAGTCTTCCTGTTATTGGGGTTTATTTGTTTCATGAGGTTTGCTCAGGGAGAGCCGTCTTAGCACAGCTACTGCGTTTAATGGGTCCAAGTTAGGAGAAACAATGCTCTTCTGATCAAATTTCAGGAGGAATTTAACTCTGTGGAGTGATATTATTGGAGAGTAAACAACACTCAAGACTCTTCTCTAATCCATGTGCATTAGGCATTTTCAAACCATACTACTTTTAGGTGCAACATATTTTTGTTCTTAATAATGCCATGCCCTATTTGTGTGCTGAAGAGTCTGGCTTAGTATAATCAATGTTACCATTCTACCAGTAGCATCCAGTAAATAATATTACATACATATGGGTAGAAAACATTTCTCTAACAGTATGAAAGGATCTGCCTTTGGATATAAAAGCAGGTGCTGGGTATGGTCCCCCAGTGGAGTTTTATTTCATAGAGCCATCACAAAAGTATGCTTCGTTTTAAATGAGGGCTTAAAAGTTTAGCGTTTGTTTGACCTCGTTTTTATTTGTGATGATTCTGCACTGGATGAACCTGTGTTTTAAATTTCAGCTTTGTCAGAGGTTTCAAGGCTCTGAACTGTTGCTCTCAATTTTTTTCTCCACTTGTTTCAGTATTGATTTAGTAAAAAACATTCATTTAATGGGTTTCAAAAAGTGCATGTGTAGTCTAGAATTTCAAAAGAACACTGAAAAGGCTTGAAAATCTGGTTTGGATGTAAAAGAAGCAAGGAGTCGGATATGAATTGACATATAAGGGACATTTTCTAATACTGGAGGGCTTTTTAGTCTCAGTGGCGAATGAGAGGTGGTGTGTTTGCTCACCCTGTGTCTGTGTGGCAGGTGTGAAGGCAGCCTGGAGTGTGAAGCCTGCCAGAACACCCTGAACATGGACCGCGTGTGTTCCCTCAGCAGTCCTGACAGCACGCTGAGCACCAGCTCCTCCCAGCAGTCGAGTCCATCGCCCTGCAAGAGGTCCAACAGGTAAAAACTTGTGCTCCCTTCAACAAAAAGGAAGCTCCTCGTATGCAGCAGGCTCAGTTTATACTAAAAAATGCAGAAGTTTTGTTTTGTTGCCATCTGGTGAGGCTAAATGATCTGTTTAAAAATTCATGTACTGGCCTGCACAGAGACTGGTCTGTTATCTTTCCTAGCAGATCTCTCTTGCTACATTGGAAATTTTCAGAATAGTGAATGAATGGTGTTTACAGAAGAAATACCAACAGTTGCATGCAACTTCCATTAGCATAAAAATCTGGGGTTGCAAAATGAAATAAACCAAAGTAGGGTGTGACAGTTTGGAAGTTACTGGATTGTCTTTAAGTTTTGCAGCCTCTTGCTCTCTCATTGTGTATCTTTTAATCTTTAATGACACTGATGCCTTTTTTCTTCTACCAAACATAAGCCTCACTTATGGGAACACTGTTCATATCAGCACATTTTTTTTTCTTTACTGCCTCATGTCTAACTTAAGCCTTCATTTTTGTATATTGTTCAAAATCCACTCTTACAAAACCATTGAACCACTGAACTATTTCATGGCATTTTTTCCTACAGTAATGGAGATGTTGACTCTAAAGCATCTGTCTGTGTGACACTTAGGAAACATGGACTTGTGAGACAGTCAGAAGATCCCACTGACTTGGGATGCTCTCGCTGGGGCACCTGCAGGTGGCTGTTCCTCTTATTTCAGTCCCTGCCTTTCTGGTGCAAATATCTCAAAACTGTAATTGTTTCTACTTGTGGCACATCTACAAATTAGATTCTTACGTAGGAGCTTGTTGACCAAGAGATATTTGGTATATATAGTTGCTGGTATTGGTGAAAAGTGTGGTTTATTATGATTTACTCAATATCCCATAGAAATTCTGTGATCTACAGATGCAACCAATTTCTTTCAAGCAACCCATAACCACAAGCAATTCTTTTATTTTTATTGTACAGTTCACTTCCTATTTCCTGTAGAATAGCTTTCTGTACAGAAAAGAGTGATTCAAAATTGGAGCATTTCATTGTGCAAAATGAATTCAATTAGGGTCTTAATGAAAAAGGTTTGTTTGAAATAATTAAAGGTTCTATCACAGTGTGTATTGGCAAGGAGATGGAACTGCTAGTCTGTACAGGAAATTTTATATGTTTTAAATGGACAGCTTGGCTTAATGATGCTTTTAATGG
Source organism: Formicarius rufipectus (assembly GCA_013399695.1). Classification (NCBI taxonomy): domain Eukaryota; kingdom Metazoa; phylum Chordata; class Aves; order Passeriformes; family Formicariidae; genus Formicarius; species Formicarius rufipectus. Next base: position 720,524 of record VXAU01002075.1, read on the forward strand.
ATGATTTATATATATATAAATCCTTTTCTGTATATAAATACAATCTTCTCCTTCGAGGGAAAAAAGAGGGGGCTTAAAAAACTTGCCAGAGTTAAATAAATGGGCTAAACCAGTTATATTCCCCTTGTCCTATTTTTTAAGCTTTTGTCATTTCTGACAGTAAAAGAAGAAAATAACTAGAAGCACTTGAAGAATTCCCATTCAAATAGTTGTGTCTTAGTAAAGATTTAGGTAACAGAATGTATCTGAGAGGCTTCAGGTAGAGTTACTGGTTGGTAGTTAACATTGTCAGTCCTCTGATATTCTCTACTATCAAAACATTCAAAGTTTCAGATAAGTTTTTATAAGGACCTGCTTGATTTTGCAGTATTTTCTTTGAATTGCAAGGGACTGACCTGTAATTAAATTCCCCTCTGTAATTCAACTTTATATCAATAGCAGAAGAATGTGTCAGATTCTGGTTTCATTAGCATTCAACTTAATAGAAGTCATATAATGAGGAACCTGAATCAAACATAATCAGAGAAATACAACTAATTGCTCACTAGATGTCACAGTATTACTATTTGCTACTTAAAAAACTACTCAGAGGTACCTATCTCTGTTAGTTAAGTCTTTAGGTTTTTGTGCCTGTGTCAAAGCAATTTTTCACAAAAAATTAATTTTTATAAATGGATTTATTTATATTGTCTTATTTTAAGCAACATGCTATAAGGACATGTTACATTAGCTATAAAATCACTAAAGGACTTGACCATATGTTCAGGTGTTAGTGAATTCACTACTGTTTCTTGCATGTTTTAAGTTAAGCAAGTATTCCACCAATTTTTTAATGCAAACTGGAGTTTTCATGTTTTTCTAGCTTATAGAAATTCTCATACCTGTCTCTGAACTAGGAACTTTGCTACACTTGCTGTTTCATTCTGCTCTGCTAAGTGAAGGGTGTGTCTTGCTGTCTCTATATATCTATCTAAACCTGGCACAGTCCCAACTGAGAGCTTGTTAAATTTCTCTTCTGTTGTTGTCAGTGATGCCTCTGTGATGTGCCTTTGGCTTGTGTAATAAATAATGCATAAATGAGGTTCATATCTCTTCTGACTATATACCTCACTGTAAATTAGTTTCCTTTCCTTGGGTGTTTAGTCCTTGCTGCCTAAAAGGTGTTGTGCTTCTGGTTCCACTGCCTGAACCATGGTCTTGCTTCTGGCAGCTGGCATTTACCATCTCCTCAGCCCTCTCTTCTTCTGATGCAAGCATGGAGCTTCAATAAATGTTAGCAAGGGCTGTTGAGTTGGTTTCTCTACCTTGTTCCCCTTCCAGCTGCTTTGGTAAGAGCAATGGTTGAATAAATGAGTTTGCACCACTCAACCAGCAGGGATTTCACAGACTGCAAGTGCCCAAATAGCCACTGTGTAAGCAGAAGGTTGTGTTTGTCTCTGTAAACTAAATGTGTGAAACAATCTGTCACTCAGGCACAGGCAGTGCTCTAGGGGAGCTTCAGAGACCTAGTTCTTCAGTAGAAAAGGTCTCCTGTAACAGCTGGTGGTTGGGATGCAGATGAAAGGGAGCTGCCTGTCACTGTGCAGATGCTTCCTCAGCGTCCTCTGTCCTGTTGTGACTCTCACAGGGCCCAGGGATGGCTTTTCACAGGATGTGGCTGATTTCGAGAAGGAAATGGGATCAGTATGTTCTCGTTTGCTACTGTGATAACCATTCAGAGACCTTTATGTTTTCATTCAGGAAGAAATGAAATAAACTTCTTCAACTTTTTATTTGACCTAAACATCTGAATTTCAGGTGGCTTATAAGAACAGGATTATTAAAAACATAAATGACAAAGTGAATGCAAGTTGGATTACAAGCCTAAGTCTTTATGTAGAGGTTACCTCCTTTCTCTGAACCTTGCAATTTATAGTAGAATGAGTTTGAATATTTGTGCTTGTATAATAAAAATATATCAGTTGTATCCCCCTTTAAGTAGTTTTACTTCTATAAATTTTATGTGTTAATTTAAGAAAATGTATCTCTACAAAAAATATATTCGTTTCATTGCAATGCCTTTATTTTTTGCCAGTATGTCCGATGACGAACAGGAAAGTGGATGTGATACAGTGGATGGTTCCCCAACTTCAGACTCTTCAGGACATGACAGCCCCTTTGTGGAAAATGGCTTTGTAGCCAATAACAATAAAAATAAGGAAGCAAGAGCATCAGTTAATCCTGAAACCAAATCAACTGTTTGCACAGTAGTGGTACCACCAATGAGACTTGAAAACAGGTTACATCTTGATGAACAGATGGTGAATACAGGTAAGTTAGATGGGGCTTTTTTTTTTTTTCTTTCTATGCCAGTAGATAAGAATAGAAATGCGTTTATTCAATAGGCATCTCTATGAAGGCTTTGACCTATCCATATATCTGCTAATCCGTAGTAAATGCTTCAGAATACTGCTGGGTTTTGACTTTAATTAGTGTATTGTATTATTATTTCTGCCTGTATGCTGAAGCAAGCGAAACTTTGTCTAACTTTTGTTAGAAAACAGTGACAGCAAAAACATAACATTGTTTATTTATCTCTTGGAAGATGCCACCTGCCAGCCACTGAAAAAGGGTCGGTCTGTCCTGGGAAGAATGAACCAGTCTTCTGTTGTAGGAAACCGTCAGCAAAAACTGACATCAGCATTCCATCAGCAACATGGGAACTTCAGTCAGGTATCTGTACTCACATCTAAGAAGTGCTTTTTCTGTCTTGAGTTCCAAACGTGCTGAATGCTCACAATTCCAGTTGCTGTCAGTGGCAACTGCAGGTTTTCAGCAGCTTCATTAAAGAAATGTTCAAATGTTGAAAAATGGATTTCAACTTACTGGGCAAGTCATAAGTATTTTTCACTTTTGGTCATTTTCTTAAAACAGCTGACTTTATTTTCAAAAATAACAGAAAAGCCACACTGGCAAAATCGTCAACGCTTACACAAAATCAGAGCATGAGACAAAACAAAAAATATGTTAGCATTTTTTTTCTACATCCAAAAGCGAAAGTGCTCGTAGTGTGCAGTTAAAATCTGCAGCTGTATCTCAGTCCCATTCTGTTAGAAGTGTGCATGAAAATGCTTGTAGTTTGAGTATCCAGAGATGAGAGAAAGCTTAGCAAACCCAACTGTTTCTTACTGATGCTGCCTGGTAGTGAAACTCTGGGGAGGTGAGGTTGTGAATGTAGTTCAAGCTGATGTTAGAAGGTACCCAAAGTTAATATAAAAGTTAACTTTTATCATTACCCAACCACACAGGAAATATGTCTACTGTGCCTGAGAACTGAAGCTGACACATGACATCGAGTTTAAGCCTTTTAATTAATTAATTTTGAGTGGAAGCTGAGTTGAGCTTTTAGTTAGATAGCTGGAGGTACATTAATGTAAGAGCAGTACCTGCTTGTGTAAGGCTTGCAGAATAACTACGAATATTGTAAGTTAAATACTAAATGCAAGCATGCTATATGTAGATAAGAGGATTTAGCAATAATGACTTGAATAGTGTAGATTGAAAGAAATGTTTAGGTGGGTGACACAGTCTCCCCTTCTGCATGATTATGCAAAAGGATTGGTTTAATTAATTCTAAGCAAACCTTAATATGATCAGCATGGTATTAATTTTTAATCACTTCAATGTCTGCAACTCAGCCTCTTGGCAGAAAGTGTAGAATGTTATTTTCATTACAAAAGTTTATCCTGATCCTTCCTTCTTTAGTAGATACCCTATGTAGTTTGAAGTCTGCATCATTTAATGAGAGTAATTGAATTTTAGTCTTTTCTCTTTATAACTGTTAGTGATTGCCACATCCTCCTGTGATCATAGCCCTAGACTTCTCTTTGCCTAGTTGTCGCAGATATTTTCAATCCGTTTTTTTTTCTGCTCTCCTCTAAAATTTCTCTCCTATTTGTCCTCTTTGTGCCTCATTATGGTGCCCAAACTGAATGCAGCACTTCCAATTGATGCCAAGCCAGTGCTGAGTAGAGTGGAATAAGCACCTTGCTCATGTGACACATGGTATTTCTGTTAAAACAGCCCAGCATGGCATTTTATCTTTATCTTTATCTTTTTCTTTTTTATTTTCTTTTTTTTTGGCAAGAGCATTAAAATAACTTGTGTTCTGTTTTCCATCTCTTCCTGTCAGCTTCCCTGTCTGTGCTGCTGCCTAAATAGCTAATACATTTTTTATTTTCGTTCAAGCATTTAATTACCCCCGTCTCTATATCTCTCCCGATTTTAATTTGACTAGTTCCAGTGCATTATTCCATTTTTCAAAGTCTCTTTGCCCCCGGCAACCCTAAGACCCGCCCGTCTGTGTGTCCACAGGTCCAGCACTTCGGGCCGCAGGAGTGGAACGGGAATTACGCTCACCGGAGGCAGCAGCATCAGCATCAGACTTACATCCCGGCTCACGCCTTCTCCCTTCCCCAGGGAAGCCCGACCCACACCTCCGTGCACGCCCATCTCCCTGGAAGCACCCACCTGGCAGGACAGCCCACCCTCCTCCCGTACCCCTCGTCGGCTCCCGTCGCCCACCTCCTCGCCTCGCCGTGCACCTCCAGACCCCTGTTGCAACACCCACCCTACAACCTCAGCCACCCCAGTGGGATCGTGCACCAGGTCCCCGTTGGCATAAACCCCCGTCTCTTGCCTTCCCCAACCATCCCCCAGACTCAGTACAAGCCGCTCTTCCCCCCGCACTCGTACGTGGCGGCGTCGCCCGCCTACGCGGGATTCCCGCTGAGCCCCACAAAACTCAGCCAGTACCCCTTCATGTGAGAACTGGGACGCGGTGTGGTGGGGGAGGCTCAGTGATGCAGAAGGTGGATTTCAGAAGAAACATGGTATTTATTAAATATTAGCCATGGCACAAACAGGAAAATTATTTTTTTGAATCATGTAGACTTGGGTGCAATTTAAACAACTCTGAGCTTTAAAAAAAAAAAAAAAAAAAAAAAAAACTCACTTTTAATGTGTTTTGCACATTTGGTATAACTCGTCTTTGGTCATGTTATCTTCTTATATAGTAACTTTAGACAGGTGACTTATGGGAGCAGAAATCTGGTTTTGCTCCTGCTATTTTTTATAAAATTGCCTTCTAACTAGTGCAAGACACGTCTACATTTGGGAAGCCATTCAGTGTACAGAACTATAGAGCAACAGATGCACATGTGTCAGCAGTACAGTGTAGAAGTAATTTGTTTGTATTGCGTATCTTGGTGTTTAAATGTTGAGTCACTTATCTAAAAGTTGAGCTGTTGTTCTTCACATTGCATGTGTCTTTTGCATGGGCAGAAAAAAAAAAAAAGCCTAAACATTGCTCTTAAATGTTGTTGTCCTAATAATCTCAGCTGCATTGTAAACTGTTCCCACACATAGTGCCTTAAATATTTGAGGTTGTTAATGTTATTACTTATATATAAATGTTGAGGACTGCAGCACTTAAAAATTCAGATCTGCTGATTTTTTGATAGCGTAATGCGCATTTTGGGTTTTGTGTGGTATGATTTTAGTATTGGGTGTATTTTCCTTATTGAGAAGGCAGTATGTTTTGCTGTAGCCGAATTTTGCTGTCTTTTTTACCCCCAGAATGATCTAGCTTCAAGACAAGACTTTGGTAGTGCTTAAGAAAAGTTGATTCAGTAGCTCTTGAGTAGTGACACACAAGACAGTATTTCATACTGGTAAACAGAACGGCAATACAACCTAAGGTAGTTTGTTTTAAAAGTGTTTGTCTAATTGGATATAATAAAATGTTTAGAGGTGAGGTAGGCATGAGTGACTAGCTAAGGAGAGGAAAAGCCAAGTGCTCATTGATCCATGATGTGGTTTCATCTTAGCTTGAGCAAACCATGCAGTATTTAATAACTAGTAGCAGAATATTTACTATTGAAGCTTGAAAAGATGTGAGTTCTTTGTGTGCAATCTTTCATTTATGCATGGGAGAGATTTTAGTCTTTTTACATGATAGTATTTGTTTTAGCCTGTTGCGGGTGTTTGCTTATTTAATACATTCCGTCAGGGACGTAAATTACATGCTTTTTGCATTATTTTTATTTTCCTTAGGAAGTGTGTCTCTTTGTTTTTTTGTTTCGTTCAAATGAAGTTGCTTTTGCAGCACCAAAGACTTAATCATCCATTTCCTATAAAAGGTAGCTACTTTTTCATAGACCTCAAGTATACTGTAGTGTAGAGATGGGATTTACGGAAGGTATTAAGCTGAGGCTGTGTTTTAGCTTATGGGCAAGTAATAAATTGTATCATTTATCTTGAATGTATCATAGATAAGCTGCTATATAATGATTGCCACTTCAGATAGCTGTGAAATTAGGTGATTAACTAGTTCTTTCTTAGCCTTCTAATTTCTGTACAAGTCTAATTACATGAAATAGAAGCCGGGTTTTGGGTTTGTTTGTTGTTTTTATTTTCTTTTTTTTTTCATTTTTATTTTGTTTTCATGTTTGAAGTGTCGTAACTACTATACTGTAAATGATGGAAGATGATTGCATATGTTTTTTTGGGGTGTGTTATTTGCATCAGTATTTTATCTCCATTAACTTTGAGCTCATCACTGCATATAAGTGGATGTATTGATGTAACTTAATTTTTTTATGTTTTCATATTGGCATTGTGTAGACACTTAAGAAGCTGCATCTTGCAGGCTTGACTTAACTTTTTTTTAAAACAAAATCTGGAATACAATCCTTGCAATGTTGACTGGAATAAGAGTGCAAAGCATTTAACTCTGTCAATAAGCTAATAACTGGTAACCTTTTTCTTTACTCCACTAACACAAGCAGTGTTTTATTTAATGAATGTCTGAATGAAATAAATGTGCCTACATTTGATTTATTTTTTAAGTATAACTAAAATACAACAGTATTAGATCATAAAAAAAAATTAATGAAAATACCAGCAGTACATTTTTAATCACACTGAAAAATTAAGAAACCTATCTTTTCCCAAAAGTTTCAGTGTTTTTAGTAATCAACTCTATGCATTTTGTACAAGTGTGTGTATATAAAGTATACATTAGAAACTAGGAGTATCCTGATGAATTTGAAATCTTATCAACACATATGTAAAGCCTAAATATATAATAGGGAGTCAAGACAATGCTCAAATTGGATGTCCACCTTACCACTTCAAACTTATGCTGTATGGTCCAGCAGAGAGTTTTCTGTTCACTCCCTTGTGTTGGGAAGCGACGTTTTTTTGGTGCTCCCTCCATTGCAGGCGATGGACACACCAAGAGTAACCAAACAGAGAACATGAATTTTGTATCGTGATAACAAAAAAAACCAACCAAACAAACCTGCGTTTTTTTTCCTGGGGCCATGGGGATCATCACTGGTCTCATGTATAGTAAATACATGTACTTTCTTTTTACTGTGCTTAAGGTTTTAAGCTGATGTGCTTGTTGAATTGACACGGTTGTCTGTATATCACAACAGAATCCTGTCCTACGCAGGGAAAAGTTGCTGTAAATGCGCCCCAGACTAGATCTGCTGCTCTTTCTATGTATTGTAATTTTAGAAATGTCTGCATTTCAAGGAATGAAATATTTGGGATCCTGCCACAGCTTAAATTCAATATACCAGGTAACTCTTCCCCCACTCCTGCAATACTCTCTGAGAGAAGGGACTCTTGTCACCACAAGTGTCCAGGGCCCATCTGCAGAAAAAAAAGCTTTCAGGGCGAGGGCCTTTTCTGTGAAAAAAGTCATCCTCTGAGGAGCATTTATACACGATACCTTTTAATGCCTTTTTTAAATAAAACACTGCATGACTACGGAATTGCATATCTGCATATTACTTTAATTTGCGAGATTTTATATGAATTTCTTGTGTTCGGTTTTTAACTTTACTTCAGGGTGTTTTCTTGGTCAAATATGCTACTGTATTAACTTTTTTTTGGGGGGGGTTAATTTTTAAATTTTCTGTTTTTACTGCTAATTAACTTGGTTTGTGTTAAGTAAAAGTTAAATCACACTGCAAGCTGTAGGAAGACTTGTTCTAGAAACACCCAGTGATAGAGACTTGATTAATAAGGTTGAACTGTTACTGTTTAACAATTTGTAGACTTGTGGCTTTTTTTTTTTTTGCTTTGGATTTCTATGCTACACTAGTTTGCCATGTAGCAATTGCACTGTGCAATATTACAATATGAGGACTGGGAAAATTTTTTATGGATGTAATGTCTCTTACAGTTTGCGATAGTATTTCTTTCTAGTTCTCAGTGATTTAAATGTGACCAAGCCTTCTGTACTTTGTCACAAAAAGCGGGTTTTCCAGGTGACTATTTTGGTGAGTGTCAAAATAAGAATTTATGGTGTATTACTGTCAAGATTCACTTTGAATTAAAATATATATTGCAGCAGATGACTTTTGGTGGCTTTTATTTTTCGCTGTGTTCCATCAAGGCTGGATTAAGGCAAAGATGATGAAAACTGACTGGGAGGGCTTTAAAATTCTGAGGTAATCGTTTGACTAAGCTTTCTGAAATTTTAAATTTTATTACCTTTCAGGGCTTGCTTCAGATGGCCTTGAGAGACTCTGTCTTTAGTGTAGCCAAACCTTGAAAGTTCTTTGTTCTGGATGTTTCACTTTTACAACAACCTTTTGAAAAAGGTTCTCTGGCCCAGATACCAGCACACACCTCTCTGCTGCCGCAGTTCATATCAAGCCCGTGGCAACTGCTGCCTGGCCAGCAGGAAGGTGCCCCCTGCTGCCACAGATGGCCCCATGTGGTCAGTGGCTCCAGATGGTCACCTGGTACGGATCAGACATCCGTGGAAGGAGCATTTGGCAGTGCTGTGGCCGGCCAAAGGTGGTCACTGTGCCGTGGGGCTGCAGTGCCTGCTGAAATCTGGTGGTTTGGAACCTGCACGTGGCAGGTGCTGGGCTATGCTTAGGGGGAGAACTGTTTCTGAGCCTGATGTGGCATTTAAGGTGCAGTCATAAATGGGAGGTGAAAGGCTGAAATGACAGTGCAACATATTTTTGATGCCAAAGTGTTTCAGAATTGGCAAAGCTTTAATTTGCTAAATACGAGGTGCTGCTGATGCTGATTTTTCACAGTATTCACTCCTCAGTGCCGGTTGGGCGTAGTGTCTGCAAAGCTGTTTCCTACAGCACTGTCTGTCCCTCAGGTGACACGTAGACACGTCTGTGCAAATTCTACAGACACATCACCTGCTTTGGAAGCTACTTGCTTTTTGCTTTGTGCAGTTATACTTGTGTACTGTTGACTTTTAAATGCATGTTGCTATCTAGATCCCACTTTTCCACAGCAAATAAGGCCACTGCCTTGGTGTATTTTACAATCCCACTTTTGGCAACGTCTAACAAACAAGGAAAGGCAGACTGACCCTTTCAGTCTGAGCCTTTCAGACTGAGCCTTTCATGGCCTGTGAAGTCCTTTCTGTTCTTGCTTTCTGTTAATAATGATGTCCAACTGTCTCCTATGCTCTTTCCCATCCTGTGGAAGGACTGGACTAGGGTAGACAGTTACAAGTAAGTAATCTTCCTCTCAGCTGTCTTCAGGATGACTAACACTTGTTTAAAATTTGGTGAGTATTTTCCCTGTCACTAGAAGCGAAGGACAAATTTGCACTGCAGTTAAGATGGCAGATTCATTCAAGGAAAAGCTTTCAGAGTCAATGGGGCTGTCACATGCTACAGATCTGTAGTGGGACAAATGGGTTCAGGATGATGCTGTGTTTTCTCAATGAATTAGCTTAGGTTTTCAGCAGGAGAGATGATCAGTCTCTGGGAGGCAACAGAGAAGCCACTGTTTGATGCCGCGGTTTGATACCACTGGCAAAGCAGCCCTGATAGATTCACATTCACCACTGCAGCTCGTGCATCTGTGAGTTCAGCTCCTGTAATGAGTCGAGGCAGCATGAGACAAAGTTTCAGGAGGGTTTTGAAATAGTGCTGCTCCCCACTTACAGAGGTGTAAATTCCACATAGGCCCACAATATTCAGCGTGTCAAATGGAGTGCAGAGCTCTGGAGAACACCAGAGAAATGCTGTAGCCCCTCCTCCCTCTCTTCCCACGCTGAAACGGCTGGGCTGATGTCCTGCTGTGCAGGAAGGTGTGGATAAGGTTTGATGGTGATTGATGTTAATTATCTCTTCCTTCCTTTCACCTGTAGGAAGTTGTGTTTTCCCTCTTGGGAGAGGTGGGTACCAGCTCAGAGCAGATCCAGATAATTCTGCCTGTCCTTGTCCTGGGGAACAGCACTGAGTTTTCTTTGTTAGAATGATGAAGCTATGCTGAAAAACACATTGAAAAGGATTCTTAAATCCTGAAATAGCAGGTTAGGAGGACCTACACCCTGCTGGTAGAGGTGCCTGGAGGCTGGACTCCATTCTACAGTTGTATTTGTGGAGTGAGGTGTTCATGGGTGTTCAAAATGAAAAATGACATCTGTTCTGCTGCAAAGATCGACCATGGCCTGCCACTTGCTTCATGGGCACATCACTGCATGGCCACATTTGCTTCTCCTCCGTAGGTGAGATCCTCATCAGTGGGTTCCTTCATAAAGACAAGGAAGACTCGGAATCCTTGCAGAAGGTCTGCTGCAAGCAAGGCAATTTGGGATCTGGGATTCTGGGATTTACTCATCATTTCACCCAGAGTCAGATAGGTGATGCTGACCTATTGCTCTGGGGCAAAGGCAGGAGAATCCATGCCAACCTGAATTCTGGTCTCTGTGTGTATGGTTTGTTGTTATATGGCATTCAGACAGACTGCTCCTATGGAGAAATACTCAACAGATTGCAACCAGCTGGAGTAGATCTTCATTGACATGGAACATCTTGATTCTCTCTCAATAATGAGACACCTCTTTTAGAATATGGACTAACTTCTGATATTAAGGATTCCCTAGCTGATGGGAAACCAGGTTAGAAGTGCATGCACTTCACCTCCCTGGGCCACATGGGTCACTGTGGAAGAGAACTCATGGGCAAAATACATCTACTGCTTGCAAAACAGTACCTGATAGCCAAGTGTACAGAGCATGTGAATGCCCTGGGAGAATACATATGTAGGAAGGCAAATCTTAGTAGCAAGCATGGATGCACAGATACCCCCCCAAGAGGTAGAAATTGCCTTTCTGACCAAAAAAAAAAAAAANCCCCACAAATGAGTTTAGGAAGTAGTTAATAAGAGTTCCTTAGTAAGACTATTGTGATTTTGCACTAGCTGTAAGAGATCCAGTCATGGTTCTGGAAAATACACATTTTAAAAATGCTTTGAAATAACAACCAAATCTGTTTGTGTTTTATACACACACATGCTGTGTAGTGGAAAATTAAGAGAACAACATAATGGTTAAGAGCTAGACTGGGAAAAAGCACTGTCAAAATTAACTTACTGATGGGTCTGTTACCAAGCCGAGTTATGACAAAACCTAGAAAAATAAGAAAATGATGAAATGAGGTTTCCGTAGGACTCCCTACAGGTACCACCAGAGGGCCCTGCACTAAATGCGTTGGCCCTGGATTATCCGGAGTGATGAGCAAGCTCTCCATTTCACTGTAATAATCACACTACTGCCATCTTTGCTCTGGATAATCGTTAGTTGGCATCATGTGGAAGCTAATTTTTGTGCACAGACTGGATTAGTGATTTGAAGAAAAAGTAAAACGGCAGAAACGGGACATATTAGCGGCCAAATAATTGTATTGGCAACATCGGGGGTGTGCTGAACTAGTCAGATAAATACGTAATTATGGGTTATCGTGGCTTTGGGGGTGCTGTGAGCGGCTGGGCAGCAAGTGGCAAGCTGTGGCTGGCCCGTGCTGAAGCTTGCTCTACCCCAAACCTGCCTTTGAAGAATTCCTCAGACAACTTCCAGCAGAACAGAACTGCTGAGAGGCTGGGGCAGCTTTCCTGCGTGTAAGTACCACTGCAGCCTTTCAGAATCAGCTGTCGCGGTCCTGGAGCACGTTGTGCCCCAGGGGCACCTTTGCTTTCCTTCTCCTCCCTTCATCACTGCCTGTGGCCGCAGACATGATCTGGGAACTAAAAGAATTCATGGACGTAAGTTCCAGGAAAGTGATGACACTGGAATAAAGACTTTATGTTACCTCTGCTGAGAACAGTGATTGTAGAAGACACCAAAGGAACTGCCCCGATGTTTGGGGTTGCTCTGACTGAGGAAGCTGCTGGGGCTTACCTCCTCCCATGTCCATAACACATTTCATGATCTCCTGGTGTACCTTTAAGCATCACAGACACAAACTTCTGTCCCTTGGAGTTTCCCTTTCAGATGGGACGTCTGAGCCCTGTTCTGGGCAGGTAGGGAGTGACCGAGTGAGCACCGGCAAGGGGTGACAGGAGAGGACCTGTCCTGTGTTTGCACAGCGAGTGGCTGAGGACGCAGCTGCCAATTCGGTCACCCCCTGCGGTACACTCGAGCTTCTCTATTCCCAGAGCTGCTTCTGAGCTTGCAGAATTGCTGCCAGTGGTGCTCGGCTTGGGCTGCCTGCTGCCTCAGATAACTGGGCCATCTCTGGGGATGTCCTGGCCCGGAGACTCACAGGTCGGGACATCAGCGGGCAATACGGGGCTCCCACAGTGAGTGGAGAGGGACTTTGAGACCTGCCAGGTCGCAGGACAAGTGTGAGCCGGGTGCAGCTTCCTTTACACCCAAAGGCAGCGTCGGGCACAACTGCTTCAAGAAAAATTAGGGAGGCGACTGATCACCGAGGGCTCATGCCGCGTTCCACGTGCCCCGGCCGGCACAGCGGGCAGGGGCCGGTCCGCACCCTCAACTCCCGCACCTGCCGCTGCCCCCCATCCCGGGAGCGACCCTGAACCCCGGGAGCGACCCCGAATCCCGGGGAGCGACCCCGCCTCCTGCACCTGCTGCAGTCCTGCATCCGCTGCAGTCCTGCATCCCGGGAGCGGCCCCACATCCCAGGAGCGACCCTGCATCCCGAGAAAGACCCATGCTCCCGCACTCGCCGCGGCCTCGCATCCCGGCAGCGACCCCGTATCCCGGGAGCGACCTCGGCTCCCGCACCTGCCGCTGCACCCATTCCGGGAGCGACCCTGTAACCCGCACCTGCCGCGGTCCTGCATCCCGGGAGCGACCCCGCATCTCAGGAGCGACCCCGGGCAGGGCAGGGGGAGGCGAGGGGTCCCCTCGGCCCCGGCAGCGCCGCCCCCGCTCCCCGCCCTCCCCGCACTCGGAGGGCGGGGAGC
>VXAU01002075.1:733889-858572 GCA_013399695.1 Formicarius rufipectus
CCCGCGGGCGGAGGAGCGGGCCCGGCCGTGGCCGTGACCGTGCTGCTGCTCGGGGTCGTCGTCGCCGCCGTCGTGCCGAGCGCCCGGGCAGAGCCGGGTAAGCAGCGCGGGGCGCGGGGAGCTGTCACCGCCCTGCCCGCGGGCACGGCGCCGCTCCGCGGGGGCTCCCCCGGTGCCTTCTCGCCCAGCAGCATCACCGCGTGCGGTGGAGCGGCCGTGCCCGAGCCGCGCTCCACGAGGGAGCGAGCGCAATCGTGGATCTGCCCTGTGCCCGGCACTGCCGTGAGCGGGCGACAGGCGGGCGCTTCTCTTTGTCTGCCGCATCCCTTTCCCACCGCTCTCCGAAGGGGATGCTCGGGTTTTCTGCCTTGCCCGGAGGCAGCCGGCGCTGCCATCACCCCCCGGTCTGCCCTGGCTGGCGCACAAATAACAGCTTTTCCTGTGGGACGGGAGAGTTGGATTAGGTCTTGTTCCCCGCGGAGAAAGGCACGGTCAGAGGCTTTTGTTAAATGAAAGGATCATTTCGAGTGATTCTCTGTGTGTGTGGCGGGGAGGAGGGGAAGGTAAGGAGGGGTTAGGAGAGGGCAAGCTGTGCAGAGATCTGAGCACTACATCTCAAATGCAGCTGAGGACTCCGACGATTTCTGGGTTATATTTTTCCTATTTCCCTTGACTTTTTGAACCAGGCACTGTCCTGCGCTCTCCAGACTTCTTATAGCAGTCGATACAGTCGGTGACCTCAATGCAGAAATGGTTACTGTTGCTGGCAGTTATTGTATGTGCCAGATAGAGATGCCAAATATAATTCTGAGGCTATGCTAGAATAATTGAAAGAGGCTAAAATTGATATATGGCTAGATTAATCCTATGGATTTAAGAAAGGAGTAGGGTTATGAATCCACATTTTGAAGCTATTAACATGTATGTACAGTAATTGTATAGAATTGATGCCAGTTTTATAGCCATAATGTAATAAGGTTTCTCATTTGCAGGTTGTAGGTTGGTGGAACAGTGCCTCAAACTGCATTACTTGTTCTGAGCATCTAAATACAATGGTTTGATTTATCTCTATAAGATAAATGCTCAGAGGAGTGGCTGATTTTTTACCTTTACTTGTCAAGTCAGTCTGGGTTTCACAGGACCTCTGGCACCACATCTAAGTTATGAAATGTGTGTTCCCTGGGAGGTAGCCAGGCTCGCAGAGCTGAGTTGCAAAAGCTGAGGTATTTCTGACGATGCATCAAGACACCTCTTCACACATGAGGATGAGATTCAAGAGTAGAATGAAGAACATTAATATTCTGTTTCTTCCTTTGTGGTCTGCATGTCTTCAAATGGCACAGTCATGATCTCACCTTTAAATGAAGAAATGCAATAGAGTTAAAAAAAGGACTTGTAGGTATCTCATAGCCAACAGCTTGGGGGAAAAAAAAAAAAAGAGGTTAGAAGCCACAGTAATGCCAAGCCAAAGTATATAATAATAATATACATAGCACATGCAGTGGAAAATACTGTTACCAATAGGCATTACCTGGGAATTTTAGATCATCAGGTAGTTACATTAAGGTACTAAATGTAATCTGTTGTGCTTCATAGCTTTGAGCTTTACAGCTGAAATTGTAAGTGAAACTTTATTACTCCTATGCAGTGTTGATTAGTAGATATGATTGCTGAGGTGCATAAATTGGATGTCAATCAACCTTAAAAGCTCTGTCTTCCAGTGAGGTAGAGCACAGGAAATGCTGTGGGACAGTACATGTGGTAGAGCCAGATTTTCAATGAAGAACATTATTTTCATCTCAGAAGGTTACCTTCTATGTGTTACATGGAGCAGTCTTCGTGTAGGTCTGGATTTCTCTTAAGAAAGGTGATTTTACAGATTGCTGTGATTATTGCCCCAAGGTATATGGTTCACAGAGCACATCTGCTCCCATGAAGTCCAAGTGGTGTTTCATGATGCATTAAACACTGGGAAGAACATTTGTCAGGTACCATTTTTACTGCAGCCTTCTCCACTGAGGAATATTTGCCTTTATGGGAAAATAATATCTGTGCGTATGTACACACAGAAAAATGCTCTTCTGCTGGGCTTGTAGGTGACATGTGGCATTGCTGTGTGTGAAGGTGAAGCAGGGAAGCCGGGGCATGGGGAGGAAAAGACAGAAGTTTAATTTGGTGCTGGTGCTTCAGAAGACAAACCAAAAGTTTTCTAATCCCCGAGATCAACAGAATTTCCTTACACCTCGATAAGAATTCAACACAAAAGGCAAAGATCTCCCTGAAAAGAGATCCTGTCAGGATGGGGTATTGGGCTACCAGGCATCAGGATGTTGCTTATCTTAGGGGTTCAGAGTCAGACCTCAGTGCTGGTCAGCGCCTTGAGGCACTTTCACCATTGACTACAGAGTGATCAAGTTTCAAACAGCAGATAAGAAACTTTAATTGTAGGAGTATTTGATGCTTCTGTAGCTGGATACATACCAAACTGCTCAGTGATATGCAGAGGTAGTCATGAATTTCAACAGTATGTCACCCCCAGGACCATTGCTTTGAATTCAGGGTGAAAATAAAATTACATTGTCCACCATAATCAGAAGCATATACCTGTGATATAAACACATAAAATATAAACAAAACAATAAACAAAAAATAAATCAAGCTAAATGGATCTGTCAAGAAAGAAAAGAATAATGCACCAGAAATCAAATGAGGGAACATGCAGTTTTGAGGTGATTCTTGCCATGCTCCAGCCAGGTAAAACTCCCTGAACCAGAGCCATGAACCACGGGCAACCATTTCCCTCGGGGGAAGAAGAGAGGCAGTTTCTGAAATGGGTGAAGCTTTGAAAGGCAGCTATTGAAAGCTGCTCTGGTCTTGGTGGAGCATCTCTCAGCCAGTCAATACATATGTCACTATTGTTTGAGTAAAACAGGAAAAGGCACTTTGCTCACAGTTGTGTTGCTCATGAGATTAATCAACCGATCAGAGAGACAGCCGGGGTGGGGGAGCGGATTCTGGGGTAACAAAGTTTTGAGAAACATTAAAACACACATTTCACGTTTTCCATCATCCTCTGCGCTTCCTTGTGCGGTCTGTTTGAACGATAAACTTGTCAGGGGAAGGTCCATTTCTTCCCGTGTTTGCTGAACAACCAGCACAGTGAGATGCCACCTTAATTAACAGTGATTTCACAAACAACAACGACCCCCCCAGCGCGGTGGCCGCTTCTCGCAGCTGGAGCTTTGCCTGAACAACGCGGAGAGGGCTCGTCACCAGCTGCTAAAATTGCCAGCCCCACCTCCTCCGGACCGTGGCTCTCAGTGGGTGGCAGCTGTCTGAGCGCTGACTCCGTGCCTCTCAGCGCCTGAAACTCCACAAAAGCCACCAGAGCTGGCACATCTGGAAGCGCAGGGGGCGGTGTTTTCATTGCCAGAGCAGCTGCTGGAAAGGGGAGGGCTGGGAGCGTACGGGGCACTGGTCCTTCCCTGGATCCAGCTGTGCAGTGTGGAGATCACTGAGGACATAGAAAAAGGCATTCTGCACCTCCTGTGGTTGCTCTCCAGAATTACCAGTCCAGCGTTTTAGAAGGTCAATAGTTTCAGGTTGGTCGTGTTGCTGTTTTAATGTTGAGTCTCAACAGAACAAAATACATGCAGGACATCTCAGATACCCCCTGAGAGAGCAGTGAAAAATTCAAGTTCTAACTCATTTTATTCGGAACAAAGCAGGGATCTACAGCAAGGGCTGAAATATTAGACCACCAGGAGCATGCAAAAAGATGCTTCTTTGGGAAGACTGGAGGTTTTGATGGATTTGGTTGGTATAGATCCACCAGTCATGAGTTGCCTCCTTCCACTGCAATCCTGGATCTGAGCTGATAATAAATACTTAGCTGATAAAAAAATAATTTGGTTTTAGTATTCATATAGATAGTGAATACTTTAAATTCATATATTCTGAAACCACTTTGATGAAACTGTGCTCTGTAAATTAAGATAAGCAAATACCTTGGAGAAGGTTGAAGGGTATCCATGATATGCTTGTAAAGAATGCTGGCTGGCTGTTCAAGACCTCTGTTTAGAGAAGAACTTATTTTCTGGCGTGTTCAGTCACCCAGTAGTGTGTTGCATCCTCCTAGTCTGCACTGCACTCTTTTTTGAGTCTCTCACACTTACTTGAGGTCAGGTCAATGAACAAGAGGAAAGGGACTGTGAGTAATTTTCTGTTTATGGTATTTTCTTAGTCATGTGGGAATGGTTGTTTCTTCTGCAGTAAATATTGATGGTATTTACGTATGAATTCAGGCTTTAATGTCCAAACATGTCAACATTTCATTTAAAAAAATGGGAGCATTTTAGTGATTATTTACTGCTTTCACTCCCTTCTGCTGAGTCCAAGGAAGGAACTACTGTACTTGCTGAACTAATCTTTTATTGCTGATCCTGAGGGCCATGGGTAAGGCACTGCCTTTCTACCAGCAGCGTGGGATAGCTCTGGTGGGCTTTGGACATAGGGCATTTCTCAGCTAAAATACCCCACAAAAAAACCATTCCCACTGAGGGCATTTAGTTAGAGAAAGTACAGAATATGAGACAAACAATGCACAGCTCACATAGAGCAGTTTGCTGCTGAAGGAGTTGTTGTGTTCCTGGCACACCCACCAGCGTCTTCCCTTCTCCCTCCTGAAACATAACGTTCAGTAATCCCAAATTTGAAAAGGTCTTTCACAAAAGGTCTGGAAAAGAAGTTGTTAAAGAACAAGGCCCAGTCTCTGAGCTGGTGTTTTGGTGGCAGTTCTATGTGTATGCAGAAGGGTATAATGGGAACACCTGCACCTTGTAATGGTTGCCACAAGTAGGAATGTTATTCCTAATTAATGTTACCACAAAGCCAGGAATGTTATTAGAGTCTAAAATGGAGAAATTATTCCAATAGGTGTCTGAAGGGCATCTTTGAACAGAGATGTTGCTTCTAAGGGCCTCTCACCATCACATATAAGTGACTTCATTTGGCTAATCCCTTGTATAAAAGAGGATTTTTTTGCAGAAAATCAAAAATCTGAAGATACAAGTACTACAGACCCCCAATTGGGTGAAAATAAATGATTATGTTATTAATATTTAAATGACAGTTTTGCAGGCATGAGGTATATACAGCATGCAGAGCAAAATGCAACAGACATAATGTTTCTACTTGGTGGGGAGGTTCAATGAGGGGAAATTCCCTTCTGTAATATGGGAGCAGGATAAGGAAGGTCAAGACAAAAGAACATTAAAAGATGAAAACAATAAAAATCCAGACTCAGAAGACAGTGCCCCTTTCAGCATTTCCTCCACTGTACATTGCTGTAGGCCTGATACCATCTACAATAGACCTTGTCTAGCCTTTTGTCACCTGCTGGCAATACAGCAGTGCTGACCTCTCAAGGGAAATACCCCAGCTCATTCCTCCTGCCTTTGAGTGGGAAGAACACGTGGGAGAAATTAGAGGAAAAATTGTGCAAGACTAAACAGAGAACCTAAGTCTGGGCATGTTCTGTCTCCAATTTTCAGGTATTATCATCATGTTTGGTGCATCAGCAGGGAAGCAGCTGTAGCTCTTCTTTTGGAACTTCTTCTGAATTGCTTTCATGTGTTCGCATTTTCCTCGTTATGGCTAAAAAGCCTCTGGTTGACTGTAGTGATTTTGGTTGCTCTCTAGGAAAGTCTCTGTGTGCAACATATCTACTGGTCATGTGTTTCCCTAAATGCTCAGGCAACTGGATGGTGATAAAACATTCCTGAAGGGAGCCAATATTAATTACAATCCATCTGTATACCAGGTAAGAAAAAGGCAGCAGAGCTATCCTGCACCACTCTGCTATTCAGTGGTATGATGATCTCACTGCAGTGCCTTTGGCGGAAAATAAGTAAAAAGTCTTGAAGTAAATTGTTGCCCTGTCTTTGAAGGGTATGGATTTTGTAAATTTAACCCGATAAAGTTGCTAGCTCGGGTAACGTAAGAAGATTGTTACATAAATATGTGTGACTTGCAAGTCTAAGAGAAAGATTTCTAGAAGACAAAAGAAAGGCTAAGCATTTAAATGCATGGAAATTAAAATGTCAAAAACCAGATTCCAAAGGAATGGGAGACAAAGATGTATTAGTTTTCTGTGGTATTTCTTAAACAATGAAATAACTGAGGCCAGCAAAATGTTTTGGCAATCAGTGTAAAATGGTAAGAAAGAAGTTGAAATGTGGAAGTTTATCTGTGGGAGCAGTTTCTTACCAAATAGTTGCTCTTTGTTTGGAAAATGATCGTTTAGCTTATGTGATGTTCTTTGTCACTCAGGTTCTGAAAAACTAATTTAAAAGAAACCATTACACACTTGCCTAGTTCTTTCTTTGTGTGGTTTTCTTTCAATCTGATGAGTAGCTTTGGCAGATGAATAGTTCAGTGATGAAAAATTGGGTTTTTAAAGAGGTCATGGCTAATTAAGAAAGGAAATGCCTTTTTACACTTTTCTGTCATTGCAATATATCTTTGATGCCGAGTCTTAGAGCTGAAATTTTGAGGGGTATCTTTAAGAAATCTTTATAACTGATGTATTTGTTTTTATTTAGCATATTCAGGTCTGACCTTCCCTGGTACTGTAATTTTGAAAGTACTGCTCTGATCTGGTGGTAAAATGTCTTGGCTGAATGTTTTTAAGACTAATACAGACTTGACTGTTGTAGCTGTGCAGGATTCTTGGATGGGTTTGTCTGGATTTCCTGGTGCTCAGGTAGCTGCTTAATTAGATATTAGCATAAAACCCCCCTGTGCATTGTTGCCTGATAGTTCATAAACAAACTAAAGCTTTTTCTCTCATAGTGGATACTAACAGAGATGTTTTCAAAGCTGCAACCCCCTGAATTTAGTAATATTCAGTAATTAGTAATACCCTGTGCAAGGTTTGGTATCTATAATGTGTTGCTATTTAAAAACAAGTGTTTGACTTTATTGGAGAATTAGAGCTTGGGCTTTAAATTGTCTCCAGGCAGTAGCCTTTTGCTGGCTGAATAAGTGGGAGTGTTGATTAGGCATTTTATGAGGTGTTCTTTGTGGCTCTACTGCTATTAATAAAAGCATTATTTTCCATATCTACTCTTCTTTAGCTAATAAAACACCTATAAAAAGCTTACAGAGTACTGTCACATAATAAATATAAAGTCATTGAGTTATTTTCAAAAATAATGTTACCAAATTATTACCTACCAAGAGCTCTTTCTGTTTCCCTGGGTAAAGTACAAGCTTTATGTTTTACTGGGAAGTCACGTACAAAATTCCTGTTGGTGAGCTGGGGTTACTCCTGAGCACATGGAGCTTTTCCTGCAGTCATCTGTCATCCCAAAGAACAGGACACATTGGAGAAGGGTGGTTGGCCATCAGGGGTGTAGAACATGGGAAAACTTGTACTGCTGAAACATTTCTAGGCATTCAGGTCACAAGGGAGTCATGGATATCAAATTTTTCTTTTGAATAACGTGAGTTCTCTCTTGGTTTTGGTGACTGGTACAAATGTGGCAGCTCTGGGCAACTGTGCAGTCCTAATTAAAATTTTTCAAGAACTGGGCAGTCCACCACAACTACTGATGAAGGATGTTACTGTCACATTTGGAAATGTCTGCAGTTCAAAACTGAATTTGTACCACTGTGTTTTCTGGCCACCCTACCTACTACACTGAAGACCTCCAAGATCTCTTTTCCATGCACAGCTACTCATATACTGTGATCGAATCATGCCTTTTGCTTGGAGTTCTCATAGGATTTCATCAAAGGCATATTTTCCACATCTTTCATCATCCTTGTGAGTCCTCTTTGAAGTCTTTCCAGTCTAATGTCCCTCTGAAACTGCAGCCTCCACAGCTGGTCTGGCGTTCCTGGTTCATCAGTGTCAGATGCAACATAATTTTTTGTTGTAGTGCTGATCTTCCCAAATGTAAGAATTGAATTAAGATTACTCCTGAAGCAGTTCCCTCTGATCTGATTATTCACTTCTTCTGAGATTTATTTTTTAGAACAAGGCTACTCTGCAGATTTAGGTGTAATTGAGAGAAGCAAGATTAATGACCCCTGAAGCTACAGTGCTTCTCCTGCTCAGGGAAGCTGCAGTTTGCTCAGCAGACATGACCCTTCAGCGCTGCTCCGCTCTGCAGACACTCTTACCCATGAAATTGGTCTGTAGTCTTTATTTCCAGATGTGTGGTGTGATACTTGACTGCATCTGCCTGTCTGCTTCGTTGTTCACCACTTCCCAGTTGTCATCTGAGAACTTTTATCAGATGGTTTTGACTTCCTCCAGGCTGCTGCTAAAACAGTTGACTACAAGGCTGAGAATCATTCCCCATGTGAGCCTACTTGAAGCACTGCTGCTCAATTTAATCCTGCAAAATCTATTGCATAGGCACCATATTCATTTTATATTTTATTAATCAAAATGTGAGATACAAAGTCAAATGCCTCATTGAAATCTAGGAATATTTGATCAAATTTATGGTCTGATAGAAATGTTAAATGAATTTAAAGTGATTCATTGCCCATAAAAATTCAATCCTGGGCATTAATTATTCCATCCTCTTTTTGGTTGTCATCAATCAAATCCTTTCTCTGCTAATCCAGTCCATCATCATCATCAATATCAAAATCTCTCTCTGACAGTTCCCTTTTTCCTTGTTTAAATGTCACAATATTATAGAACAAAGATAAATACTGTTCTTTGTTTGCTTTGTCTCCTAGCAGTGGCAATAGAGGGACAATCAGCAATTGAGAGGGAGGGGAAAAAAAGCCTAATTCAAAACCAGTCAGTGCTGCTTCACGCTCCCTCTGGCTGGAGGATTTGCTGCCACAAAAATATGTAGTTTGGAACCCCAAAAATGTAGGTCTGGTGCACTCTGGTAGTGTCTGGCTGCACAGACTGACAAGAACTGGATGGGTGGCATTTTCTACATTCCCACAGGGACAAACAGGATATGCAAAATTTAAATAATTAACGCTTAAAGAATATAAATGATGACAAGATGGGTAGAAAATAAACTCCTGGAAAGCCAAACGATCTTTGGCTGAAAGGGACACTTGTGTTTCATGAAGAGCCATGGAGACACCTGGCAAACAATGTGTGTCCATGTGTTTTGGAGTCTCTGTGCACAACCAGCACTCAGGGCTGTGCTGCTGAATCTCGAGATCCCTTTGTCAAGCCAAGTGCTGAGAGCTGGGCACGAGTTACAGAGAGGAGGGGATTATGGATTGGGGAGAGGGAAGAGGACCAGTGTACCAAGTCAGATGGTCTTTCCAGTTGCAAACCATCTGATGTTCTTTGTAGGTATTTCAGGCAGAGCTGATGGGATGCCAGGTGAACACTGGTAGGACTTTATTCCTTGAATGCATCTAAAGACCTGGGGTGTTAGGGTTGTGTGAGATAGAACTCGACATCTTGTGCTTCTTGGTAGAATTTATTTGGGAGCTGGAAATACACTAGTGAAAATCCTGCCCTGGGTAGAGCCCACAGAAACTGCTGCTGGTTTTCACATGGGGAAGGTTTCACTTGGTTTCTCTTCCTTTTGTGATGGCTTTTGCTTCCTTGGTTTTGCAGTGTGGGTCTCAGTGCCCCAGTAGGAGACTGGAATTGTGTCTTGATATTAATCTCCTTTTTGTCCTCTGAAAGGCCCCGAGTCAGCCCCTACAATTAATGAAACTCTTCAGGTGCTCCAAGGGGGACACATATAATGCTTATCTGAAATTGCACTCTGGTCCTCCAACACACTGCAAGATGCTCACCCCTGTCAGATGGACTGGCTGAGCACTGTGTGTTTTGTTGAAAAGCCAACAGCTCATTTGAAAAATCAGTGATGAATTAAAAGTAGTAGATAATGGGCACAGGAGTGAGATAATAGTGTATGGAATATTCAGAGTTTATCAGATATTTTAATATAGCCAATATTTTCAGTGTAATGCAGATAATTAAAATCACCCCAAGGAAATAATCTTGCAGGAGCATGTTCTCGGAATGTGATTTGTTTTCAGCAATATTAACTTTAGGCTAAAATAATGTAGTGTATTGTGCAGAGTCTGTGTAAGATGGATTTCTGTAGCTATTATTACAACCATCCAATCAAAGAAATCGCTCTGTATAATTTCTACAATTATTTAACTGCTAATTTGATTCTAAAATTGTCTTTCTGGCAATTATTGAGGAAATCAATGCTATCTACTTGTGCACGCAGAAAAATTCTTAACACTGTAGCCAGCCTAAAGTCACTGAATTGGTGTTGAAGTGCTTAAACTTCCTGGGTATTTCCATGAGTAATTTGGCCTAGCCATGGAGTGTCTTGACTTCCAGGTCTGGGCTGCTCAGGGAAGCAATAGGAGGAATCTCGGGGACATCAGTGGGTGGGGACTGAGTCTCTGAGCAGCGAGTTGGGTGTGAAGCGTGGGCTGTTTCTCCTGTGAGATACCACTAAGTTTATAGCAATAACCTTGGAAGGTGTTTTCAGAAGGGGACAGACAGTTTTGCTTGTTTGTACTCTAATAATAACCAAGGGAAAAAGCAAAACTATTATGGAGGAGGGTGTTGGGTAAAAGAGATGACGCTGATGCTCTCCTGAAGTGCACCCTTAAGCAGTCTGGAGTTGCCATTTCAGGGTGCCCAACAAGTTGCACTGCTCATCTGCTGAGACCCTCAGTGACCTGGACAATGCAAATAAAAACCGTAAAGGATAATCTGGGAGAGAACTCAAATACCACACTGCAGATATTTATCTGTGCCTTCTTAAAATGGGTTCCCCGCTTCAGTAAATGGGAGGTCGTTTCAGCAGGTGGAATTGTTTGCCAGGCATCAGAGGGTGAAGTTACTTACGCTGGTTAAACTGGTGTGGTACTGGTTTATCTGTGCCTCTGCCCTGTGTGGGTATGACATTTTCAGGAGCACTGTGCACTTAATTTCAGTTCAGAGTGGTGCACAGTTGTTTTGATGTTGTTAACTTCTCCTTCCAGAGGGAATACACAGTGATATGTGTATTCACTCTTTTTTTGTGTGTTTGTTTTCAAACCCAAATATATTTCGACTGATAGTAAAAATGAGTATTCTGATTCATACTTCTCTTTTTAGGAAAAGTCTGGTCTTTCTGTGGTCTCTTTTGGTTCCTTTACATTTGTAGAAATGTAGTTTGGGAGAAATTACTTAAAAAATGCATACATCTTGCCTCCCATCATCCACTAGTAAACTACCAGATAAAGAGTAAGACTGTCTGTGTGAAAGCTGCTGTGAGCAACAAATTCCACCTTTTCAGTACCTTCCTCTTTTACAGCCTTTTTAATATCACAAGAAAGTAATTGTTTCTCTTCCATACTATTTAAACATATGAAAAGTTAAAAAGAAAGATAGCAATTGCATAATGAAAAATTATGCTATTTATTACTCTGTTTCTGTGTAAAGAAAGATACAGCCCCATCACAGTAACTCACCATCCTTTTGCTATACCAGTACTCTTCCCAGTGATAATATTGGCACTTATTCCTGTAAGTAACCGAAGGTTTGCCATTTTAGCTGATGCCACAGTCTCTGTGGGGAAACTTATTATGAATATTAGCACTACACCTTTCATAATTTTCATGTCTAAAAGGGGAACATAATCTCAGTTCAGAGCAAGGAATATACTTTATTTGCTGTCTACTTAATAGAAATGGATTCTTATAGCTGAGGTGACAATATGATTTGGAAAACTTAGATTAAATGGAGTTTTCTGGATGAGTTCATTTTTTATTCTTAAAATGTATTCTGGCAGTGTTTGATAGAGTGGCATTTAGATGAAATGTCTGGTGTATGTTTTTGTCAGTGGGGTACAATAGGGGTTATTTTTACTTGCCAATGTGTACATATCCCATTGTGTGGTAAAATTACTCCTAGGAGTATTTTTAGGCTCACTGGTTAAGCTATCTTTGCTAGAGAAAATATGTAGTATTGAAGAAGAGAGGTAGTGAAGTCACTTAAAGAAATGTCTACCGTGGATACCCCAGCACTTGTAAGGAGTTTGTCTTCTTGTTTTGCATTCTCTGAGCTGGGAAACCAGATTGTTGTTCAGCTTCTTGAAGAAATAAAGAGTTCATGTCCCCTGGGACAGTGCTGAGAGGGCAGCAGGTTGCACAGACAGTGCCCAGAGCTGCTCTGCAACCCGGGCATGGGCAGCATCAGTGGTGCAAGGATTTTTTGGTTCACCTGGAGTTCTTCAGCTCTTCTGTGATGTTCCCATGTTGGATTTATGCCCTTAGTTTTGTGGGGCTTCTCTGCAGTAGGTACTTTCTGTGCTGACCCCCGTGCTCACTGCTCCTCAAGTACAGTATTGGCACATGTCAAATACTTCTGGTCTTCGCTGGGTGTTCATGTGTCTGTCTGAAAGGTGTTAAACTGCTTCTGCTGGGCTTTGCTGTGTGGCTCCTCTTGCAGCTCCTGGCTGCAGAGATGCTCAGAGATAAAATCATGTACCCTCATTCATATCATCAGCATTAAAGAATTAATGTGCTTTAGCATCTGTGCTTGCCACATTGCCAGCACTACTTACATTCAATGAACTCCGTCTTTTAAAATCCATGTTATTGCACATTTTGCTTCCAAAATGTCACAAACGACAGGAGCATCACCGATGCGGTTAGTAACATTCACAGATCTTGCTGTATTGAAAACCAATTCTTGATGCGTTTCTTGTGAAACAGTTATCATGGGGTAGTTCTCTCACTGTAAATTCAGAGGAGAGAGTGGGCACCTATCCATTTTACTGTGACTTATTTCCTTACCTGCAGTTGCTTTTTCTGAGTTAATCTCAGTGTAAGACACTGAATTATCATCTGCACTTCATGTTAACTTGGGTCAACTCATTTCAGACAATCTGTGTGGTCCCAGTGCTGTACCCCCACTACAAGTTTACATTGTTTGCCACCTCAGTGTAACAGCAATTTTGGGAGGTTTTGCAGAAAAGAGGCCATATAGCTCTGAGTGCCTCAGGCAAGCACTGCTGCTCTCTGGAGGCAGCAGGACACCGAGATCTGCCACCACACAGCAATATCACACACCTCCTTAAGTCCCAGAGAGGCTGCTCCTTTCTTGGCATCACAGGTCTCCATTTTGTCTCTATGTTTGTGCTTCCACTGGGGCAGAAAAATGTTGTGCCTTTCTAAATTGCTGTATTTACCTAATTGTTTTTAGTAGTTGCTACTTTCAGGCCAGCGGATTCATACACTTTCCCGAGCTTTTAATTTGATTTCTACATTAATTCCATATCAGGGAGTAATTAGAATAGACAAAGGAAGGAATAAGTAGGACTGAAGTTATGAAACAAAGCTGCCATGTGAATTTATTGCCTGTGGTTCTTCGGGACCCAGTCATCTGCTACAACTTCTTTTAATAGCTCGTTCTGACTTTAATGCGATCAAAACAAATGTAGCGTTTTGTTCTTGAGTTACATTTGGATTCTGCTGCTTAGTTGTTGGCACAAAACCCACTGGAAGGGGTGGGAACAGTGACCCTGAAGCTTGGGGTAGCCCAACCACTGGGGATGTGGTGCAGAGCCTGCCTAAAGCCCACAGTTGTCTTCCCTCAGGCAGTTCAGTGTGATGGTGCTGGCACAAAGCCGGGACAGAAGTGTTACTGACTCCTCTGGAAATTGTGAACACGTCGATTTTTTTCAATACAATTCGAAAGGTAATGTGCAAGAAGCACTGGGTAACAGTATATGTGGCTTGCTTTCCTGGGAGACAAAACTGAAGCCATGGATTTTACCTTTCTTTCCCCAGTCCATTTGAAAGGCTGACGAATGTACAACCCTCCTCAGTGGCTTTTGAATCCTTTGGCCAGTTTCCATCAGGTTTGTCAGAGATAGAGCTGTCTGCCGTCTCAGGTTCTTCCTGCTTTCATACAAATCTGTGCCTGCAGAGATGGAAGGGAGCTGATAACAAGTGCTCTGCTATTATCTGCCTTGTCCTGATGCTCCCAGCCAGCAGGAGTGTGGGATGGAGCAGCTGGTTGGGGCACGTGGGGAAGGACTGGTGTTGCTGGGTCACAGTGTGGGACCGTGGGATCAGAGGAGCAGGGATGGGGAGAGATGGGCAAGGAAGAGGGGATGGGGCTTCTAAATGTGTGTGAGGAGCTTGGGTCCTTCCCAAGCAATTCTGTTTTATTGTGGCAGAGCAGTCCCGACTCTGGGAAACAAACCCAGGACTCTGAACAGGGAGCTCCTCCTGGGATTTAGGGATGGAATGTGGTGACAAACATCTGTCACCGCTTCCAAGGAACCAGCCACTGTATGGTCAGCTGGGAAGGGATTATAAGCACAGTTGTTGTTTCATTCAGACGACACAAGGTACCAAGAAATACAAATTATCTCTTAAAAGGTCCGACCTCTTTCTTCAGGCTTTTCCTTATTTGAAACAGAAGTCCTGTCAGCACTTGGTCTTGTTTACACAAGCACATGTACACATGCAATAGTCCTCTTTTATTTCATGTGCATTATCCTGCTGGGTGCTCACTTGTAGCTCTGGGTCCTCTGTTTATCATTGTGGCAGTAATTGAAACTTTTCAGCAGTTTTCCACAGTGCTATTGTCAATTAAAATAAACCTCAAACTCCAAGAAACCCCCTAAATGCACATTTCAAAGACCCAAAATATTTTGTCTTCCAGGGTGTTTTGCAGTCAAGATAGCAAATGCCAAACACTCAACAACTTTCTCAAAATAAGTTTTGTTGCTGTTTTGTTTGGTTTTGTTTGGTTTTTTTTTTTCCTCTGAGATGTTATTCAGAAACTGTTAAGCAGTATCAAATATGTGGATAATCCCATGAAGAAGTGATGCAATTCACTGGTGCTCAGCCTTTTCTTAGGAGAGATGGAAAAAAAGAGGACTCATAACAGTGTGGGGTTTCCAGGTCACTGATTTACGTTATAACAAAGCGTGATTTAAGTTTTTATGGTAAAACAAGAAGAAATTAACATAAACTTTGGTGCAAAAATAGCAATATGTTCCAGTTGGAGCTTTCAGAAAACGCTTAAAGGTAAATAGCAAGTTGAGCTCTTGGAGGCTTCTCTCCCTCACTCTTGCCAGGTGCTGCCTCCTGGAACGAAACCAAAACCTGCTCACCACTGCCTCGTAGCTGGGCCGGGGCTTGTGTAGGTGCTCCTGTGGCTTCAGGAGAGAAAAGGGAGGATTCCAGCAATATATCATCCTCATTTGGAATTTGCTGAGCTGTCCCTGTAATTCTCTTCGTGTGACAACCTAGTGCCGCACCCTGTGCTCTTCCTCCCCGTGTCAGTAGATGTTTTAGCTGTTGGAGTACTACTGCTCATCAGTGGGTATAATATTGCAACTCAGGTTTACATCAAGGCTTTCATGGGCCATAAGCTGAGGTTTTGCAATATCCTATTTCTTGCCACGTGCGTCCTTTTTGACCTTTTGTCAAAGAAGGTGCATACTTACAAGTACCCAGGCATCTCTAAGGCTTAGTTTTAAAAGTACCACAGGTCCTTCTGGAGGCAGTGCTCAGTGATTTCGGTGAGCCAGCAGGTACCAGAGTGCTGACTGGTGAGAGTTACAGAGGCCTTTGGGTACCTACAGCTGCACATGGGAACCTGCACTGGGGTAATTCAGGCACGGCAATTGCACTGCTTCTTCAAGGGGCTGGTGGCTCCTCCAGTGAGGAGGTGTTAGGCAGCCCTCATAGCTGGCAGCTCCTGAAAGACTTAGGAGGCACTTACATGCCTCGTTTGTAAATCTGCCCCTGAGGCACTTGGGATGAATTGTTCCAAGTGCTGTATTAGTTTCGTGTTTGTTTTGTCACCCGTGCAGGCTCTGACTTCTCTGGTCTTGTTGGCAGGGTTACCTACAGCGGGTCATTCTTTCAGGAGCTTTTATTCAGCATAAAGTATCTTTACCTGCCTTTACCATTCAGTATAAAGCACCAGCGCTTTGTGTTGCTAATACTAAAGAATTAAAAATAGCTGGGACAAAGCAACATTAATTTTGCAGTAGTTAGGCAGGGTTGATACAATATGCTTGGGTTATTCAGTGCTACCTGTGAGCAAAGTCTGTTGCTCACTTCTCTGACCTATGGCTCTCAAGATGCACAAATGCCCTTTTATAGGTGAACCTTTGCACTCTGCATGTGAATGTTTTTCACCCTTTATGTGAATACGGCAGTGAATGTTTTGGTAGCTATAACAGCATATTAAGTAAATGTATGTATTTGTATGTAAATTTATTGCTTGTATGCAAATGTGTGTGGGTTTTTACATCCTTTCTTTTCCCCCCTGTGTTTCTGTAAGGCCAGCATCTGTTTGTGATCACTTTAGAGTTGCTTCTCTCCTGAATATTTGATCTGAGGTGCCCGGCTCTGTGATTTATGTTAATGAATTAACAATCACTGCAATTCCAGAATATATGAAAGAAATGGAAACTAGCTCTTCTCCTATATTTATTTCCTCGAGTTTGTATTCACTCATGATTTGCATTTGACTTGAGAGCCGCCCACGCTGCTTCGCACAGGTTGGTGTAGCTGCAGAGGGCTCTGCAGCAGAGCAGTGTCTCCTCCTCGCTGCCTGCGTGGGGGTGCACATCTGCCTTTCACCCTGCAAAGAGAAGCAGTGCTGTCCTCCCTGGCTGGCCAGTGGAAACCAAAATGGTTACACCTCCTGGGGCATTACCTTGAACTGTCTGCAGGATTTCTTCATGTTTTCGGGATATTCAACCTCATACCGCTCCTTTACTTTTCCAGGCTTTGTCTTCCTTCCCAAGTACCCTTTAGATCCTCCACACACATCTGCATTAGGCATCTGCCTGGTTGAGAAGCTGGGCAGAGTGCTGGAAACAATCCCACCGGTTTCTCCTTCCACAGAATTATCTTGAAAACTGGGAGGGATTGAGAAGGGCTTCCAGCTGCTGCTCCCTGTGTGCTGGCTGCAGCACACGTGCTGTGCACACTCACACACACGTCCGGGCTGCTGTGGCTCTGGGCAGAGGCTGCTCCTGTGTGTGGAATAAGCAGCAGCACTGCAGATGCTGCAGAGATCCCCACCAGAGGTGTCAGGCTTGCTTTGCTGGTGTGCTTTAACCAGTGCATTGCCATGGGAAGGATGGGTGTCTTTACAGGGGGCTGGTTCCCTGTGCCTCCTGTCACCGCTCCCCTCGGTGGGATTTGATGTGACAGCACCGTGGGAACGGTGACACGTTTGTTAGAGGAGATGGGTGAGCTCTTTGTGTTTGTCCTGTCTGCTCAACTCTCTGATGATGGCTGTCGTCATCTCTGGCCTTTGCTTTGTGAGCAAGAAGCGCATTAAAATCCCTCAGCCTGAAAAAAGATGAGCAAAGGGAGGTTTTTGAAATCATGAATTGCCATTCATGGAAGTGATCCAGGTAGTGAATAGAGAACTTCTACTGGCTATGTTAATTTATTGGTATTTATTTATTACATATCTCTCTAAACCTGTGCTTTTTAACACTAATTGCTGTACAAATACCAGACTCACTTCCCTCAAAAGATCATAATGCTTCTGAGTCCTGTTCGTCCCACTGCTGATGGGGCAAAGCCTTCTGTATTGGTTTGAATTTAATCTGGGGTAGTTTTTCTCTTCCACTCAACTTCCCAAGTAACTCTTTGGGTATTTGATCCCATGCAGGCAATGTAGTCCCTATGTCAGGTGTTCAGGAATAAAATGTGAGCATCTTCTGTCACCACAAAACTGTTTTTGCTCCCCATCCCCAGCGGTGCTTTCCTTGGTCATGACAGCATTGGCAAGTGAGAAAATGTATGTCTTCCTCTTTTACTGCTGAAGGCACAGCAAATTTATTTCAGGGACATGGGGCATTTTAAAATTCATATTTTCCATAAATGTTGACACTGCATTGCGTGATTGAGATCATGGGAACCTAAATTCAGCAGCTCAGGGTTCTTTTCCAATTACTATTTTGCAAATATAAAGGAGAGCGAATACAGGAAGGTTCTAGAAGAATGTCTTTTGTTATGCCAAGCTAACACTTTTTTAATCAACCCTCTTTGAATGTATTCCATAAACTCTATTTTTGCCCTGGCATTTCTAATTGTTGGGAGACTACTGAAGTCTACATAGATATTGTAAAATATGATGTTAAGGTAGGCTGCTACTTATCCTTAGGAAACCTTTTCAATTCTGCTGGATTAGGGTTTGCAGGGTTTTCAAACTGTATGAATGTACTTTAAATCTTGATAGTGAACAAGATACACTGAGCAGAATCTGTCATTCAGCAGTGAAATTGAGTCAGCATTTTATTACTTACAGCACTGGAAGTAATTTAATGAAATTAACAGAAAAAACCAATTATACCAAATTGCTGTGGCATATTTGGATTGAAAGTGTAGTGTAATAAACTCATATTCATATCAATATGGAAAATCATGTGTAGTGTAGGGCTAATAATTAATTTTTTTGCATATTTAATGAGTTCATTTCTAAATACAGCTCTGAAATCTCTTACTGGTTTCATTGCAGTGTTGATTTTCCTCACCTTCAGTGTACTCACTGTTACAGTGTAATTTATGATGTGAGTAGTATTACACTAATGGCTCAAGGTGTACATTGATGGTGTTACTATTTTTAGTGGTTTATCACATTAGGAAATCTGACCTTGAGACACACCTGGTAATCTTTTGTCATAACATATGATACCTGTTTTTGTTCTCACTTCTTTTAACCTCTCAGTGAGGTTGTTTCTCCAGGCAGCACCTGGGTGGGCTCAGTGAGGGGAGGGGGAGGTGGGGTGAGGCACCTGAAGCATCTTCGGTGCAATGTCCCGCCAGCTGAAGTGTGCCCAGCGTGGGGAGTTTCTGCACTGCAAGCAGAATTCATTTGCTCTTAATTTACTAAATATTGCTGATCAAGGTTGGAGAAGCCTCCATGATACTGTTTTTATTGAATTGCTAATGCCAGCACTCCAGGTTGGTCCTAACACTGCTGTGCTACTTCATAATTTACTAACTGTGGTCTGCTTTGTGTATTTAGTCAAATTCCCTGTTACAGAAATGAAGTCAGTGAGCTGTTGTTGAACTATATGTGTTGATAGTTAGGGGATGAGGTGACTGGATTTTAAGTTGCAAATGAACCCAGCACAATTTGCAGTTCACATTAAGCCACACTAGTTATAGCCAAGGTAAGGAGATTTTAATAGTTGCTTGGATAACTCATCCTTTTTTTCTCGCTTGTGCAGTATTACCAGGCAGCATTTCAAATTGTGGAGTAAAATCATTCAGCTAGATCTGTCTTAAAGATTTCCATTTCTTGTCTCCTAGAAATTACTATTTTATATAAAATGAAATTAGTGTTTTATTTGAGGTGTCACATGTGGAAGTCGATAAGTATCTTTCTGTAGTTAGTAGTTTAAAATATTTGTTTAATAGTTAAAGTTTTGCTTAGTGTATCACTTAGTATGTGTATTTCCTATGATATTTATAGTGGCCTGACCAGTAGGGTTGTAAAATGTAAAGTGACATATTAATGCATTGGAACTGTACTATAAATTTTTATCCTTGTATGATTCACCCAACCCTTTATGGTCATGCATTTGGAAAGAAGCAATGCCATTACCTTAATGTACAACATTGAGACCTGAGAACCATTTGGTGGTGAGGAGAAGCCGTTGGTTTTTATACTAATAAAAGTATAACTAAACTAATGGCACAGACATAGCAGTGATGTGGCAAGGGGAGTGCAGAGGTCTGGAAGCAGACAGGCTAATACTGCTTTTGAATGCTTACAGAATAGTCGTGAGTGTCAGTCTCGTTGCTTATTTATGTTTTAAGCCCTTGAAAGTTTTTATCTATTTCAGTAAATAATGGATCAGGAAGCAGGAATGAACCAGGGCTGTGAAACAAGGGTTCCTATTGGCGAGCTCACTGTCTCAGTTGTAGGATTTGGAGGATGATTTTTGATGTAGAGAATGAATGCAGAAAGGGAGAGGTCTCTTGGGACAAGGCTGCTGAGATAGGCTTGGTGCTTTTGAATGCAAAGAGTGGGCACAGGAGAGTTTGTTCAGTGTGCTAAAGCAAAATAATTTGACTCAAATTTGAGGTTACTCATTTTCTGAGTGTCTAGTTTGAGAAATCAATGGCCCGATTTAGAATATGTGTTGAGAAGAGGGAGTTTTGACAATGCTGCCAAATTCTAACAGGTCTTTAGAATGAGTGAATTGTCATCTTTCAGAGGCTCCTAATGAGTAGATTTGGCTGGATAATCAGAGGGGCAGTAAATGACACATTTCAGTATTTCACACCCCTGCTCAAAAGCATGTGTATTTCTCAAAGAAAGAGCTGCTGTGATTTTTGAAAAGACAGAATCTCATATTTCATCCTTAATTTTGTTTTCAGGGGAAAAAAAGGTAATCTGCTTTATTAAAAACTCACATCCCTTTATCTCCAAGTTTGATTTAAGGATCATCTCTGTATAAAACCTCTTCTTGAATATTCCAGCTTAGGAAATATGGAAGGAAGTGAAAATAGGGCACTGTGGAAGGAATTCAACAACCTCAGGTACAGGAGACCCTTCTGGTGATGTGTGTGATATGGCACCACCTGCCCCATTGACTGTGCCACAGTCAAAGTTGTAGGGGAGATCTGGGAGGTGAACTGGCATGTCCCAGTCCAGTACATCAGCAGCGGGGTATTTCTTGCCCTTTAATGTCTTCAATTTGCTATGATTCTTGATGCTTTATTAAAAGGATCTCGCATCATTAGCTCCCCTATTAGAGGGACATTTTAATTTCCCTCCAATCGAGTTGCCAAGGAGGTTACCTGGTAGGATGCAGCATTGCAAAAGTGTTTGAATCTTGAAATGGTAATAAAGATTTGCAGCTAGCTCTCTGGAGCTTCTTAGTATTGATAAAATGAACAGTTCTAATTACAGAATATTTGTTGAGTCTGTGGTGACTCAGCCACTGGTGCCATAAAGAGAGGAACACAAATGCTGTCCTTCCTGCTTGGAAGATGCTCCTCCTGTGATTTTTGTGGCATGAATGACTAGAGTTGCACTACAAATAATCATGATTTGGGCAGCTCCTCACCTGTAGACCTTCCTGCTACATCAAAAGCTCTCATCAGCCTTTTTTGAAAATATATTAATATTCTGGAAAGTTAGGGAATATTTACCTTTGGATCTATTTTGAAAATGCCTAGTTCATAGTAAACAGTTCTCTAGTGGCACTTTGCTATGCTCAGATTAGATTGTTTTCATTCATTATTGAAATAAAAATCTGAGTATCACCTACAGTGCTTGCAGTGGTTGCACTGATGCTGATCAGGACATCTGCTCAGCTGCAGAAGATGCTTTGAAGAAGCATCTATTCCAGTTAGAGATCTGAAGTGTGGTAGATGAACACCGCTCTTGACCTGGATTCCTGGGATAATGAACCCCAGGGGAATAGACCTGTAGGATTTTAGAAGGGTTGAACTGGTGGATTTTATAGAAATTAAACTTCTTTAAAAAATTTCCATAGCTCAGCAGAGAGCACCCTGCGAATTCCTATAGGGTCATTTATGAGTTCTATGAAAACCAGGTCACTCTCTGTTGAATTTCATGGCAACTTACCATAAAAGAATAGTTTACAATCTCATCTTATTCGCCAAACCAAAGCACGGTTCTCTCTGGCAGAAAAACCTCTTTTACTGTGAGGGAGGTCAAACATTCAAGCTTTGCTCTTGGCAGCTGTGGAGTCACCACACTTGGAGATGTGTAAAACCTGACTGGGCATGGCCTTGAGCCACCTGCTCTGGTTGACTCTGCACTTGTGGGCAGTGCTGGATTTGGTGACCTCCAGAGGTTCCTGCCAGCCTCATCCATTTTTGTGACTGCTTCTAAGGTGTTCCCTTCCTGTTACCCCACAGGTTCACAACTGGAACCATCAAGTGCTGGGGACTGTCCTGTAGCACCTGTGGCTGCTTTCAGACCCAAATGCCTTCATAACAATGCTATGTCTCTCAGGACAGATCTGGTCCATGATCTTACTTTTCTGAACAAGGGCTTCAAAGACTAAATGGTAACTCAAGATGATCTGTGGAGCCATTGCATCAGTGTGCAGTTCCTGTCTTGTCCATGCAGCACAAGGACTGCCTGTTCCCCTCACCAGCTGCTCCTGCAAAGCACTCCCTCCATCCTGCAGGGCAGGATCCCAGTGCACCATGATCTGGGCTGTGAGATCCATGAGTGGAAGGTCACCCACTGCTCACAGGTCCCACAGATGTGGTCTGGCACAGCATCAGTGCTCTGGTTACAGACCAACATGTGGAGATGAGTGTCTCCTGTAGGAACAGTGGCACAGATACTGCTGTGTCCATGTGAGACTTCAGAGGAGCCCTTTACTGTGCCAATAATGACCTTGTACCATTCTTTAAAAAGGCCCTAAATTGAAAATGAGCTGTTCTCTTCCCTTGTTCAATCCTACTGCCATTGATAACAAAATAGCACTGTAATTCTGTGCTGCAATGTTGCACAGTGTCTGAGGCAATGATTTACAAAACCCCTTCAGGAAGGAGAAATTTCATCATGCAATCAGTGATAGCCTTAGCCATGAACACCATGTGGTTCCAGGACCTGTTCTCAGCCACAACAGCTTCTGCTGCCTTGCTTGAAAGAAGGCAATAACAAAGAAACAGCTTCAAAAAGGCTTAGGAAAACAGTAGACAGCAAAAAGCAGAGGTAGAAAAAATTGGTAACAGAAGTTTTTGTCTCAGGTGGTGTCCTCTGCAGAAGGTTGCATCTGCCAGCAAGAAAGAACTGAAGACTGTTCAGCAACATATGGGCCACCTACTCATTTTACCTACCTCTGCCAGGAGTGAGCCCCTGTGTGACAGAAATGAACATTACACCACCTTCAATCGATGCACCAGCCACTGCAGGTGCACCAAGTCCACCAATTTGTGAAGACATGAGATTATCAAATACATTTTCCCCCAAAGCATGGGGAGAGAGACTAAAGATTTTTCAGAAAGAAAATCCATCAGACAAATAAAAAAAGCAGAGTTTAAATAAAAAACCTGAATACACCTGTGGGAAATTGGCTTGTGACCAAATTGTGCAGAAGTTTATTTAAACAGCATGGTAAATACAAACTGAGTTTAGGTGACTGTCACAGCGTTGAGGAATCGGGAACCTTTTCCAGGAAAAAGTCTGAAGCACTAAATTGTTGCATTAAACTCCATTAGGCATCCTAATTAAGCAGGTCAGTTCATTTCAGACTAAAATTTATAACAACACACCTAAAAGCCTTTGCAGGATTGGAGGTCACCCACAAAACAAATGACACCGTAGGTGCAACTTAGAATCACAGAATTGCTGCAAAGACAAGAATCCCTCCTTAGTGGTTTCTGAAATTAATATCAAAATTGTATTTAATAGCTCTGTTTATGATTTGCTTCATTCCCAGCAGGCAATATGCAGGTCCTCCATCAGAGCAGAGAATTTAGGTCATGCTTGTGTGGGGTACTAGTGGTGTTCTGTGAGTGTTTGACCCCATCCTGCCACCAACCCCTTCCTTGTGGGTGGGGACAAAGGGGACAGGACAAGAACCTTGAAACCCTCGGTTCCCTGATGGCTGTTGCCAACGTGGAGCAGGTTGGGGGTGTGTTTTTAGAACTGCTGGTATGAATTAGAGATCTGAGACTGGGCATATTTTGTATTGTTACAGACCAAGCTTTTATATGTGATTAGACTAAAAAAGGGTCGAACTTTACAACTCCAAAAGTAATCAGTGTGTGCATTCAAATCCAGCTCTTCAACACTACTCCTTTATCTCAAGTCACTTTGCATCCTATGCAGCTGCATGGAGGTAAAATTTGGTCTTGTAGCTTCATTTTCACCACGTATCTGCATATCGGAATTATTCCATAGGTTGGTTAAGTCAGTGTCTAATTTTCACTGGAAGTAGCCCTCTGTGATTTGGCTAAGACCTTTAGAAGTGAAGGTAGTGAAAAATAAAGGCAGCTTTGAAAATTTATATTTACAAGCTCTGACAATGGAGCAGTTAACTAAGACACAGTTTATTGTCAGTCATTAATGTAGAAAAACCTGAATTATTTCCTAAATATTCCTCCATGAGGCATTACACAGTGATCCAGTAGCATATAAAATCTACTATCAGCAAAACTGAGAGGGGAGGGACGTAGACCTTATTGCTGCCTTGCACAAAATGGTTTGCAGTAAATTGGCTCTGCATAGCTCAGGCCTTTTGTGATGCTACTCAGAGGATTCAGCCCACAGCCTCTTCCAGGGGGTCTGAAAGGTCTCTCCCCAAAGTTTTAGTTTTAAGCATGATGCATTGCTAATGTGAGCAGTGATCTTCTCAGGAGGCAAAGGACCTGGGTCGTGTTGAGTGTTTTGGTGTACTGCAGTACATCGTTTCCAGTGGCAGCAGTGAGCCATATCTCACCTGCTTTATCAGTGCCACTGACTCTTATGTCTGCTCTGGAACTCTCCTCCACTGCTTGATCAAAATCTGTTCTTTACTGATACGGCACACGTGAGCTGTGTGAAGGTCTGCATTTTCATTGGTCATTTTTCTTGGCTTCCATGTGTCTTTCAGTCCTGCTGTTGTCCTTTGCACGTCAAGTGGTATCAAGGGTTTTGCACCCTGCAGGTCTCCCCGCTCCAGGGTCATTGAAGTAATCTCCCCCTGGTGTCTTGCTTCCAGTTTTGACTTTCATCAAGAAGCAAATGCTCTTTGACAAGATAAAATATGTCAGTTGTAATTCTTAAATCAACTGAAACATCGAATCAGTTGGTAGACAGGCTCAAAATCACATGAATGGTCAGAAGAACTCCAGTAGGCAACAGGGAAAACCTGAGATGATGCTGACCATCACGAGCCATCCT
Organism: Formicarius rufipectus; assembly: GCA_013399695.1. Classification (NCBI taxonomy): domain Eukaryota; kingdom Metazoa; phylum Chordata; class Aves; order Passeriformes; family Formicariidae; genus Formicarius; species Formicarius rufipectus. Next base: position 758,776 of record VXAU01002075.1, read on the forward strand.
GCAGCCTAATCAGGTTGTCCCTTTCAGGCTGCACCAAGAATTTCCCTAGCTAGACTTAATTTGAAAAGGCAACATAGTACTGTGGACTCCATTAATACTTAAGATTCATCAGAGGTTTTCATTGTGTGCATCTGAAAGGTTCCAATTTCACATTAGAAATAAAATACAGCTATTTGCCAGTGACAGCTGACTGCATTATTACTGGCCAGGACTGATTGCCCTGCAGTCAGGCACAGTGTGAATATCTTGCTATAGCCTTGTCATTCTTTATCTCTTATAGACACATTCCTTGGCTGCTCTGGCCCCACCGTGAATCAGATCTGGCTGTACCAGTCAATCTCCCGACTCTGTAAACATCCCTGGGACCCTTCAGACCATCACCATGCCTCTGCTCTCCCATTTTCATCCCCAGTCTGTCAATAGCTACTGTACTGCTTCAGTTTTAGTTAGAACTGGCTGAGTCACACCTGTCACTTGTTATTTACTTGTTCCAAACCCGTGTGTTCTCGGGTGAGCTGCTGGCAGCAGGAAAATGCAGCTGACAGGGGTGTGGGAAGAAACACTGAACTTCTGGGCACACTTCACAAAATGTTCTCTGAAAACACTGATGGAACGTGTTAATTGTCTCGTGCAACCCAAAACTGCATTTTTTTCTCAGGTAATTTACACTTTCTGATTTCACAATATTTGCTGATTTTAGTGTGAGGGGCAATCGTTTTATACCTTACTCAGTGCTTGAGGAATCCTTGATAGGGCTTGGTTGTCCTTCCCTAGTGGTGGAAAATCTCTCTGAACCACAGTTGTATTTGAGTTGATGTCCTCTGGGAGTAAAGCAGTAAGGAACCTCAAACTTCATTCTCCAGGGTATGCAAAAGTGGTAATTGTTTCTCATCTTGTTTTTGTAAAATATCCTATAGACCCTGGAGTCTGATTCACTCACAGTTACTCCTAGAGCATTGTAGAGGATGTGGCAGATACTCCTTGTTGACGAAGGAAAGCCTAATCTGATGATCTGACATCACTCGTAACATCTATAGCAAATCCTTTTCCATTAGTAGATACATTTACAAGCCAGTAGGTCAACTGGTTTTAGATTTTGTTATAAATAAAATAAATTGCGAGAAAATCTGAGGGACTTCAGTGAGAAATGGAACAATATGGCACATAAATTGTAGTGTAGTTGTGGAAGAGCAAGCAAGTCCTAAGAAATTCTGTGTATAAAGCATATAAAGCCAACACTTTATATGTAATTTTAAAAATCCAGTGCTGGAAATGGGACAGGAAAAATGTATAAAATTTGGACTCTCAAAATTAAGTTGGCCTGTGTTTAGCAGTCCCACTACACTAGACTATAAAAACAGTCTGTTATAATCCTAGCATAGGTTCTTGCTTCTTTTTAAATAGTCATTGTACTGTGGAATACCTTAGCTGTTAAATTTCTTGGCCTCATTCTGTATTTTATTTTGTACATATATGTATTTGTTTTCAATGTGATCATGCTAAGGGTGTTCCAGTCATTGGAAACACTCGGTTTCAAAAGTACTTTCTGAGTCCTAAGCTTTGTTGAGGTAGAAAAATGTATCACTGTGTCCTGTCTACCACTTTTTTTTTTTTTTTTTTAATTAGCTTTACTAAAAATCATTTGCTATCTGAAGAACCATCTCCTAGAGCAGCTATTCTCATACCTTATAAACTGACAGCAGCAGTGCATCTTCTGGAGGTTAACTCAGAAGTTATCAGGAAAGAACATCTGACTGGGATAGACACAGCCCATTAACTCAGCCCTGCAAACACTCAACAACAGGAGAAAAATAGAGCAGGTTTGTGTGGAGGAAAGAATAAATAAATTATTTGCATGTAATGGAAAGGGAGCTGACAGAACTGGTGTAAGAAATCTGGGCTCTAAATGAGGACATGGAGCTGGTGATACCTTTCTGTTTGGATAGTCTGACAAATTCACTGCTGTGGACAAAAAACTCAGGTCTTCTGCTGCTGCCAACATAGGATGGGAAAGATACATTATTATACTTGTCTGAGGGGGTATTACTTAATGCTGGCTCTGCATTGTTGCCTGTAAGAGTAATTTTGATAATGTAGAGAGGTTAAAAGAATGAATAAGTGTTTGGTAACAGAACAAGCATTTTATTTATTGCTCCGAACTCACGAGTCCTTTCACAAGTTACTTTCATGTTCCAGATGCATTTTCTGTGGTGTGACTAACAGGCTTCTCCATCCCCCTGTGGATCCACGTCGGTGCACCACATAGTGCAGATTTTCTGACTGGATGATGATTATGTACTAGCCTGGGGACAGGAACGGAGCTATAAGTCCTTTGGGAAAGGCTGACAAAATGTAACTAGTGTCTAATCTTTTCATTATGAGGTGCTGATGTAGCTCTAGTGACACATCTACCAACTGGCTGGCTGTCGCCTATTAGGCAACTTCCCACTCAGCAGCCACCCGAGGTGTTAATCGGTGCTCCTGGGATGTAGTAAGTCCCTGTTAGCGCAACTTTTTGTCTTCAATGTCTTCTATTGCCGTGGGATTTTTTTCCTGCACTGAATAGATAAACAGAAATGTTTCCTTTTCTGACCACTTTTAAGTGGTGTCTTGTGAGTGCTGTGCCTGAATGGCTGGAAATACAGAGGAGTTAGGGTTCCTTCTCTGCCTGAACAGGCCAGCCCTGCTGCACAACTGATCTTGTGGTTGGTGTGGTCCAAACCCATAACACACTTCTCCATTGCCATCTGCAGGGTTTGCTTGGGACAATTAAGAGCTCTTTGCCCAGAACAGCTTATTCAATAAAGATATTTTCTTATCCATGGCATTGGACAGAAACAAGATGATCTGCATCTTCTTGACAGGTGTGTTGACTCCATCACTTGTCAGTAGCATCACTTGTCAGTAGCATCAGCAGCTCTCATTCAGGAACAATTACATTATAGCAACCCCCAAAAATAGCCATTTCAGAGTTGCTTTGAAAAGGAAATCTAAAAAGGGTGTGTTTCTTAACTTATTCAATATTTAATTATTTGAGGCCATAAAAGAAATCATTGAAGTGTTGCTTCTAAGATGCATACTGTAAAATGAATCATTCCTTGCCTTGCAATACCAAATTATTACTCTTTTATCCAGAGCAATGAATGCTGTTGCCTCAGTCACAGCATCAAAGGTCCAACTGAACATCAATTTTTTAAATTTTTGTGTTTTGGAGTTTTTGTACCCCTTGGTTAAAAAACAGTGAGGTTCATTATAGGAAGACCACTTCAAAGACTCAATTTACATTTTTCGATGAATACAAGTGTTCTGAGTAACAAATCTGAGAGAAAGATTTAGGCTGTTAATTCCATCAGGAGAGACCTCCTATAACCTCCTGCAAATTCTAGGTGCTTTGGGCAGATTCACTTTGATGGGAGCTTTGGCTGTTTGCAGTGGATTTATAGTGGCATTGTAAATATAATTTACAGTGTGTGTGATGTGAGTGAATTTCCTGTAAGATATGTTTATTTTGTAACTTCTTCATTACCGGGAGCTGTTTTCCAGGGAACTGCATGGAAGTGTTTGCTGTGCTGATCATCTGGGCCATTCTGGTAAACAGAAAATTTCTGGAATAACTAAATCATGACCTGAGTCTTGTGCTTGTGAGTTTTCATGCATCGGTGTTTCTCCAGTAACTAAGTAGAAAACTAGTTTTTGTACAGATGTTGGATTTTCTTTTTTGCATCTTTCTCATTCGGTGTGTTGCCCTCTCACAACCCTCACTGGAAGGGGCTCTAATTCCCAAGGCAGGCAGCCTGGCTGGCAGACTCACTCTTCCAATAAAACCCCACTCTTTTCAGATCTGAAAGACCTCACTCTTCTGTCTACTCAGGTAAAGGTTTGCTGTGATGACGTGTGCCAACCCCTTGTCATCCCTTTATTCGAGAATTTCATTGAATTTCTGTAAACATTAAAATAACTCAGATGAGACCACTGCCTCTCAAATGACCACTTTACACATACGGCAAGTGGGGCACCGAAACGTGGAGAGATTAAATACAGTCCAGAGGCTCACACAAGGAATTGTTGTCCAAAGCTGAAGCCTGGAGTCCCAAATCCATTCCAGATTTGCAGGAATCTCTCACACGATTCCCTTGAGTGCTGAATATACAGGATACCCAAAATGAAAGTGTCTTTGATCTCTGACTTAACTACTACATGCCTAATTAAAGTCTGTTTGTAGGAAAGATACCAGAGTTTTGATTTATGAGTCTCAGATTTGTAGGAGCTGATACAACAACAGGGCAGGATTTTGTATTTGCAGAGGCTGTTGTAGTACTAAAGCCTTCTGTGACTTTGATGCAGGTAAGTGAATTTCTAAGAGCCATTTCAAAAAACACCTTTCTAAGTGGAATATAATTGCAGCCTGTGCACTTTTAGTTGGTAATATGCAGGTGAACATCTGTTTGCTCTGATTGTCAAAATGCAAACCAAGATAATGCCCTGAAAATCTTCATCTCTCAGCCTCATTTTTAGAGGAAAAGCTCAGTCTCTTCACGTTCTGATTTAGCTTGTGTTTCTATAATATTTTAACAGTTATTTTTTTTTTTTGTATTATGGCAATACAAATTGTGAAAATGTCTACTTCCTTCTGAGAAAGACTAGGAATTCTAAGACTTTCTCACATGCCCTGTCACCTTTTTTTTTTTAAGGTGAAGTAATTTGATCCTTTCAGTTAATAATAAATCTATCATCCAATGTCAGGAAGCACTATAGCCTTTTCTCAGCTTGCCAGTTTAAGTCTAAATCTCTCTTCTTATTTCATTGTTGTCCACCCAATAAGACTGGTTTTGGGGCTTTACTGTCACACTGCATCTATGAAGCTATAACCACTGCTTGGAATTGATTGGTATAAAATGTGTGGATGCATAATTTCTGATCCCACTGCATCAGTTCTTTTCTCACACTTTTCCCTGCCTGCACACACCCACCTACATGCTACCCATCTCCTTCTGGCCTGCCTGTCCTACCCACTGGCCCTCTGCTCTAGCTCAGGAAGGCTCCCTTTGGTTGAGCATGACCTCCTACTCTCCCCCCACTCTTTTTTTCTCCCCCTTCCCCCCCCACTCTTGCCAGAGAGTAGAAAAGGATTACAACCACACACTAGTTTTGCCATCGGTGCCACTCAAGTGCTGCAGTCAGCATTTGCTCCAAAGGAACCCCTGTTCATTGTTTTTAAAACATTTAACTCAATTCCAAAGAGGAATCACAAATTCTCTCTTCAAAATAATACTCTTCAAGTAAGCTGATTGCATGTAACCAAATCATTACAGTGCTAAATAATTGCAGCAGAACATGATGCTCTTGCTTCCATTAGGGGTATGCACTTCTTTAAGCAATTATGAAACAATATTAAAGTGGACAGGTCTTCCCTTGGCATGCTTTGACCATCAGTGGATTTACATTGATTTATGACAGATAAAATCTGACCAGTTTGACTCAGTGGAAGTGACTGATGCAGCAGCTTTGCCCCTACTTTGATCCTAACTCTTTTGGTATCAGCTTGTGAAGCAGAGGTAACTCTAATTTAGTGGCAGCAAATATGCTGTTGCCTTATAAGTGAACTACTTCATAAACACTGTGTAGTACTTAAGTGAAAATAGTTCTTGGGCATGTGGAAGCCTTTTGAAGAGAAGGATAGCAATCATGCCTCCTGGTTTAGTGCTGAATGTTATGAAAAAGGAAGCACGCACATCAAGTTCAAGTCCTCCAGAAAAGCACTGATTTCTGTAGCTGTGGGCAAGCCAGAAATGTGGCTAATCAGAGGCACATCAAAACCCACTCTGTAAATTAATAGCATTTCCTAAAATTACCCCATTTGTCTCATTTTCTTCTGCAGAGAAATCATCTCTTAACCATGAATATTTCTGCTAAACGAGATGTTTGTTGCATTCAGTAGGAACAAAGGAAAATACAAATACTAATGATTTTTTAATGGCTTGATTCAGCTCTTTTTAACCCCTTGCAATCAATAGCTGATATTTGCCTAATTCAGCAGAAATCATTACACCTATCCATCTTGCAGCAGCTCCACTGGAAATAGCTGTGGAACACATTGGTCTCCATATTGACAATTTTTAAACCTTTTATTTNCAAATTCTAGGGTCACTTCCAATAAGACTTTGATGTTTCATTATTTCCAGACTGAAAATGAAAAGTCCATGGCTTTGCTGTCTGTACAGATCTGGATAGGTGTGAATTCAAGTGCCATTCCCTGCATCTTTGGCTTTATTAGGGTTTAGTGTTTTTACATGTTCTGGTGTAGCTTTGGCCCCAAAAAACATACACCAAACCTCTGATGGGGATGGATGAAAAAAGATCATCTCACAGTTATGGCTTATGCTTTTTCAGCTCCCCTTGTTCATGGCACTGCTGCAACTGGGATGCTTTAGGGATACAAGGAAGACAACATTTACAGGAGCTGAGATGTCTTATTAGGAACAACTTGGAGAGTTGGCAGAATTGCATGCTTTGGGTGCACAAACCTTCCAGTATCTTTCTGGTCTGGAAGAAGAGCAGCAACTTTCAAATCTAAACGCATGAATACAGAGTATAGTTAGAGAGATATGAATTGAAATGTCTTTGAGGATGTTACCAGAGAGACAAAGAGGTAGATTGCTTTGTAATGATGTGACAAATGTATGGTAGCACAGGGTTTGAGCCCTTTAGTTTCCTGATACCATGTACTTATAAATAGAAACATAACTGATATACCTATGTTTTCTTGTCTATCAGAATATACTTCCCTCAAAAGACAGTGTAGAAAATTAATAATTAGTCTCTGAGTTGGACTCTGACAGCAAGTTCAATGTAGTTGGATAAATCAGGTTCTTGGGATGCCAAGTTTATATCCAAAAGCAGCAAGGAGTTGATGAATTTTGGCATTATTTTTCCTGTACCTTAGATTCCTGAGGTAAAAAGTCTTATTTTTTCTTCTATTTAGGGAATGGATGAGGCATTTTGTTAGAGACAGCATCCTCAGTGATAAACATGAAACAAGAACTCATGACTAAAACCTGGTGCATGCAGGAAATATAGGAAATATATGGTATGAAGGAGATGATTATAAAGTGAACAGATATCTTAATTCCTGATTGCTATCCAGTCCCTCTGTTGAATAAGGCAAGGATTTGGAGGAAAGGGTCTGCAATCAAAGTCTGTTGTAGGAGGAATGTTTTCTAATTTTGGAATACTTGACTTTCCAATTTGAGTAACATTTATAACATCAGGTTTCAGTTTTTGATTATACATTCAGCACTGTTGTACAAAATCTTCACGTTATGTTAGTAAAAATACCAGAAAGGAAGAACATGGCATTGAGCTGCTCAAGCCCAGGGCTCTGAGTGAAGGCTCTGCCTTTGGTCTTGCATGTGTCCTGTGACTTGTGAGATCCTGGAGAAGTGAACCTGCCAGCTGTGTCTTGGCATTCCTGAGCAAAGTGCTTTTGTGAACTAGGGCAGGTCTTGCACCATTAAAAAAATGAGATTTTGGAATAGCAGTTTATATTTTCAAATACCCTTTTATGAAATTACCAATTTTGTATTGCATATGGAGGGATACTGTATTAGATTAACCTCTGCTTTGTTTTGCACACAACACAGTTTATTTAATTCACCATTTCATGGATAAGGAAATGGGGATATGTAAAAAATAAGAGAACACTTAGGTACTAATTATGGAACCATTTCTATATAAGAAAGACCCTAAGTTATTAGAAAGAATCCAAAGGAGGGCAACAAAGATGGTGAAGGATCTTGAGGAGAAGCATATGAGGAGCAGCTGAGGGCACTTGGTCTATTCAACTGGAGAAGAGGAGACTGAGGGGAGACCTCATTGCAGATACAACATCCTCGTGAGGGGAAGAGGAGGGGCAGGCACTGATCTCTGCTCTGTGGTACCAGGGACAGGACCTGTGGGAATGGCCTGAAGCTGTGTCAGGAAGGTTTAGGTTGGATATTAGAAAAAGGTTCTTCCTCCAGAGGGTGGTTGGGCACTGAACAGGCTCCCCAGGGCAGTGCTCACAGCACAAGAGTGGCAGAGCTCAAGAAGCATTTGGATGATACTCTCAGGCACGTGGTGTGACTCTTGGGGATGGTCCTGTGCAGGGCCAGGAGTAGGACACAATGATCCTCGTGGGGCCCTTCCATTTGGGCATATTCTGTGAGTCTGTTAGAACACTGAAGTGTCATTCAGTTTTTTTACATACCTTAAATGTCACTATACAATTCTTTTTTTGTATGAGGATCCCAGTACATTTGCATTGTATTTATCAGTGAAGAATACTTTTGAATGTTGAAACTAAACCAATTATTGTTGAAACTAAATCTACTTAGAATCTGTATTCTAAAGCTGGGATTACAGGTTCAGTGTTTGACTGGAAGGGTTGCTTCGCTGCTGAGTGGCTGGTTTGCTCTCCCTCAGGCTTCCTAAAATTTCAAATCACTGTCAAATAACATCAGATACATCTTTGAGAGAAGCTATTCAGACTTACTAACATTTTATATTTCCATTAACTTCACTTTAATCAAAGTATCTATTTATTTAGCTTGTAATTGTCTTGAAGCCACCAGATCCTTTTTCTGTCAGTGAGGGCAATGCTCTTGTTAATCTGTGTTGTGGTACAGAGTCTCAGGAGGCAGGACAGAAGCCCCTCCATGAAAGCTGCTTATTCTGCCTGGGAATACTCTGGGGCCACTCTCCAAGGCAGCATCTTTTCCCGGAAAACCTGCCTTTGTTTGGCCTGTAAGTCTGGCAGGCCATTAAATGAATGACAACAGATGAAAAATCTGTAAAATTCATTTTGTTTTGGCCTAATTAGCAATCCTTTTATAAGACTATTATCACTTCATCCTTCTCCACTTGAGTTGCTTACTCACTATCAGTCCTCTTTCATGCTGGTCTCACTGACAGAGTAATTATTAAAGTGTGTCATGCTATCAATAAAAATATCGTATTGCCTACTGTGTGTGTGTGTTCACGTCGTGTGGGGGGTGAAAGGACGCTCTTTATAACGACAGAGATCTCTGTTGTAGGTGAAACACCTCCTAGAAATGTTCCATTTGTGTGGCAATTCCTTGCTTTTTTTAGGATTTGTGTTGGAAAAAGCATCCTTGAAAGGAGTGGGTCAGATATGTGAGGGGAGAGGGAGTATTCAAAAGGCTTGGCAGGAGATGAGCAGTGGGGATGAGTCACATTTCGGGCACAGGATGTATTTTTAGAATTTGCTCCTTACCTTCTCCTCCTACCACAAATAGGTGCACCTCGGTAGCCCCAGCTGTCCCTTTTGCATTCAGCAGGGCTGTTGTGGACAGGTGGAGGTCTGGGAAGGGGGACCTCTCTGTGTTTGGGGGAATAGGGCAGTGACAACTTCTAAGCCCCCCAGATCTTCAGTGTCTTTGTCCTGCTCCGAAAGCCCTTTGTGAACTTTCCCTTCTCTCTCCGAGCATTAAAGAGAAATGTGAGGTGCAGTTGCTCTGCCCTGATGAACTGAGACTGGAGGCAAAAGGCAGAGGGGACGGTCTTGTGATGCTGTATAACCCCTCCACCTCAGCTTTGTGGATTAGTTTGGCATTAAATTGCTGCAGACTTTTAGAAAAAAATGTAAACCATGATCAAGATGTGTTTGTGCTTCAGAGTGGAATGTGCTTAGGCCTCTGTGTGTGCACAGCAGTCAGTCAGTGTGTCCAAAATGAAACAACTTCTTCCCAGAAAAGCAGTTTCTGAAGCATTCCCTGTTTGTGTTGTTTTGCCAATGCAACTGGCAGACGATTGCTTTCAATTACTTTTACTTTGCTAAGGAATCATGCAGGTGTATTAATGATGATGGGAAAACAAGCCTGCTTCTGCCTAATGAGTTTGTGTACATTATGCCTGATAAACTGAAAAGAAAGAACAAAGTTTTAATCATTATCTGAATTTTTCATTCGTCATATGCTTTGTTTTTCTTTTTTTTTTTTTCTTTTGAGGAATTTGAGGTGTTTTTCTCAGGACCTGTCAGTCTGCACTTGTCTGTGGATTCATAGTGGCAATACATGCAAGAAATGTGTGCATTATATATACCTTTGAGTAAGTTACAAAAAATTGTACTGCCATTGAGAAGAAAATACGATATTGTAATTTACTTCACTTTGCTGTTTGACTGATAAAAACAATACCCAGCCTGTGGTGAGTAAAAGGGAGAGGTGATAAAATATAAATGTACTTGACCTTCTAAGTACCCAGAGATTTGACCTGTAAATTTTCTTCATCTTGAATCAGAGCAAAACTCCTACAGTTCCCTTTAATGCCATTTTTCTGTACTCATTCTGCAGCAGTTTGCTGTGGGATGTTCTGCAGAAGCAGGTGTGTGTATATATGAGTCATTTAATGCAGATTTTTATCATCCAGTGGCTACTTATGCAGTCTGAAAAATAAAATTATGGTTATTAACTAAATGGAAAAGTGTGTTTTCAGTGTTCCCTGGGACTGTGGATTATAAAGAAAATCCCTCACATAGGAAATCTTTTTAATAACCACCTACTAAATCTATTAGTAGGCTCCATCAAGGCAGGCAAGTCAGCTGCCCCCTGAGGAGGATTTGCCTCTTGTTTAACCACTCCCACCTTGAGCTGCCTTGTTTAAATGTTGGCCACCAGTAGCTCAGGGCAGGGCTGTGGCTGCTGGTCTGGGACTGTCCAGCCCGAATCTGAAAAGGACCTCATGTCTGGGTGGTTACCTGATGCTCGCAAAAGAAATGACCTGGTTTTAGTAAAGCCTGAATTTTCTGCTAGGTTGAAGACATCGGGTTGTATAGGCCAGATCTGCAAAAAAGGTGAGGTTTTACTGCTGTGACCTGATTTTCCTCACTTTTTTTTAACTCCAGGCTGGTTTATGGCTGCTGAGGGTGTGGGACCCATAGGTTTTGGCCAGTCTGACAGCTCGCTGAAGGGCTTCTGCTGGTGCTGTAGGAACATATGTAGCATTTCAGGCTGGAAAAGCATCTGTCCTGGAGGAGAAATTTGTTTTGCAGCATGAACTAGCAGGGGGAAAATGGTCATTGCAGTGTGAATCAGATGCTGTGAAAGAGGCCGAGCTGCTTAGCTAGGGACAGAGGAAAAGAATTCCAAAACGTTTCTCTCCAGAGCCGTGTAAATTGTCTGGCTGTGACTTCACTCATGGCACAGTATTGGCTTTAATGGTAATAAAATCTGCCCTGGAGAACAGATGGGGGAGGGCACAGCACAGAAAGCCAGCTAAAACTCTGTTAAAGCCAGCAGAATTCAAGGCCCTTTGCTGGAGGGATGCAGTGCTCTTTAAAGGGCGTGTGTTTGGGCTCTTCTGGGATTTCATGGGACTGGACATTCATGGAGGGCTCTCTTCTTGTCATCTAAAGATACTTTTTTTTTTTTCCCCCACTTATGATCTGAGTAAAATAACTGTCTGTTAAATTAGGAAAAAAAAAAAAAACAAAACCAAACCAAAACAAAAACATGAGTGCTCAAATAGAGAAGCAGAGAAATTGTCCCCCTTCCTGTTGGAACCCATGCATGTTTTCAGACTAAGCAGTCAGAAGCAGTTTCCAGGACAGAAGCCTCAGTGATAATGATGGAATCTGCCCCTTCCCCTGCTGGATGGTCAGCAGGCATGTCCATCACCACTTGAGCCAGTCTGGGACTCCAGTCATCAAATTCAGACTAAGGAGTCAGGATGAGGAGAGCTCGTGTGGGCTCAGCAGGGTGAAAAGCAAGCCTGTCCTGTTTGTCTTCCAGTTGTAAGTCCTTTTCTCTGGGGTGAGAGCCTGAGAGGCATTTTTTCATCTGCAGGCATTTGAAGACTTTTGGAAAATATGTATTTTTATGCCCTCTCTATTAATGCTATGGTTTTTTTTAATGAGCAGCCCCTGGGAATTAGTACTGTGACGTTAGTTCTGGGTGAACACTTTGTAAAATCTTGTCCCTCTGTGGGCAGAAAAGGTTCTTCTTGGTTTCAGTGGAAATGCAGTGACTTTGTTCCATTACTGCCTGAAGAAAATATTTGTTTTTGCTCAGCCTAACCCTTTTTGAAGAACGATCTGCTTTTATTTCTCGTGTACAAACACATCTGTTTTCATAGGTTTTGGTTTTTTAGTAAGTTATATCTGGAATGAGCATCACAGTCAGGGAGCTTAGATATAGAAATATATAATTGCCCTTCTGTGAGTCTGTTTAGGTGTCTGACGAGCTGCTGTAAGCCCTGATTATAGCAATTAGGTGATTTTCACATTTTTTGCTATGTGGTGGGTGCTCTAGTCAGTGGTTTGAATTGGACTGAGGCATGTTTTGGTGTTCGGAAAGACAGTGCTCAAAGCCTTTATATTATTTAGCAGGGAGTTAACCTGATGGTCCATTGACTGCACAGCCTGCCCCATTCATGGCATTTGGCACTTTTTCTTATTGCTGTTTCAAATTCACTACCACGTTTAGCATCTGGCACTGCAGTTTAAATGTACATAGAATGCGGTCTGGGTTCTTCTGTGTCGGGTCTGTGGGTTGACTTGCAGTACCAATCTCAAGCCTTTAATGTCCCTCATGCATACTCTGGAAAAGCAAAACTAGTATGACACTGTGGTGGTTTTCACCCTGTGTCCAACCAAACCTCCAGGCCCTTCCTTTCCCAGAGAGAAAGGGAAAAGGAGGAAAGGCGAGAAAAAAAACCAGCTGAGAGATAATGGCAAAACAAACTCAGAGTGGCTAAATACTTAAATTTATTGCTAACAAGACAAGAACTAAAACTAAAAGTAATAAAACTAAAAAGTAAGAAATAAATCAGTCTTAAGAGCACCTTTCTCCTCCCACTTCTCCCTCTTTCCAGCAGTTCAAGGGAGCAGGGAATGGGAGTTTCGCAGGTGGTTGTTGTTGCTGCCATTGCTCTTGTCCTGTGGGTCACTCCATGGGGTGCAGTCGGGTCTCTGCACCCCGATGGGCTCCGTGGGCTGCAGGGGGACAACCTGCTCCACCACGGTCTTCACCACAGTCTGCAGGGGGGTCGCAGCTCTGAGTCCTTCCCCTTCCCTGCTCCTGCGTGGGATCCCTCCTTCTCCTCCTCCTGCTCTGACCTTGGTCTCTCTCTGCATTGTTATCTCATGGCTGGAATTTCCAACAGCCTCACACTCCTAAATTCTCAAATATGTTATCCCAGAGGTATGACTGTGGCTCTTAATTGGCTCAGCTTTGGCTACCAGCAGGAGATCCCTCCTGGACCTGGCTGTCATTGGCTCCACAGGACTGGGGAAGCTTCTGGCAGCTTCCAACAGAAACCATCCTGGATAGTCCCCCCTTCTACTAAAATTCAGCTGCAGAATCCTATGAACAGACACTGTAGGATAGATGCTTTGGGGGTCAGGGCTCAGGGGAGCCATCAGCCCCCTCCCTCCTGTCCTGAGAAGTGTTCCAGGAGGTATTGCCGTGCCGGTGCCCGGAGCACAGGGAAGGTGCTGGGATCAGAGCAAGGCTTTGGCTGGGAATGCCAAGTGGGTTTAAGCTGTGGTGTTTTGAATGTGCAGTCACAGGTGTGGCTGATGTGCATGGCCTTTCAACCCCTGGATGGTGCTTCTCTTCCACGTTCCTGATGCCACCAGAGCCCACAGGGATGGTGGTCCAAGGCTCAACCTTTCCTTCAAATACTGTTCACAGCAAAATGTGATTCTCTGCTCAGAGACTGATTATTTCATTTGTCTTAATGAGAAATAGACACCATTTTGTAAGACAATCTAATCAAAGTGACTTACGACAGTATATTTTGTTTTACTTGAGCCAAACCAGAAAAGTATTTTGCTTCAGATTAATTTTGTAAACATCTCTGTTTTGAATCAATCAGCCTTCCCACAAGTGGTTCAGTTTGACATGCAACAAAATATTTAACTAAATCTTTGTGTTAGTTATGTTCAGATTACTTACTCTCTAAGCAAGTCTAAGGAAAGAATATTTTATTTAAAAATGAAAATTTGAAATACTCTATTTTCAGAAACACATCTTTTTAGGGTATATGGATTTTTCCCATCAAAATGCTTTAATAGATTAAATAATTAACCTTTGTTTTTAATAGAACTATCTAAAATGAAATTCTTCCCTATTCCCTTCAGCTAAATTGGAACAATTCTCTAGTTTGATTCCCCCCCTCCCTTGTTTTAATTCCAGGATCATTTAGACCAGCATATGGTTGGAAATAAGTGCATTTATTTCCACAAACTGGTACTCAGTGTTAAATTTCACCGTTCTCAAAAACAATCAGTTATCTACCCAGAGTAGGAGTGTACCTGGGACCTTTATTTTGGGGGCAAATAACCCCATAAAAGCCGCTTTAAAAAGAATGGCTCAGTAGAAAAAAATTTATTTTTAATTTACTTTTATTATTTTTGGAAGGGCAGATCACAAAGGGCAGATGTCCAGACTCTGCATGAAAATGTTGATTGCTGTGTGCCTGGCAGCTTGTAAATGCCAAGTACTTATTAGATGTTTATAAAATTATTTTCAAGCACTTCAGCTGATGAGTAGCTTGCAAACTAAGCCTCTCCTTTGGAGAATATATTATACCTATATATATATGTGTGTGTGTGCATGTAATTGCTCTTTCTACACTTTCAGAATCAATGAACCAGGTTTCAAGACACCAAGGTTATCTTGAGTAAGTTGGAATGATCCAAAACAAATAGCAAAGCTTTCTAGTTTTGTTTCTGGTTTTGGATTGTTTCTTTTTTATTTTTTTTTAAATTTATTTATTTTTTTTTAATGCTGGTCTCATTGTGCCAGAGCCCCCCCGTGGGAAGTTTGCCCTTTCTTTGGATGATGGATGTGTGTTGCCCGATGTGCTCCATCCCCTGCTCACACCACTGGGTGCTCTCTTTGCCTTTTTTGCTCCTCTGGATTTTAAATCTGGATTTTAAAAGTGAGACTTTTAGGTCTGCAGCAGGTAAATCTCTTATTTTCATAATTCAGCATATAAAAGCATATACCTTATCCTCCTTAGGATTGACTGTGCTCAATCTTCTTACCTGATCTATCTGGGACTGGGATGGAGTGGGAAGGACTGGGATGGACTGGGAGAGGCTGGGACTCTCTGGGAGGGACTTTGCTCCTCAGTGCCTTCTGCTGTTGTCTTCTGAACCCCCTTCCACAGAATCTGTATTTCAAAGTTTATCACCTTTAATCATGGCATGGTGATGTTTTTCATGGGCATTTGGCTGCTCTCCCTCTGAAATACCAGAGGATTTCAGCCCCCCTGTTAGCAACTGGGATTTGCAGCTCTTCATCTGGGCTTTGTGGAGCTGGTGGGAGGAGGAAAAAAACCCAAAAAGAACTTCCAAAGCTCCTAGAGCTGTGATAAATCTCTGAGAATCCTTCATATTTGTTAATTCATTTATGTATTTATGTATTTCAGAAGCTGGAGACTAAGCTACCGTATAAATCTTTAATGCATAGAATTTTAAATTACTATTTAGTGAACTCGTTGTAGAGGGATGGTGAGAAGAAATCCCACAGGAATGCTATATTATTAATTCTGGCTTCCTCTGTTTATATTTTCATTTTCTTAGAAATGAATGTGTCTGTGTTCACCAACAAATGTACTTTAGGCCAAATAACTGAAATGTGGGTATTTGGGGGTCTTAATTTTGGGATGGGAATTCCAAATTTAGCTATCTTTGTGAAAATGGCTTAACATCCCTTGTTCACTGGGCTGTACAGCTCAGGAAAGCAGGTTGCTCTGTGTCAGTGACTGGGTTGGTTTGGTTTTCAACCCAAGTTTGTAAATGTTGCTGTAAATAAATAAATACATGCTGAATTGGCAGACTTTGGGCAGTTTCCCTTTATCATACAACACTCTTACCATGTTTTCCAGGTTGGGAATATGAAGGGAAGGCTGGTTGAACACAAAATTCAGTGATTCATCTCAGTAAAACTTCCTTGTTCCCATGAAGAAGGATCTACTTGTCTGTGCTCAGCACATCCTTCCTAAGTGAATGTCCATGAGTCAGTAATTGTGGATGAATGGGGAGATGGGATTTGCCCCAGTAGGGAAATGGTTTGCAGCAGAAGTGGGTTTGGTGAGGGTGTACTTCTCCAGACTGGTGTCCTGGTGAGGTCTGTGGTCCATGGCAGCTTGCCTGGGATGCCTGGCTGGGTCTGAAACCCTTCCAGAGAGGAGCAGAGATGGTAAAAAGGGGAAATCAACACTCCACAGAAAAGTAAGGTTTGGGTAACTGACTTGTCTTATTAAAACAGAAATAAACAAGTGCTCAGTCACGGTAGGTGCTTGGTATTTTGGATAGAAACTTCCTTTATAGTGCTTTGACTTGCTTGGATGTTGAGTTGTTGCATTGCAGTTCACTAATGCAACTATATGTTATTCACTATGTAATAAAATCTCAAAGGAAACATTATAAACATTTTAAATTATCTACCTGCAAATGTGAAGTTTTTAGTTCTTTTAAAAAAAGAAATGGCTTGTCTGCAGGGAGGGCTGCTTGTTGACTTGTGAGGTTGTTTGTGGCCGAGCAGCAGGTCATTGGTCACTGAACACAGATTGCTCCTCTACCTGATTTTCTAAGGGAATATTATTATCCTAAGGATATTTGTGTAGAAGGTGGGGGTTTTTTTGGCATTGTCTCTTGTAAGTAGGAAGCAACATTCTCAACATCAGTGCAAACCTTACCCCAACATTTATTTGCCTTTGTTTAAGGAAACCACACTTAGCTGAAGAAACAGTAGGTCAGCAAGGGCTAATTTTTTCTGGAGTCTGAGGAAATTTGTAGTTAAATGACTGGTGACAATTCCTCTGAATCCCTCAGGAAACATGGCTCGGCTCAGGTCAGCTCAGAGGCTGAATCAGTGCAGAGCGCCTGAACTCTTATGGAAGACTAAATATACTAATTTATTTTTAACTTTAGAGCCTTTTGCCATGCTGAGGAGACCCACTGGAAGATATTTGTTGCCTCCCCAGTGCTGTTTTTGCTTGGCTTTCCATGGTATTTCTCAAATAACTGGAATGCACGCCCCGAGGCACGTTGTGTGATACCAAGCACGGTGTGACAGCATGACTAATGTGCATCTACAATTAAATAAAGTTCCTGAAGATTTCTTTTTTTTTTCATATGATAGTGCCAAGAGATTTCAAAGACTTTGATGTTGACAGCTACAATAATTGCACTGCATCCATTCTGGTGTTCTTGGTAAATTAGATTTCGAGTTCACCTTAGCAAAGGTGCACTCTCCCATTTTAACCTGCTGTCTCTAATCTACTCAGTTTTGATCTACTGAGTGTCAAATTGAAACTGGGGATTTTTTTCCTGAATAGATTGCTTGCATAAATAGAGTTCACTTTGTTACTGATTCTACACATACCTCTTTTCATATGATGGTGATATCTGAGAATGAAGGTGGTTAACAGGGTAGCTTACAAAAAAGCAAAAGCTAGAGAGAGGAATTTAAATAAAAGTTTATGTGTTTCTCGTTGGAATTCAGAATGTATAACTTGCCTTTAGGAGTACTGATGTACTATTTCTATTGCTTTTACACCTGGCCTGACTGGATGTGCCGCTGGGTGATTGCTCAGAAGTCTCATTTGTACTTTTCTTGTTAACCTTGAATCCCTGAGAAAGCCAGGGACCAAAATTAAGGAAAAAAAAAAGGTAAAAATAATAAAATAAAAACAATTGATGATTTCTGGGGTATTTTTATGGGCTTTTTAAAAATATACCACAGATTTTCAAGAGCACATCCTGCTGCTCACGTGCTGATTGGAGGTGGGGAGGGATGCTGAAGTGTGTTCAGCTGCAGCAGGTGTGATTCCTCCCTGTCCTGCTGCTCCTACACCTGTCTGCAGCTGTGCAAAGCAAGACCAGAGTGCTGTCAGATCAACAGAAAAGTATTTAGTCTTCCTTGCATTAAGGCTGGTTTATACAACTGATGTAGAAAGGATGGTTTTAAAACAAGAGTCAAGATAACAATGTCAGCATTTCCAGTCCCCTCCTGGGATGAAATGGTACTAAGTGACCGGAATTACGATGAGTTTTACACTTCTTTTGCTAAAACTCAGGTGCTAATGGTAGGCTCAGGGCAGTGGGGGTGACATTTGCTATGCTTGCAATGGGTTGGAATGTATTTGTGTAAATAGTTAAAAAAAAAAAGAATAAGTAAACTAAGAAGAAAAGAGTCTGTATTTTGAATTAAATAGTTCTCATAAACAAATGGAATTGATATTTGTGCAAATGCTGTTGTCCAAGACCTTCCTCAGATGATAAGAAAATTGTGCTTTCATGGTAGAACACAAGTCTCAGGCAGCGAGACAGAGTTTAATCACATCCTGGCTCACCCTGTAACACAGGCTCCCTACTCAATCCACTGCTGTGCTATGGCACTGTGTCTTTATGATGGGGATAAATGGGCAGTATTAATTTTTTAGCTTCTAGCTAAATTTTGCACTGCCAGTGAACCATCTTATTTCATAGCAATACACCCTCATTGTGATAGCTGCAAACTGAGATCTTGTGATTGATGCTAGTAAGTCATGTAATATACTTCGTTCTGTTGTCAAAACTTATTTTTGTTATTGTCAACATTTTAATATGCCTAGGCAGGGTTTTAAATAACTTCTGCAATAAAAGAAGCTTTTGGGTGAGAAATATGGTGCCTGGTAGTTTGCAGGAAGGAATTGTGGCTGAAGCATATTTATCATATTGAAATTACAATTTCTGAGATGACAAATCTTTGATTCGTGCAGAAAATTGTTATTTAACTTTTAAATTGGAATTCTGGGAACATTGCCGGTACTATTTTAAGTATCACCTGTTAATGAAAAAGCACTAGCCAGTGAAGAATGAAATTAATTGTTAGTCTTTATTTAAGATTCAGATCGCTTTTGGTAAAGCCACGAGAAAGAAATTAATATGAAAGCCAACAAGACAAACCTTTAGACTATGACTGGAATTTACAATCTCATTTCTGCCCTTTTCTCCAAATAAAGCATTTGGCTTCAGTTTAAGGTGACTCAGAATAGCACCTGCCTTTGAGCCCAGACATCAAGGTAGGGGGTCTTGAGTGTCCCTCTGTTTGTGGGGTCAGAGGAGTCTCCAGCAGGTTAAGGGACTGCCAGCAGGGTGAAGTTCACCTTGTTCTGCTCTTGTTAGACAGGTGCAAAGGAGCATTTTGGGCTTTCCTGCTGCTCAGGTCTGATCTGACATTGGCCACAGATAATTGTGAAACCAGAACTTGTCTTGATTTTTCAATTTTCACGCCCCCACCCATCAGCTGCCTTTTTTTTTTTTTTTCCCCCTTGCTGTTTCAAGGCAGCCCCTTTGGCTGAGCAAACCAGATTTCTCCTTGTCTAACTTTTGCCTAGTGAACTTAAATTCTCTGTGCTCGCTTGCCTTTGCTCTGCAGGTGATCCACACTCCTGCCTGGGACCCTTGGGGCATTACAAGAGGGCAGGAAAGCAGATAGAGCTGCAGTAGGTGTGGTGTGAGAGCTGCTGGGGAGCAGGGTAGGTCCTACTGTTCATGCCAGCATTCCTCTTGGGGCTTGCAGGGAAGGAGAGATCCTGGAGGAAAAAGGTGGCAAAGAAGCACCTTTCATGGAGAGAACTTTAAAAATCACAAAGTAGATGTACCTGAGCCAAATGGATATTTGAGAAAACATTTTACAGTCTCGCGAGCATCTTCTGATCTTCTTTCTCGTGTTCGTCATCCCCACTGTAACTCTTTCCTGAACTCACGGTGAAGTTGAGGTTCACCCATGAGGTCAGCAGCTCACTGAACCACTGTCCTGGTCTGTGAAAGAGAAGCAGCAACCTCTGACTGAAAATCCCCTCCCCTCAGTGTGGGGTGTCACCTCTGTGGCCACGTGTGTGCTCACGTTGTCCTGACATCCAGGCCAGTAAGTCCTGACAGCGAGAGAGAACAAGTGATGAAAAAGTACCTGGAAGTGGCATAAATCTGACTGAAGGAGTTTGCTGAAGCACTGCCCTGATTTGTGCAATCTGTCACCTGTCAGGAATGTTATGGGAAGAAACTTTTGCCTTATACTTCTTGTCTTACCTGGACCAAAGCCTGGGATGGTCAGGATTTCTTTTTGCATCAGGCACGTGGCTCTTAATGCTGATACTCTGCCACCTGAGCAACTTTTAATTGAGTAAAAAGAGTAACAAATCACTGCATGACCTGGCAGTTTTAGCACCTTCTTCCTTCATGCCTTTTCATATACCTCTAGTTAATATTTGAGAAATATCCCATATTCATTAGCTTCCCTTGGTTATCTCTATTTCTTTTGAATTATCTCATTTAAATAACAAAACCAGCACATAGCAGCAGATTAATGGAAAACCTTCTTAAATGCTATATAGTGCACGTGTTTGACAGAGTAGCAGTAAAGCTCCTAAAATCCTGGTTAGTCTGGGAGCTTTAAAATCCAGATATTCAGTTATACTGACGTGAATGCAAAATGTTTCCACAGTGTAGGTACAAAGGAGAAGCCTGTCTAAGTTAGGGCATCATCCTTTCCCTTTTTGTTAAAAGTGACCACACATGTCCCTAAGGATTAATGGAGTGGTTGGAAAGAAATTAGGGGCTGTTTTTGTTAGAGGCTGTTTTTAGAAATAGCTTGCAGAAATTTTTGGAGAACAGAGTCTTATGAAACTTTATCAAAAAGAGCAGCAATTGAGCGACAAGAAATATCTTGGCAGTACCTAAAGTGAGTCACAGAGATTGGCTTTTTGGGGGCTTAGTTAAATTAGAAGTTAGAAAGATGGGGTTCATTTGGGGATCTGGGAGGGAAGATTTTCAATTGCTCTCCTGCAGAGCCATGTTTGCCATTCTGTTGGGTGCAATGTGATGGAGCACCTGAGTTCCATGAGCAAGCCCAGCAGAAGGCAGCCAAGAAAATAATATTGCTGGAGAAGAAAAAGTACATCTTATTTGGCTTATTTTAATATTTTTAGAGAATCTTTTAATTACTGTCGACCCTGAGCCCCCAACCTTCCTATAGTACTTTGGAGATTTAAATTAGGAGATCCACCAACTTGTGCAGTGCTGTTCAGGCACCATCTGGAAATAGCAGCATCTTTTCTTTCTAATAATGCCCTTTCTTCCAGGCAGTGAGTCTTACTTTTGAGAAACCAGCTGCTCTCTTTGGTAATCATTAACCATTTACTGGTTTAGCAATTAAAAGTGACTTCAGCTATTACTAAAATATTATTGTCCCTGTAGCAATGATCCTGCTGTTAAAAATGATTTTTTAAGGAGTCCTGTCATTTCCCAGGGAAGATGTTGTCTAATGATTTGACAGAAAATGCTAATGCCTTTATCTTGGAGAAAAGGATCAGCATTTTCACACCACATCACCGATTGGTACTCACATATTTTGTGTTCAGGCAGCCAATGCAAGCACAGAGCTACAGTCTTTGAGTGCATCTACCTGCTTCATACCTGTGTTGGGCTCTTTGTGAGCTTTGGGTTTGCTACTTTGATGCCTGTAAATTAAGTACTGAACCCCTGTGGAATACATAACCTGCCTCTGAACATGAGAGGTGCAGGGGTACAGCCCCTGCAGGACCACGTTCTCCATATGAGGGATGGGGCTTCCCAAATAATGTAGACAGATCCGTCACTTTTGGCACCTGAATCCTGGTGGTGGTCTGAGTGTGCATCCACTCCCACGGGAGCTCAGCTAATTTCCCAGCATTTTTGGGAACCCCACAGTTCACCAGTGTTACCACTGATTTTTCAGGTGCAGAAGCAGTTCTCGTATATTTGCATCTGTGTGATGTTTCTTCTGGATTTTAATTAATGTCTGAAAAGTTAGATTTGACTTGGCCATTATTTAACCTTTTCACCACCAGTGACTGGACTCCCCCTTGGTGCTTTTAGCCTCTGGTACTCTGTCAGTGAGGGTCACTGGTTATTTTTATTACAGTCAGTGCTGCTGTTCTGTCAGACAGTTATTTGCATTTATTTCCAAGAGGTGAGAAAGTGAAATGAGGCAACGTATCACTATAAACTTGAGCTATTGCCACTTTTATGCAACAAAGAAAATAAAGGCCCTGAAAATAAAGACTAACGGGCTGTGCAAAGCACAGTGGAAGTAATGGAAAATGAAAATCATTTTTAAACATTTTCATGATATTTTCTAGCTTGAACCAAGCCATCTACTGTAGAGTACACAAGGAGCTTAAGAATTAATTACATGGTTTATGTGCATAGTTCTTCAAGATGTAAGTTTTAATTGTAATGTATATTGCACTTCATGTTGACTGTCCACTGCAGGTCATAGCAAAGTTGCAGGTTGATTTGTTGTTCAGTAGAATTTAGTTGCTTATCCATCACCCTGACTTGACCTCAGGGAGTTCTCTGACAGCTTCTTGGAAGCTGAAAGTTTCCTTCATGGGCAAGTGATTTCCCCCCTTTTGAGAATGGGCCATTGTTACATTTGTAAAAGGCAGGAATCAAAGGGCAATATTGAACTAAAATAAAAAAATCAGACTTTTTTTTTTTTTTCTTTTAAGGGATTGCCTTTAAATTGGTAATTTTTGAGGAGTCAATATATAAGAATTGAACAAGTTAAGATGATGTGTATAAAACTTGCTCCCTAGCTTTTGTCCTTTTTAAGTGGATAGAGGAAAAAACCCAAAGCCTTATAAAGAAACTTTCTGTGCTGTCAGTCCTGCTCAGGAATAGAATTTTTCTGCTCTAAGAAAAACCCATGCCCTTCACATGGACCCTTCCTCAGCAACACCTTATATTTGTAGTCTCATGCAGGCACATAAGGAGAAGTCCCTTCCAAAGAAGAATGTGCCACATTTGGGCTCAGTGTTTATCTCTTGGCTCAGTCATGGTAGTGAATCCCCCACATTCACTGTTGTAACCTTTGTGCCTTCTGGGGCCATGTAGTAGACTTCATTTTTTGGGTTCAGAAATGGCATTTTATGCCAGTATGGGTAAACCCTGGTTAATAGGGGCAAATCTTGAAGAGAAAATAGAATTTGGATTTGTTTTCTTGCATTTTTTAAAACAAAAGTGTGTTATTTACTCTAAAAGTTTTTTCATGTCCTCACTTCAGTGTGAACAGAAAGTTTCTAACCTAAAATATCAGGGTTTTTTTAAGCTGTTTGTTTGTTTTTGGTTTTGTTTTTTTTTGCGTTTTGGTTTTGTTTTAGCAGTGACTTTCATACTTTCAAAGCATTATCAGTGGGGCAATATTGAGCACTGTGCAGAGAGAGAAGGCAGGATGCTTCTGTGTGTGACCTACATTTCTTTCCTGGTCCTCATCTCTTTATCCTTCATCACAGGCAGTGGAAAGAGCTTGAAAGTAGCAAAGACATTGTTGAAACCTGTCTTTGTATTGATCCAGTACACTTGGCACCTCTGAGATTGTATCTCTCCTTAAGAGAGGATTAACTTCTGGTTATCTTGCTAGAACACACCCCAAAGAGGATCTGCCTCCCTGTGCTCCGGGGCAAGCCCAGGGGTACCCAGGGCACAGCCTCCCGTCTGCCCTTTGTGTCTTGGCCTCAAATGGTCGCTGGAAAGCAGAGAGCTTGTCCTTCCCTGCCCTTGGAACTTGTGTGTGGGTTGCATGTAGTAACTGAAACGTCAAAGCTCTGAAATAAGTCGAAATTAGTAAGTATTAGGGTTGTCTGGACAGGGTGCAGTGCATTTGCTTTGCACACGGATGAGCTTGCAGGCACCCAGTGCAACCTTCCTCAGCTGCCCCCAGTACGGATGGGTGTGAGGTGGACAATGTGATTATCAGCAGCTCTTGGATTTCATTTCCCCCTCAAACAGCTTCAGTGGATAACGTGCAGCAATCCAAGTGCTCCCTTCTCCCACAACAGTCAAACGAGGAGCACTCAGGAGAGTGGCACCTGAGCTCAGTCACCAGCAGCAGTGGCTGAAGGTGCCCGTGCTGCCAACCTGCTCGTTCCCAGCTCTCTGGCAGAGGTGTTGCCCCTGCAGCACCTGAGAAACATGCACCTGCACATCCTTGTTTTGGTGTCCTAGTTCAGATTTCTGGGGCAGCCCCAGTGTGGGGCTTTCCCCTCCATTGGGAAGTGGAGCTTTGGTCAGGGTGGCAGAAGCTGCTGATGCTGGCGCAGTGTGGTCCAGAGGGTCTTCTCCTCTCACAGGTTACGGCCTCAAATGTTACGTGCGAAATAGATTCCCTTGCAGATGTGCTTGGGTTGGTGAGCAGAAAGCTTTTTGACTCAAGGGAACATTTGCAATTGCCCGTGAAGCATGTCAAAATACATTGTATTATGTAATTTGGACCACAGTTCAACCTTTTGAAAGCACTATTGTTTCTTTAAGAAAGTTCTGCAGCCAGTATATGTATTTTGTTTTCTCTGTAGAATAGTCTAAATGGCTTTTAGCAGGAGTTGTCTTCAGTCTCCTCTTTTATTTGATTTTGATGGGGAGTTAAAAACCTTTATTAAAGGGGTAGCTTCCAGTAAAGAAAATATGTTTTTATTGCATATAATAATAAAGCTGTACTATCACTGATTGCTTTGCTATGACAGTAGCAAAACTGCTACCTGTCTCCTGTACTTTGCTGCCAACCTCCCAAACAGTTTGAGATGATCAGAGTTTGGCTCCCAAACTCTTCTCATGCTCTTTGAGAATTTGGTGCCACCATTACAGTCTGGAAATTTAAAATATAAACTCAAACTAGTCCTTGAAAAATGCAATTTGCTTAAAAATGGTGGCATTTTAAAATATTCTAGCTTCCCTTTATCCTGCAGCCACAAGAATTGAGAATTTTCATGTAAAGAATGAAAATTCAAATACCATTACAGTCTGTTCCATGTAAAGGTTTTTTTTGGTGTTTTCTTTTGTTTGTTCCATTAAAAAAGCCTCTCAAATTCTGTAAGACTCAAGGTAAAAGCAGGAGAACTGGCAGCTTTGGTATTGTATGTTCTCAAATGACCTTGAATATTTGTTGCTACATAGTGCACATTAAATCATTTATGCTGATGTTAACACTATCTATGGAAACTTTCCAGAGTAAACACAATTCCTTTGCTACAGTTTTCATAAACGTCTGTTTACAAATAAACAGATAAGCAGGGTCTAGAGAATAGCTAAGCTGATCCTGAAAGTGCTGCTGACAAAGCAATAAAAATTAAAATAAGAAACATACATGGCATTTATTCACTGAAATTCTGTGAATAACCGAGTAAACTCAAGCAGAAGTGGCAAGGGGTACATTCGGCCCTCAGGGCAGGTTCTGATTCTCTAGGGTTATGTGCAAT
This sequence comes from Formicarius rufipectus, assembly GCA_013399695.1. Taxonomy (NCBI): domain Eukaryota; kingdom Metazoa; phylum Chordata; class Aves; order Passeriformes; family Formicariidae; genus Formicarius; species Formicarius rufipectus. The sequence continues at coordinate 784,063 of VXAU01002075.1, forward strand.
CATCGCCGCGCAGCGGGATGGAATCCCCCTGCCTTTCCTAAGGATGCAACGGAACATCTGCACACCGCTGGAATTGCCGGCGGCACGGAGGCGTCTCCTCCGTGGCAGGAACGTGTTTTTCTCGCCCTGGCCGACCTCCTGTCTCTCCCCCTGCCCTTCAGCGCCGGACCCGCTGCCGGACCCGACGAAAGCATCGCGGCAGAGCCCTCTGTGTGCCCCCGGAGGGGCTGGCGCTGGGGACGGGTCGCAGCGATCTGTCGGCTCCCCGAGCGATGCTGGTGACAAACGCCAAGTCTTTGCAGCCCCGGCTCGGCTCTGCTCCCCTGAATCCCAGCCAGCTGACACTTGGGCTGGGTGAGCAACGAAGGCAGGGCTTGTTTCAAAAGCAGGGGGAAGTGCGTTTTTCATCGCAGCCCCGTGTTTTAGTTCGGAGCCAAAGGGGTGTCCCGGGTGCAAGGCTTTGCTGCTGGAGCGTTTCCCTTGGGACCCAAAGGAAGCTCGGTCCGGCAGGGCGAGGAAGGTGCACCAACATTCCCATCAGAAAAGATTGCTGCTTTGTTTTTCACGAGAGAAAATACATGACCTTGCAGCTGAAATGGCTGAGTATTGCGTCCAAATGTTTTTCTGTTACTTATTATAAAATCTAAACTCCTGTTTGTTGAAAAGAAAGCCTTGTGCAGTGTGGTACCCCCTCGTACGGTTTTTTCCTTGTTGAAAAGCTGTTTCATTTCAACAGAATTCTGGTGGTTATCAGGACAGAGCTTTTTTCCTGCTTGTCAAAAATAATAATAGTTTTCAGGTATAATTTTCTAAGATCACTGAGAAAAGGCCTTTTTTTGATGGGAGATGGTGTTTGTTTTAATGACTCTTGTAGGCGTTGGCTATTACAGGTAAATAGAGACTAGGATGTAAACAACCTCGGGTTGTAAGATGAGTTTAAAACCTTCAGGACAGAATTTTGGGTTTGGAAGGTCAGGATCTAATTTGGGAAAAGTTATAGCTGAAACGAATGTGGGAATCCATTTACTGAATGCTGTAAATTTTTCCTAGAATCTGCCTAAAGAAATTAAGGAGATAATCTGTGAAGAACAGGATTTAGTGCGATGGTTTCTTTACTTTCGCTCTTTTGATACGATGCAAGGACTGCCTGTCCACCATCCATTCCTGCTGTGGGGTTTGGCAGCTGCCAAAACCACGTGTTTTCCCTTTCTTTGCCTTGGCTGAGCCCGGTGATGCCTCCGGGCGGGTTCCTCGGAAGGCGAACACAAAGCAGGCTGGCCACACGGACAGGCGTGGCTTGGAGTGCCTGCACCCGGGCTGGGGGGGTGTGTTTGGGGGTCGCCTTGTTGACAGGGCTGGAAGACACAGGGTGAATGTTACTCAAAAGTTGCAGTTAAGCTGCAAGTGTCTGTGGAACGATGCCAGAAGTGAGATGTACGGGATGCATAGGTTGTGATGTAGTAATTTCATCAGTGTATGACTGGAAGAACATATGAAGACAATTTTTGCCATTCTGCACAGTGAGCAAAATTTTGATGTGCTACTTCGCTGGTTTTGTAAATGCCTGCTGAGTATTTGTGTCTTTCATTGGTAGCGTGCTTCATATCCTTTGGCTCATGAAATCTGTATTCCTTATGTCATTTTTCCACGTGTAAGCTCTTGAGGAATAATTAAAAAAAAAAAAAAAATAATTTTAGAAAACTCCGAAGTGGTGCTATCATCATACCGTGTAGGCTTAATGTTCTCCAACAGAAGTAAATTGCATAACCCTGTGAGTAGGGTGGTGCATTTTTCTGTTGTTGTAAGAGAGATCCTTTTGCTGTTTATTTCCTTACTGTGTCCCATGCCAGTCACAGCTGATCTTTCTTCACTTGGTCTCTCGTGGTAAAGCAATAATAGGCAGAAAACATAGTACTTATGAGAAGGCGAAAAATATGCATTTTTTTGCAATATAATAGTGGAACTATTTTTAAGAGGAGATGCAGCCATGGAATAGGGCTGTCTAGTACTTGGGAGAGTGGGGTAAAGTGGTAAATGGTCTCTTAGCAATGCTTACCTACTTGTAAGTAGGTTGTTTTCTTTGTGTTTCTAAGTACTTGTGTTTCCCACAGGTTGATTTATCTTCTTTTAAGTTCTCTCTGGCATTCTGTCCCTTAGGGCTGCAGTTACTCATGTAGATACTATTGTGTTATTAAAATTTAGCCTTTACAGTAGTTGATAGCAGTTGAGGATTATTTTTGGTCATATTTTTTTGTCTCAGAAATAATTAAAGCACATTGATTTGAAAATGGAAATCCTGTCCTCAGCATGCTGAAGGTTATGGAAAGATACATACCTGACACATAATGGGAAGATGTCTTTGTCAGTCACGCAATAAGATTCCCAAACGTCCTCTTTATCTTTATCAGCTTCATTCTTGAGTGTTAGTGATCCAGATGATCCATAAGTAATGCAACTGAAGTCAAGACAAGAAAAGTTGTCTGTTGTTGGTATACCTTTGAGTATGTCGAATATCTTTGAATTTGCATTTTTGTAATGGCTCAGAAGTGGCAAAATGATATTTCTCTGCTGCCATGACAGTGAGGGAAGCTCTGTATAGTCCCTGTGTTCCCTTCAGTAAAGCTGTAGGCTGTTATTCCATTGATGTTTGCATACTTTTTTTTTTTTTTTTGAGGGAAACAATAGAATCCCAAATGTTTGGTGTTTTGATTCAGTTGGAGCTGAATTCATTTTGTGGGCATGTTAGCAAACATATTTGGGAGGAGCTCTGCTGTGGCATCTTTCAGGCTGTTCTTGCTAGTTGCCTGGCGGAAGGCAGGACAAACCATGAACATGTGCTGCAGCATCCAGAGAGTGCTCACCTTGCTTCTTACAGAGCTCTGCTGAATTGTGGCATGAAAGAAACAGGCCTGTGGTTTCAAATACTGGTACAGATGAGCAGTTTGATCTCTTCACATCCTGCACTGGTGTGTCCTCCTCCTCTGTACAGTTTTGGGCACTTCCATATAAGAAGTACATCAAATTATTAGAATATGTCCAGAGCAGGATGATGAAGATGATGACAGACCTTGAGGGAAGACTTGGAAGAAGTAACAGGTCACTTGGCCTGTTCAACTTGTAGAAGGGAAGGCTGAGGGGTGCACTCTTTCCAGTCTACACCTTCCTCATGGAGGGCAGCAAAGGTGGGTGCTGATCTCTCTCTGGTGATCTGTGACAAGACATGAGGAAATGGGATGAAACTCTGTCAGGGGAAGTTCAGATTCAATGGTAGGAAAAGGTTTTTCACTAAGAAGGTGGTCAGTCACTAAAGCAGGTTCCCCAGGGAACTGCTCCTGGTGCCAAGCCTGCCAGAGTTCAAGGAGCATCTGGATGATGCTCTTAGTCTATGGTTTAGCCTTAGTAGTCACGCAGGGAGTAGGGAGTTGGACTTGGTGATCCTTATGCGTTCCTTACAACTTGAGATTTTCCATGCTTCTATGAAATATAACTTACAGGCTTGGTGGATATATGGCCATTCTCATTAGCCACTACTTTTTTCCGGGGGCGATTTGCTTACCAACTGTTTCACTAGAAATAACAAAATGTGTGAAAAATAACCCTGCAGCTGTGATGTCTCAGAAGCAAGGGCAGAAGTCATAATTCATTATCCTTTTTGACTGTCACATATTAATTACAGGTATGCATCACTTTCAACCTTTGGACAGGCACAGGGTATCTATGGCAGTGTGCTACACCTTCTACCCGCTTAGAGGGGCAGGGTGAGGGTCATCTCTGTGCTCTTCTTTGGGCCCTATCACTCCTTTACATGCTCACAGTGTTGCTCAGAAATGTTAAAACTGTGATTTTCTCTAAACTGGACCAATTTTTAGCTTCCTGCTGTGACATATTAGAGATGTTTCTCATTACTGCTAATAGAAAGAATCCTAATCAAAGGTGGTTGTAATGAGGTTACTGCTAAATGGGTTTTAGGATTATTGTAGGTGGTGGTTAGTCCATAGCCTGAAGTATGAAGGAATAATGTGTAATCTTGAGGCATAAGGAACAGCTGTTGCTGTGTACAAGCAGTGGCTCAGTGAACACTGGGTGGAGTTCTCATTGTGACTTTCATGTTAATTTGAATTGGTTGTCTTCTCCTTCATCAAGTGTGTTCAGCTGTTGATGGATGTAGAAGTGCAATATTTTCCTGTCTGCCCTTTTTCCATGATACCATCTCAGTTTGCTCAGTTTTCTATGAGGTTCTCTAGGGGTTGGTATTATCCTAACAATTTTCAAACAAAGACTAGGTACTTGAGTTCAAACTGCATGTTTAGTCTTTGGCATACTGTGTCTGGTTACTGCCAGGATGTTGAATTAGTGGCAGAGGTTTGAAATAGATAGTTGATATCTTTCTGTAGAAGTAGAATCAAAGAAAATTTGCCAGCATAATACATAGGTTTCAGAATATTGTATGATTTTCTTAAATCTTCATTAGCTTGAGAGCTTTACTTCATTAATAGCCATAAACATAGGAATTGGTGGTTGGTATGGAATGGAAGGAACAAGTACTGCAGGGCTAAAATGAAGCAGTAGTTAGAGGATGTTTTTATTCAGTGTTTTACCTTCTTTGCACTATTTGAGCTTTTTGTCACTTCTTGTCAAGATGCGGTAACATCAATTCAGTGCTTTTTTTTTGGGTTATGTTGTCTCTCTGCTCACGATCATTCTCATTAAACCAGTGTGTGAAGAAATATGTGAGGAGTGGTCCAGACTGTGTGCTGATTGATGTTGATAGATTTTGCTGTTTTAGAAAAGAAGAAAACATCGACTTAAGTCCCCTTTAGGACTCGTGCTAGACTAGGACTAAGTGCTAGAAGAGACCCCACGGGAAGGGTTTGCACTTGCTTTTCAGTATGGCCCTTCAGTTCTGAGGTGAAACAAGACAGAGGTGTTGTAACAGGTCAGGGAATGATGATTTCATCACAGAGGTGGCCTCACAGAAATGTAAGCTGCAAGTTGCCTAGAGCCTAATTTTGCAAAGCGTATCATCTGGGTCTTCATTTCAAGCACGTGTTTGAATCCATTCTCGTTGAGCAAAATACATGTCATCTTCTTTCCTACCTTCTGCTAAAAAGCTGCCAGACTGTAGTAAGGAAGTAAAAACCACTGAAAACCAGTCCAGAACACAATGTGCCTTCCAACATAGAGTGGAATATGTAGAATATCAGAAACCAGGCCACATCAGTCATTTGGGTCTCTGGTCCCACAGCGACGCATCAGGAGCCATGGCCCCAACACAGAAGTATCACTTCTGTGCTACAAACCTCTCCTGGTGTGCCAGATTTCCTGGTGGACTCTGCAGCCTCCTGTCCAGCTCACTGAGCTTCTGGTGCAGCTTCTAAAAGGCAGATTGGGCTCTCCTTTAGCCTGCTGACCTCCATTGCCATAGGTAGCCTTGTGTCTGCCTCCCTCTACTTTTCTCTGAATCACTGCTGTGCAAGATAGCCTGTGTAAGGTGAATGGTCTGGGGACGTTTTTGGTTGCTAGGAGGGCAGGGCTCTGTTCTGTTGACCATCCTGAAGCTGCTTCCCCCCTCCAAAAACAAACAAACAAACAAACAAATAAAAACAACAAACCCATTGCTTCTGGAGTCTCCATTCTTGCATTTCAGTGGAGAAGATAATAATGGCTATTCCTCACCACATCTTGATAAAGCTCTTAAATTCAGGGATGAAATGGATCTTTCATTGGTTTGGGTTTTCTGTTTTTGTTTTATTGGAGTTGTTTTTTTTTTGTGTGGGGATGGAATTTTTTATTTTTTTTTTATTTTATTTTATTTTGTTGAGAGAAAATACCACTCTGAGCTTGGTTCCAGCAGTTCATGTGAATGCACACAGGAGCCTGAAGGATCTGGTCTAATCATCTGCTTTGGTCTGTGCATATGGATGAACAGGCCGTGTAGAAAGTTAGGAAGGAAGAAAATTGTAGAAAGAAAGAAACTTAGCTTTAAATAGGTGCAATGTGATCCATTTTCCTTTCTTGCACTGTAAGGTTTTCTGCTTCTGGTTCCTCTCTGTGTGGGCCCATCCCTTTTGGTGCTCTTGGCTCTGCTGACCCTTGGGTGTGTGGGTGGCTAGAGAACTAATGTCCAGCCCATTTTATGTATCTCAGGATCTGCCCCTGCTCGCTCTTCCACACCATTATGTTGAGTTATTCATGGGGGTGTGGAGGAGGTTGGCATCCTCTGTGTCTGATCCAGTTGTGCTTCAGCTGGAGGGCAGGAACTATCTCTGTATTGTGCCTCTGCTTAGCTATGCAAGAGGACACAGCTTGGCAGGGTAGGCAGTGCCAGGACTGAGTTTTGATCTATTGTCTTCACATAGGGGAGGAAAACAAAAACCACCACCTTAAATTTTGCTCTTGAGTGAATCTTAATCTTTTAATTACTACAAATGTGAGATTTCCCATTCTATGATTTTAGAATAACTGTAATCATTTCAAGAAAACAAAGCCTAGGAACATTATGGTGTTGAATGTAGAGTAAACTGGTATTTGAAACCATGTGTTGTACATCTGCATGTATCAAAAAAAGGAGTTCAGTTTCCTAATTTGTTTTGGATCTTGCCCCCCTCTCCTCATGTTCGTCCCTATTTTATTTTCTTCCTTTTGTGCCTATAATTGCATGTGTTATTGGAGCTGGCAAGATGAGCACCTCCAGATGCATCCTACAGGAAGGCAGCCAATGCTGACTCTATTCCCACATCAGACTGCATGCCAAGGCAGTGAAGCTTGGTTGTCAAAACCTATCCCCTTTCTACACTGCTTCCAAACCCATCTTCTCATGGACTATTTTGACACAGGGTGACTCATGATAACCTCAAGAATTGTCCCAGGCTTAAGAATGTATCTTAGTTACTATGTAGAAAGGTTCCTGTTAAAAGTGGGATTTGGAAATGGTATGGCCTGGGCCGCTTGCCTTATTCTTCTGTCTGAGGGGGTTGTAATCTGTCGTGTTGAATCTTTCATTGGGTTTTGTGTTTTGGGCTTTTTTTAATGGTAAACATTCTCTGAATTTTTATGCACTTTCAATGCAAAGAAAAAAGGTTCACTTACTAAACATAATGAGGGTTTTTGTGTTGTGATTTGTAGCAAAAAGACAACTCCTCTTCCTTTTGGGGGGAAAATATACTGATTTTCCTTATTACTTCACAGGTATCAGGCGACAGCATATCAACGATGCTCCTTCTACAGGATCTTTTCCTAACTGGAGATCTATATTATCACCAACACGGCCTTCCACAGAAACTAAGACTTCCTCTGAAGTAGCTGATATTTCTATGGGGCAGACTTTGGAGAATGCAGACTTGCTTCAGATGATAAAGACAACACTGACTGGCACCCGTACCAGGACTTTGGATCAAATGCATCTTTTGCCCACTCTGTATCAAGGCAGTGGAAACAGTGCATCCCAGGAACCCGCTGAAGTTTCAGCTGAGTCACCTCTGAGGTCTTCATCTCAAGATGCAGATGAAACAGGTTTGCCTCAACTTGGTATGTTTGCCACATTGTCCCCTACACCATCAGTGACACATTCAAGTACAGATGTGCCATTTCAGCCAATACCATTAAAAACACCCTCCATTTCAAAAGAAAGCTCATCAGGATCAGACATGCTTGCTGCTGTTCCATCACCATCATTCTCCTCATTGGTAATTCAGTCACCTCATGCCATTAACTTTTCTAAACCAGCTGTACTGCCCATCAAAGTGCCTTTGCCTGCAGATCCCGAAGGTTTCGTCAACACAGATTCAACAGCTCACAGGTCAGTGAAAGCAGAAATAGCCCTCTTAAGTATGGTACATTCCAGTATGGTGAATCACAGAAGGGATCCTGAGTTCTTTACAGGGGCCATGGCTTTCATTGGATTGACAACAGTGCATTTCACAGCAATAGTGGAAAAAGGGTCTCATTCAGAAAGGACCTCTTTTTCGTGTGCATACTCTGATATTCCTGTGTCAAAAAATTGTCAGTCTCCCCTGACAGGAACTTCCCAAAGCCTGTCATGGTTCCCTAACGGGAGTCTGTATAATGTATCATCTGCTGTAGTAAAAACAAACATTCAGCCATTCAGGGCAGCACTGACTGACAGAAAAAGTGATATCACTCCTCTGTCATCATCAGTTTTTCAGGGTAAACCAGAGGTTCCTACATCACTCTTCCATCCTTTGGGTACTCCACATCTAGTACCACAAATGAGTCATCCTCAGTCTTTCACAGCACTGACTAACTGCACTACAGGCTCTACCCATGCCCCTTTCATGTCATCAGCTTCCAAGAGCCTGGCTGAGGTCTCCAGCTCAACACAGAGCACATCTTCCCTTTCACTGCCAGTATCACTTATTCCAGATGCAAAGCACGCTCGCAATGCAGTGCTGCCAGCACGAGCATTTAGAAGCAAAACAGATTTGCTCTTTAGAAATGCAGCATACTCCTCACCAGCAAACCCAAGGTCTCCCTTGCTAACTGAGACAAATGATGTGTTTACTAGGCTAGCACTCGGTCCCAGGGCAGCAGCAGCTGACCAGGATACATAGCAGATCCTTTTGACTGCTATCTCGCGGTGCTCCAGGTGGCTCTGAATCAGACTTTTGCAGAAGACCTGACTGATGGAACTTGCCAGGCAAAAGGCACGTGATTGCCAACTGCTCCTGCCCCTGCTCTCCCAACTTCTGGTGGCTTTCCTGTGCAAGAAAAGCTCAACAGCCTTTCACAAGAGGAGTGACAATGAAGAAGTCTGTGAACTTTAATGCCAGTAATGTTCTGCCTTCCAGAGTTTCTCCAGATATCCAAACCAGTATAAGATCAAGAATACTAGGTGCTTTTTTGGAAATGGCCAGGACTAGTCTTGATCTGGCTGCAGTGCCATTTATTACTTCCACTACAGGCCTTTCAAAACCTGAAACTGCCATCACAAATACTTCTGTCACTAATGTTTTTGTGGCTGCACATCTTCCACCTGGAGATGCAGAAAGTCCAGATGTGAAGACAGAAAGATGAGAGTACTCACTGCTGTGACCCCACATGCAGAATATTCACCCCCAGGAGCTTTAAATCATTTACCTCTGATCAGCCTTTGTGTTCAGCTGATAAAAAGCCACTCTCCTCTGTCATGCCTCCAGCGTGGGGTACGCTGCCATCACTTGTTTCCATGACAACAGTGATGGACAGTCACAGCTCTGGCTCTTCCAGGATTTTGAATGTAGGCTCTGAAAGCAATTTAGATCCTGTCAGCTCTCCTCAAGCTGAAACTTCAGCTTTTACATGGACCAATAAAACTTTGCTGTCTTCAGCTGGCATTAGTATTCCTTTGGTAAAAACTTCAGTCCAGATGGCAATGAGAAGTTCCTTCAAGTACTTCTCCATGGAATTGCTGAGTGCCATGCATCATACTCTCTAGTTTTAAGTCTGCAAAATTAAGTTAATACAAATAATCAGCCACTTTTCCCCACCCCTTCAGCAAGCTATACTTATGCACACTATAGTTAAAACATTTCAAATTTATCCTTTGCTGGAAAGAATAATTTTTCAAAATTAGATGCATTTGCACTGAGAACATCTCCTGTTCTATGTTCATCCCTTGCTACAGCATTGACAATGCCTGACCCCTTGCAGAAAAAAGCATGAAAGCACAGCTGGAAATGTTGCCAGTTTCTTCACTGTTGTTCACATCAGTATACACAGTAAAGTACCTCTCTGCTTACATGTGCCTTCTGTTAATGCTGCAGGTGCTCTCCCTAGCTCTCTAAAATCCCAAACAAGTGATACTGGAAAGATTTATTTTACTGACAGAAATGTTAAGCACAGCATCAGCCTTGGCTTTTTAACTCACTGACAACTTGACTATTTCAGCCACCAACAAAAGCACACTGCCAACCCCGTCCCTCTCTCCTGTAACTAAGCCTTCTGGCTCAACTGTCTTGCATAGTTTCATTGCAGAAGACATTGGTTCTGGAAATTTCCCAGAATTTGCAGACAACGAGTTAGAGTCCTGTGGTTATTTGATTACGGCTGACAAACATCCAGCTACATTCAGTGTGGAGGAGTGGGACACGAGTGCTACAAGACATAGTCTAGTTGCCAGTAGAATATCTGATAAAGCTACCCAGGGCATCCCATTGCAAACCCCTACCACCAGTGCTCTGCAGTCAGTCATCATAACTTCTGTCCATGCATCACCAACACAGCTAGAGTCTCCTTCTTTGTCAACAACCAACTTTACCCATTCTGTCCTTACAGTGTTATCTGGAGTATCTTCTGGTGCAATACCTACAGTAGGAACTTCAGAAGCAAAACCACTAACAAGAAAATCATCTCCAGCTTCACCAGTGTCAGCTCCTTCCTTCTTTTCTCTAGGCACTGCAAACACACCTTTGCCATCTGTGATGGCTTTAAGCACCCCGACACTGACGCTAACAAAAAATAGCACTGCCACAAAACTGGCCCTGGATCTAAGCTCAGTAGGAACACCACATGCAGATTTTCCTTTTGGGACAAGAAACACCACTGCGTCACCTGTGGATGTGACAGCCATGCTCATAACCCCCGAGAGCAGCCCGCTCACAGCTTCCCCCCTCGCACCCGCAGCCCATGTACCAAGGCAGATAGAGACAACAGTAACTGACACCCCGAAGTTCCCAAGCTCAGACATCACCAAAACGTCAACTCCCTCCCCCCTGACAATTACAGCAGCTTTGACATCTATTACAGCATCAGCGAAAACAACTAGGCTTCCCCCTGCTGCCGTGGAAAGCACCTCTGCTCCTCCCGACACCACAGCAGCGGCGGCTTTCGCTAACATGACGGCAGCTCCTCCCCTCGATTGCCGGCTCTCCGAGAACCTTATGCTTAAAACAGGTACGTGGGCACACCTGGCTCGCTGAAAGGAGCTCGTGTGTCTGAGGGGCAGCTGGTGAGGAGTGAGAAAAGCGCTCCTGGAGCGGTCGGGCACGGTCCCCGTTTGTGGGGGGGCAAACAGGAACGTTTATTGAAGTTACAAGATACGATATATAGGTTCAGGAAGTAAATATTCATCTCAGGGGCTGGTTTTATGCTAAATATGGGAGGAGATATTACATTATGGTGGCTATGGAGGGCAGTCAGGAATGCGAGGTCGGAAGAAACAAAGACGCTTTATACATGAAAGTTCATCTGGCTTAGGGAGAGTACACAGAAGCCCACAAATCTTGTCAGCTCTAGGTGGCTTGGAGATACTGAGGCAGTAGATGTCAGATGACTTTGTTGAGTTTAATCAGACCTGGGATACTCCCAGTACACTTTCCCAAGGCTTCTTTGACTTTCCAGTCAACTTTCTTGAAGCCAAGCTGTTTTTGAATCCCACACACTCCAGTGTCAAAGAATGTGGGGGTGTTTGCAGTTAACCTTGGGACGAGGCTGCAGCGCTGACAGAGGCAGGATAAAGGCAGGGTGGTTAGATTGGAGTGGCACTGGCTTTATTGGTGGCTTGGGTTTTACAATGGATGGGTGAGATTTGTTTGTGAATGAAGTGGTGGGACCAGGTGCTCTGAAATTCAGCAGGTCACTGCAGGGATTCCACGGCACCACCTGCGTCCAGGGACAACCCTGCAGGATGTGATGGTTTGGTCTTTGCTTTGCAGTAAGGAATCTGTGCCACTGAAGGGGACAGTGCAGTCACCTGCCTCAGTCTTCAGCCTCTGTTAACATACAAATACCTGTTTTAATGTGAATGTGTAATTCTATCATTAAAGATTCATTTGAAAATAATAAGCATGTAGAATTTCATGCTTCAAAATGAGTGAGTTTTGAGGTTTCTTTGGAAATAATGACACTTCTGGCCTTAGCTCTTTTTTCATGGACAGCTTGTCCTTAGCTACAGGAACTCTAGACTAAATGGGTCTGATAGGTCCCTTGCCCAGGCTTCAGGTGGACTCCTTATGGTAGCACAGCAGCAGCAGACTTGTGTGTCTTGGAGATCTCAGCAAAGAAGAATAGCTACAAAAAGGAGTTTATGACCTGAATGATACAGGGTAAAATGCAATAAGTAGCTTTTGGACCTAATGTGTGTTTGTTAGCTGCTAAATATCTACATCAGTAGTGTGGTACCCATCAGTAGAGTACAGCAAGTATTTCTAAAGATAGAAGTAGCTTGTGTACAGTGTAGGATTGAAAGTACTCAAGTGCAGCTGTAAAGCTCCCTCTGCAAATTGTAAGAGAAAAAGATAGTGATAATGTTAATAAAGTGTACAGATGCTTTCTAAATGGAAAAATAATTGTAGCAGTGGAGAAACACATTTTTATGTATATTTATCTCTGGCCATGAAGATGTGAAACCTGCCTGTGCAGCACCAGCTCAGTCCCCTGGGAATGCTGCACCAGTCTGTCTGCAGGCCATTGAGTGGCCTCATACCTCACTTGGAAAGGCAGCATGGCAAAGACTTGTTGTTGCTAAAGAAAGTGCATTTGTTAGACCTCTCTCTGGAACACAATGAGTTATTGCCATGGGATGGTTGGGGAACTTGGGAGGCTGCTGAGCCCCTGCAGTTCTGGCTTTGGAGCTGCTGCTAATCCTGGCTGCTTTGGTGGTCCCTGCACAGCCAACCCAGCGTAAAAACAATTAAAGAAAGGAAACAGGAGCATGGTGAGGTCTCAAAGCACTGTGTGGCTTTTGTTGCTCCACAGTTCTGTTTCTGAACACGAGGAGGATGATGATCAGCAATGCCTTCAGGGAGAGCGTGAGAAAAGGACTCAACCAAGTGCTGAGACAGGCGTTCAACCAAAACGTCAGTGCTCAGGTAAGCATGCTTGGTTTGCCTGCATGGTCTCACCAAAGCTCTCCCACCAAAGGGATCCCAGCTGGCTGCAGCTCCAGTGGTGTCTTTGGTTGCAGGAAGCCTCTTGTTGGGGAGCACCGAGCTTTGTCCATGGAGTGCAGGCTTCGGTGGCACCCACCCTGGGCTCTAAAAATACAAGGATTATTCCAAAGCTTTTACCAATTCATTTGATGAAGAGGAAGAGAGAAACACAAACTTCTTTTTAGTGTGTTCAGGGAAATGACTACTGACAGCAGTTTCCTCTTCCCCATGCAGCTCAGGAGTGACTGCTGCTCACGGGCAGCCGAGTGCTGTCGTGCTCAGCCTGGATCAGCTGCGAGAGCATGGCTGGTAAATGAGATGTCACTGCTGTCAGTCCACTCCCTGTTTTGAAAGCCCAGTACCTGACAAGTGCAATTCTATAGGGAGGAAAATCCTGAGCAGGGAGAAAGCACATTTTCTTGGAACTAAATGGAGGTGATGTGGTCATCACTTTGCAGTTAAATTGCAGGAACCTCCTGCACTGCTGTGTGTGAGAGCAGGCTCGGGTGGGCTGCTGGGACACAGGGTCTTGTTCACTTAAGCAGGGGTTTGTGTTGAGTCCAAGTGTTATAAGTTAACCTTACCAAGCTCCTGGGAAGGAAAAAAGTAATTTTGCTCAAACTGACTTCAGTCCCCACACTTTATTGCTGCAAGTGTGGACAATGTTGGTTTGGGAATTGTGTGTTCCTGAGTCTTGGCAGCAGCAATAAAAACTGTCAGGTTTAGTCCCCTACCTTTTTGGAGACTTGAGAGGAGCTGCGTTTTAGTTACCAGCCAAAACCTAGTGGAGAGGACCAATTCCAAGGCTAAAATCTTTTGGAAAATGCAGAGTTTTGAGGTAAAACTCATGTTTTGACTCATAATGTATTCATTCTTGTGCTTTGTCTTTTCCACTCAGAGAGGTCAGAATCTCTGGATTGCTCGTATTTCCAATATGCCCTTGTTCTTGCAAATATCCCACACACTTATAGACTGGACAGTATAGGGCAACTGTCAACAAGTGACAGCCCAGTTAAATATTGGAAACTTTAACCTTTCAAAAGTCTGCCTCCAAACCTGCAATGACAGACACATGCATGAAGTCAGCGAACTTCAGGCATGAAGTAGGAGCTGGAATTTCTCTGGATTCTCTGTATTTTCACATGTCTAAGTAAGATGTTCTGGTGTCTGTACATGAATGAAGCCCCAGCTTAGGCTGATGGCTGTGGTAGCAACATTTCACGGCTTCAGTTTGGAGCACCTGCTGTGTGGGCTGAGCCTGCAGTTCTGCTAATACCATGTCTGATAGGACACTAACTGATCCTGTGGGGTTTATAGGGGATTACAGGATAAAAGCCCTGCAAGGGAGCCACATTCAGCCTGAGAAGTCCTATCAAATAGTGATTGTACTGCAAATAAAATACTAAAAAAAATATGCTTCCCCATGTGTTTTAGGTTGAAATCCTGGAGCAATCAAGTAACCTGACAGTGGGTTACTACGTTACCCGGGGCAGACTGGTTTTCATCCCAGCTGCTGTAATCGAAAGGCTCCTCGCCTACGGCATCAGCAACGCCACGGCGGACATCAAGCAGCACGTGCCACATCTCCAGGCCGTGGTGGCCCTGGCCTTGCCCTGGAAGCCCCTTCCTGCATACCACTTCCAGCTGAAAACAGGTGAGCTAGTGTCCTGCCTGCCCACACCTGGGGCTGTCCCTGTGTGCTTGGTGCAGTGCCCGGGGATGATTTCTCAGCCCCGCTCTCCGCTGCAGTGATGTGGCAGCAGGATAAGCTCTGCTTCCTTAGGTTTCAGGTGTTGATGTTCCTGGCAGGTGCAGGACAGCCAGTGTGGGCATCTCTGTCCTTCCTGGTGCTCTGCTGTCACAGCACTGATGTGAGGTGAAGTGGCTTTGCTTTAGGGATGGGTCACACCACAGTGCTTGCCTGAGAGTTGGCATTTCGTTAAATGAACTCTGGTGGATGGATTGTGCAGTAACCTGTGTCTTTCTTCTGGGGACAGTAAGGGGAGAAACACGACTATATGATATGTACACACACACATTGTTCTGGCTGGACCTATCTGATCTGGGTCCCAGCTGTCTGACCCAGGGTCACTGTTTGACCCCACTGTATCAAACATCAGTGCAGAGTAGTAGCAGTGGAGTATAAGCTATCAGAGGGCAGAGAGTCCTGTAAAACAATGTATTAAATTATAAAAAGATTGCTTCTGTGTGTGCTCATATGTTTATATACACATAGTGCAGTTAACTTGTTAGGTACGTTTTTCTTAGAATGAAAGTCAAACAGAATGAGAATCAGTATTGCAATTGATTATGTTTTGCAAGAGCAAATGACCTGCAAAATTTAAGACTATAACTTGTCTTTTAGAATGATTTCACTTACTGCCTGGCTCTGAGTAAATATATGCAGAGTGGACTGGTTTCACCGTATTACATATCTCTGCAGACACAATCTCCACTTGTTTATGGAGAGTATCAGTTCTAATAATGTGATTTAATTCTTACATTTTTGTCTTAATTAAGGCTGGTTTAGTGCAGTGCCTGAATGCCAGCAACTGATCTTATGTGGCATTGTTTTCACCTGCTTAATTTGTAAATTGATCATTTTGCCCTTGGCATTGGAGGAGTTATGCAACTGAGAATATTTGCTAATACATTCCTTTTCCAGAGCTGCAGTTTGTGGGTCAAACAGACAATATTCAGTCATGCAAATTTATTCAGACCATGGAACAGCGGCTACAGAGGGCGTTTCAGGATGCTGAGAGAAAGGTCCTAAACACCAGCAGCAACTTAACAGTTCAGGTACTTTTTACAGTTCATGTTGCTTTGTCAGTGCCTGTTGCCAGACCCTCTGGGTTGTTCTTTATGTTTCTGTTTCAACACAGTGCCTTTGCTGGCTATTTTGGGAGAAAGTCTGTGCTTTCATCTGAAATGAGATGGTTTTATGTATTGCAGGAAAACTTCCAAATGCATGATTTATAGAAGACTGTTGCTTTTCGTGAGTTTCGAGTTTTACTGTTTGCAGTTAAGTCATACAAATGGAATTCAAATAAAAACAAATATACAAAGACATTCCTCCAAATCTATGCTTTTATTGATATGTTATTCTGACACATTAGTTGCTTTCAGTGAGGCTAGTCAGGTGTAAAGATGGTGACAGGCATAGCTGTTTGTAAGATCTGAACTAATGGAATATGGCTCTTTCTCATTTCCATACTCAGAGACAAAAAGTCACCATTAGAGTCCTGATTTTTGCAGGCATTTATATGTATAGAGGGCCAACACCCTTATGTTCTATGCCATACTTCAGGAATAAAGAAATTATCCTCTGAGTGATATTATATGTATTTGAGTTAGGATAAAACTCTGTGTATGGACTTGTGCTCCTCAGAATGGTTTGTATTTAACTTTCCAGAAGGAGAAAATTTACCATCAGAGCTCTTCTCGGTTGCTGTGATAACTTTACTGTTTCTTGTGAGCTTGTGGTCACACTGGAGGAGCTCAAAGAGGCAGAAAAGTGCACGGCAAGACACGAGCCACCACGGTAGGTGAAGGGATTATGAACCTCTTCAATAGCTGGAGCTGTGGCACTGAGGAGAGTTTCACGGTGACTGATTTGCTTGCAGTGGAAAAGGCACATCTCACACAGCACCAAAGTAATTTTGTGAAGAGCACTAGAAAAAGGTGGTAGTTGTTTTTGTGGGTATTTCCAATCTAAGAAGAGACAGAATTGGAGGTCTTGGAGGCAAGTTGGGAAGTAAGAGGCTCAAGGGTGTGATCTTCATGAGAACTTTTTTGGAATTATATTTCAGTATTGTGCAATCAAACCTGTATGAAGGTTTTAAATTAATTAGAAATTGAGCAACAGTTCTGGAGCAGAGAAAGTCAATTCAGAAAAGGTGTTGCTGCACTACAAGAGTGGAGGGAAGGGCTGCAAAGTGGGTAAAAGGTGTGAAATTACTTCATGCAGGGAGAAATGGAATTGGCCATGGTTCTCCAGCCATGAGTAGTGTAGTGAATCAGGAGTGATCATCTGGAGTTTCTCATAACAGAACCACTCAAGTTTAAGAATCCTTAAGAAGAATCCATTCACAGAGTGATAAAGATGTTACTGGAGATAAAGTCTGGAAATTACAAAAAGCAATTGGCCAAAAATATGCAACAAAAAGTCATCAACCCTTTTAAAACCCATGTGTATGATTTATGGTGAAGACCACAGTTTTGGACCAGCCTGCTGAAAGCAGTCTTCTCTTGCCCTGTGCTTGTCCAAGCCAGTTATCCAAGTGGACATTGCCTAGGCAGACCTTTGGTCTGACCTCAAACTCTTCATCTGATGTCTTTAATATCATGCTTTCTGTTTTTACTTGGTGATCTGCATGATAAAAATGGAATATTTAAATATTGGTCCTACCTATGCATAGCCAAAAAAATATCCTCCTTGTCCCAGTGCTTAAGTTTTCTGAGAAAACATGTTTTGTTCTTGCCCTGCCTTTGGCTTTCTGCTTCCTGCATGAAACTGATGTCTGAGGAGCTGATCCAGTGCTCAATGAATAGAATTGGTCCTTAAATGCATCCTTCAGATTTGGGCTCAGGAAGAGACTGGCATAGAGTTAATGTGGGGCAAAGAGCAGGGAGTCATATGATGATAGGAACAGAAGAGACATGACACCCCTTCATTTCATATGGAAAAGGTGTGGATCTAGATAACTGCAATAGGAAGGCAACAAAGACAGCAAGACATGCATGACAATTCCTCTGCATCAAGCCACTGGATGATTTTTCTGATAAGCATCCTCTGCTTCATCTTACATTTTTTGATAAAAGGAGGGAAAAGCATTTTCAGGCCTGACTGCAGCTTTTCTGCCTACTGCAGTCCATTGTTCAAGTGAACATTTCTCTAGTTTGTTTGCACTGGCTTTGTTGTTGGTTTGGCTTTTTTTTTTCTTTTTGGTTTTATTTTGGTTTGTTTGTTGGTTGGTTTTTCAAAAACTGAGCTGAAACACAGCAACACCTTACTTTTGCCTCTGTTTCAGATTTTGAACACCTCCAATGTCTCCCAAGCTGTCACTCTGTTTTACGTGGTGAACAACCGAAGCACAACACTAAATGGCACCATTTCCAGCAATCTTCTAAATCAGCTGTCAGCTGAGCTGGTGGGTTTCTACCTCACCTACCCACCTCTCACCATTGCTGAATGTGAGTATGTGCTTCCCAGCACACAGCTCTTTGACATGGGCCAGCACTGAGGTTCTGCTTTGCAAGCACCACGAGCTTTGTCCTCAAGCTCACAGATTGGAGGTGGCTTTTCTGGCTGTTTTTTGTTGAGAAAATAAGGGGGAGGGGTGGAGCTAGTTGGTTGTTTTGGGTATTTCTTTATTTTTTGAGTCCAGTGTTTGCTTTAACTGCTAGCAGCACTGTCACATAACTGAGAAAAACACCTATGAAATCCTGTGCCACGCTCCAAACAAAAGGAAATTGTGGTTTTATGTAAAACAAAGCTCAAAAGGTCCCACATTTTTTACAAAATAGCATATGAACTTAAACTTCAGCAGAGCCCCTTCAGTCCCAGTGCTTCCTCCAGTGGCTGGGCTGGGATCAGGCTGAGTGTGTGTTTGGGCAGTGGGTGAGCTCTGACTACACTTGTTTGTTTAAGAAGTTCTTGGTGTATTTGCTGAACTTCAGTTTGGAAGTGGTCTGAGCTCTTCAGCATCAGTAGCTTGGTTGCATTCCAGTTGTTCTGAAGGCTCAGGGGTAGAGAGTGCTGGAGACAATTGTGTGGGCAGCCTCTGTGGTACATATGCTCTCTTACTCTGCATGCTAATGTCTCTGAAATGATTAAAGGGACAAGACATTTGATTATGGGGATTTCTGTTTAATCTGCTTGTTAATGTGATGTGTGAAATTAAGCCCCCTGAAGAGACAGGGCATCCAGTCACTAGAGATCAGTGTTCCCTGGAAGTGAGAAGGGACAGGGACATGCTGTGTACATTAGTGCATGGTAGTGGACTGGTGAAGGAAGGGCAGGCTTCATCTGATCTCACTGTGTGTAACTCTTCATGAGATGCTTGTTAGAACTGAAACACTGTGCTCAGATACCAGTAAAGAGCTGGTTAAGCTTCTGGTAGCTATAAAACTCAGTGATAAGGCTATGGAGTGGTTTGCAATTTTTCATTTCACAATCATTGAAATAATTGGGCACATAAGGGTGGAGTCAAATATGTCTTTATGATCAGAACTGAGTGGATTTTTAGCTTTAGGTAAAATAACTGAGGTGCTTGTTAATTTTCTGATTCTAAGAAAAAGCAGGCTGTTGGGAAGTGAGTACTGGGGAAAACACAAGTTATCTTTTTTTGTCAGTCCATTTTGTTTGCAAACAGTCCAACAGCAGAGAACTTACCTTGCTCAGTTCTTCATCAGTGACTTGCACAATGAGCTGTCTGTGGGATAAGTGGTTGCTGTGAGGCAGTCAGGAATCACAGCTAACTGTGGTGATTGTGCAAATCTTTGGAAAAGCAGGTGTCTGTGTTATTCTTGAGGCATTACCTATCAAATTGTAGGTATTTGCAGACTGCCTAGTGGTGAGTTCTTGCACAGCCTTGGTGCACTTTTGAATCAGAGTTTTGATTGCAGGGTAAGTGACACATCTCAAGGTAGGCTTGAGTTTTCATAAGTCTTCCCACAGGCAAGGGGAGGTGGAGGGAGGCTGTGGACAAAGGAAGGGATGTAGCCCATTCCTGATCTGGCAGACTTCCCCTTCCTTTTCATGGCTGGCAGGTGAACCTGTCTGCAGAGTGCCCCCTGTGCAGGACTTGCCATCGTGGGACATGCAGGAGCACAGGGAGAGAGCTTGAGGAAGTTTTGATGATGGCTGTGCTCAGCTCAACTGTTGGGTTTCCAAAATGGGTCTGTTGCATAGCAAGAGGATTATGATGCTTCTCACAAAGGCAATGCAGGCATCTGCTTAGTAGTCAGGAGCTGTGGAAGCCATTTGTCACACAGCAAGAGTCTTGTTTGCTACTGCAGTTCTCTGATCCCCACACATGATGAAGAAGGTAAAGTCTTTAGCTGGTGCTTCTCTAACAACTAATGGCTTATATTTCATTTTGGAGTTCTTGGTTTTATTCCCAGTGCAGCAGCTGTACTGCAGACTCAGAACTTAATGCACACGTAGTGTTTATGGCTCCAGACTGAGAGCGTGCCTGGAAAACGTTTCCTTTGAAGAACGTTTGATGCTTATTCATATGACAGTGTTGTTGTCTCAGTTTATTAAACAAATATTGAGGTTGTTCTCAGAGCATGTTATTTCCCAGTAGGCTCCAGTGGCCCCTCCAGAGCCTTTGCAATCTGTCATGGAAATGCACAGCTCGGGGCACGTTGTGAAATCTCTTCTCAAAAGCAGTTACTGTGTGTAGTCAGATCCTTTGCAATGTTTACTATTTCACACCACTTCGGGGTTTTAAAATCAAGGTAACTCAATAGCAGCACATCAACATGCAAAGCGTGGATATTTTCTGAATTAAGTTCCTACTATTAATGCTTTCCACGTTGCATAAATCTATTGAAAAACGCTAAGCCGTATAATGAATTAGCAGCATATTGAGCTTTACAGGCTAATGCACTTTGGAGAGGGGGAAGCAAACAAAAGGCATCAAAATAGCAAATATCAGTTTCTCACAGATGTAAACACATATGGTAGTAATGACTTAAACTGTGCAGAGTGAGAGAGAGCACCACACTCCAAAGTGTGTTCACCGGTTTTTTTAGTCTCCTTTGTAATTCATTTGGAGTCTGATCCTGCTTTATTTTAGTGTTATTTTAGGTTAAAACTGTGTTCTGGATTACATAAGTATTAATCACAGAATCAACATGGAAACCTGCCTTGTTTTCTGCAGGGTAGAAAGCAGCAGAAATGTGTACAACGTGGACCCAAACGTGCTACCTGTCATTCCTGGTACTGGGCAATCCTGGCCTTTGCCCCTGCCAATGTACCAGCCAGTGGTTTGGCAACAGAGGGTCTATGTTCTACTTTGTATGGCAGTGCTACTGTTTACACTTGATGTGCTTTTTCAGACCGAAGAAAAGTTGTAACCCTGAAAATTATGCCTGTAGATCTCCTCTTGGGCCACAGTTCAATTTATTTATCACTGCCTGGTTAGCCAGTTTTGGGACGTAAGATGTATAGTATGCTGGAATGTTATGACATAATTTCAACTTTTCTTTTTAAAGCTTTGGAGTATCCAAACCTGGATGTCTCGGAGTCAACTAGAGACTACTGGGTGATAACAGGTACCTTCTAATCTCCTTCCCTCCTCCGTGCACTTCAGGGGATGATTTTTAGTGCTTGTTTATATAAACACATCGGTGCAGTACTTTTACACAAAAATAAGTGGCTACCCCCTGAACCTGCCTGTTGCATTCCACTGGGCAAATGTATTTAGTGGCACTCTGGGGCATGACTGATTCATCAGCTTGAACAGCAATGTCTCCCATGTCCAACACCCCCCTCGGAATTGATGGCGCTTTGGTTTAGGCATTTCTGAGAGCAGCGGTATCTTCTCAGCGTTTTGAAACACAAATAGACTGTTTGGTTTTGTTTCTTTACCATGAGTCTTGGATTTAAATCTGAAATCAAAGGAGACCTGTAGACATAACCCAGAAAGAAACGTGAGCTGTTAAACAAGAGAGGTTTGTTACGATTTGCTGACTCTCAGGGTCCAGAGATTTTTGTGTTTTCACCTGACACATTAGGCATGTAACTTCCTGTTGGTGGAAAAGAAGGTGCAGAGAAAGCTCACAGGCTTCGAAATTCCTGCTTTATCAAGTCATTTCACTGGTATCACATTCTCATTTGCAATCATTTTGACTTCAGAGATGATAACTGGGACAGAAAGAGTCCCTTTCCCCCAGACATCTTTGAGTGAGTAGATAACCAAAGCCTTTCTAATTGGTGTGTCTGTACCTGGAATTGTTTAATGCTCAGGAGAGCAAGCAGAAAGGAGTCTGACATGAAATGGATTTGGTGCCTGTTATATCTATTCATAAATTTGAGATAAGAAATAAGTTTATGCAGGGATTATCATCCTCTGAAGGGAGCGGTACAGCTCTTTCACATATGGACCCTGTGAACCTGATATTCCATTTCCTTCCCCTGTGCACTTGCTGCATTGGAGTATTATTGGTATTACAATGGAAACTTTGTTTTCAAAAAAACCCATGGTGGTCCCAGAAGAATTTTTTTTTAAATAATGTTGAAAAAAATCATACATATGTATGAATTGAATCATCATGCCATATCACTTTTTTGAACTTCATGTAAATCCAGTGTCTTCTAAATTTTCCATTCATTTATGCTTCAGAAATGTTTATTCAGTTTTTGGCGCTCTCAAACAGGGTATTTTGCTTCAAACTGAGTTGTACAAAATCCTAACTTCTGATTTCAAATCTGCAGGATGGAAAACTGGTTTATTTAACAGGAGCATCTGAGGACAAACATAAAACCAGCAGCTCTCAAATAGGTTTTACCCTACTTTTTACATTGAAGATCATAGATGAGGTGCTTCCCAGAGCCATTTTGGTAAACTGAAGGCCTAAAAATGTTTCTTGAGGGTTTTAGTCTCTGAAACATCACTGACACTATCTAAGAAGAAGAGTACAGGGGGTGATACAGAAGGATGTTTGATACACCTTGGGAATTACTGAGAGGTGTAACACTGGTTATTTTTATTCTAAGCTGGTCAGTACCTCCCTCTTCCAGCCTGTGCCATGGACCACGTGTTACTTTACCTGTCCATGTAAGATGTGCTGATAATGTGTTTCTTCTCCATTCCCACAGTTATTCAAGGGGTTGACATGGCCTTACTGGGGCTGAACAACCAGAGCTTTGCAAGACTGATGGAGCAGCGTTTGGCCCCGCTCTTCATGATGTCCCACCAGCAAGGAAGGCGATTCAAACGTGCCACCACTGTGGGCAGCTACACTGTGCAGGTGCTCCATGCCCTGGCATTTGCACCTGGATATGTGCTAAAAAAAGGGATTTACTCACATGTGTCCTGATTCAGTTTGTGTAAAAGAAACGCCTAACTGGGTTGAGATTTCATGGGTTTTTCCCCCAGAGTATCAAAGCAGCGAGGGCAAAACGCATGGCATTAATAACCTTGTCTTTTTCTGCATTCAGCCTGTCATCTTCTAGAAATCCTCATTAGTTAATCAGTGTTAATAAATATTTTCTCTCTGGTTGCTATGAGGATCAGTACAAAGTGCATATTTTAGTGTAAAGTCTCGTATTTGGCATAAGGAAGAGTTCCAAGCTTATTTCCCCTCAAAAAAAGTTTCCTAGGTAACTCAGAGCTAGAACTTCTTTTTTCTTTTTGTTTGAGAAGAATGTAAGAAGCAGCCTTTCTGGAGGGTTAGTCATCAAACCATGTGGCAACAGATCGCATTATGAAGTAGGGATTTCAGACATGAGTAGTTTGTTAATCATCTCTCTCTTATTTACAGCATTTCTCAGTCAGTGTTTCGAAATGATCGGATTTTGTTTTCTTACCTGTTGAGCCAGCTGATATTATGGGCAATTTAAATATTTGTTCTTTAATCTTTCAAAACTTCACAACAAGTTGTTGCCTTTTAAAAATGTTATTGTGTCTTGCAACAATTGGTTGCTCTTAGTAAACCCAAGTTACTACTTATATAATTTGTCCATGATTCTTGATATTTTCCCACTGAAAGGATTTGAAGAAGGAGCACATTTCTCTTGCCGAAAGCTTTAACCTTTGTAAAATTTTAGTCCATAACATATTGGAGAAGAATCATAAAACTCCTTTTTTTCTCATCATTAGAAATGTTTGACACTTTCTCTGCTCTCAGGAGAGGCAAAGGTACAATGAAAAAGTTCTGCCAATGTTCTAATGTTCTGCAGAATAAAATGGGAAAAGCATGGTTCTCTTTATTATCAGCCTGGGATAAAAAATAATGAGTACAGAAGTGAAATATGAGGATATTTTTCAACTGCAATATGTCCTAACAGTAGGTTAGGACAGATTATAAGAGTTCTGTCTTTACAGGGAACTGAAA
Organism: Formicarius rufipectus; assembly: GCA_013399695.1. Classification (NCBI taxonomy): domain Eukaryota; kingdom Metazoa; phylum Chordata; class Aves; order Passeriformes; family Formicariidae; genus Formicarius; species Formicarius rufipectus. Next base: position 807,996 of record VXAU01002075.1, read on the forward strand.
TAACCAAACATTTGATCCTTTCCTCCTTTTCACTGTATGCTTTTCTTATTGTAGAGTTTTACCTTAGGATTATGTTTAAAATTTTTTTAAGAAGTCAGTCAGTCAGAGGACTGACTGAGTTAATAGCCTGGGCTATGAAGGGGAAAAGCTCTGATCCTGTGAGAATATTTTTATGGAGCTTATGCTTGTAGGAGGTCTTGAAGGAGTTCCCTGTGGGCACTGCCTTCAAATAGCTCCTGGTAGGTTTTGCAGTGGTATGATGCAAACACAGTTTATTTATATTTCTCTCATTATTTCTTTCCCTTAAAGATGGTAAAAATCCAACGTATTCCAGGACCCAAGGAGCCAGCTGAACTGACATATTATACCTTGTACAACGGGAAGCCTTTGCTGGGCACTGCAGCTGCCAAAATTTTGAGTACCGTGGACTCCCAGCGCATGGCCTTGACACTGGGCTATGTCATTCAAGTCCAAGCTGATCGTAAGAGTTCTTTCAAAAAGTCTGCACATTAGTACTTTTTTTTTATTGTATTTTATTTTTCTTTCTCTTTTAAAACATCAGTGTAGATGTGAGAAGCCTCCACTGATCACATAGAGTAACACCCATGGACTGAATGTTATGAAACTGTAAAGCTGGAATCATTTCTGATGCTAAGAAAACAAAACCATGACACCACAGGCTAATGATGGCTGGGGTGAACTTGCTATTCAAATAATTTGGCCCAAAGGAAAATGTGGGGACTTTTAAGATGTCCCTTATTTTTGATGTGCTCAAAATAATATAGATTCTATCTCAAATGGATTAATGTTTTTTTTTTAACCATAATTTTCACTTAGACCTTTGTGAAGTGCACCGTGTGGTTGTTAAAGATGTTGTTTAGACACAAATCAGTGAAGTGATGTTGAAAAGAGCTACTTGTGTGTATGGATGGTTTTCAGGTTCAAGATATGGTTGGATCATTCAGAATAATGGGGCCAAAAAGCAACCCAATCTTGAAAAAACAAGTGTTCTCATATTTCTCTTTCAAGACCTTCATCAGTTGCTGAGTTATTGTGGACACAGGTTTCTTTAAATTTATGTTTTTGGGGCATTCCTACATAGTTGACTCACAGTCATAATTCTGCAGTAGAGCTTGGAGTGGGTTTTTTTGTGCAGTAAGAGAACTTTAGGTACCTTTAACTAACTGAATCTCTCCACTTTGCTAAGGTTTTTACCTAGATGGAATTAAAATTACATAGTGGCCTTCTGTGCTGGATCTCCTTACTGACAAAACAGCATATAAAATGGGTCTCCCTGGTGCAATTATATCTGCCTGAAGGAGCAGTGATACTGAAATAATTACATGCAGTGGTGACAGGAAAAGAAGGGACCATTGTAATAACTAATTTTTATATCATCCATAAACATAGGATTGAGTTAGAAGACAGAAATATGATACAATTTCCAGAGAATGCACTATGTACTGTATCTGATCCTTGGTTTAATTGTGGTCTGTTACTGACTTTAATTTGACTGAGCAGGTAGATCTCCATTGCTGCTTCCATAAATTCCAGCATTTAAATTCTAAATAATTTTGTTTTCCATGAGATTATTTCTTTAATGCATTTTTGCTAAAGAAGATAGAGGTAATACATAGCAGTTTCCTAGCCCTTTGTGCAGTGTTGTGATTTATATGGGTATTTAGGCAATTATGACATCTGCAGCTCCTCATCTGACTTTGTATTTCCATGGTCTGATGAGGCAGCCTTATTCATCTGTAGATTTTCATACCAGTGAAGTATGCATGGAATACTGAAAAAAGAGAACATACAGAAATTGAAATTATGACCTGGGGTAACTGAGATTCTGAAGGTAGAGTATTTGAAAAGTAGAAGGTAATTCTATCTTTATACCTTCTTATGGAAAAAAAAATCAATTTATTTCATTTTGGACATGGTTATTTGTAGTCTGTATTGCCAAAGAAAATACTTAGTGTGAATTTCATTTTTGCTCATTATAATTTCTTCATAGCAGAATGAAAAGTTCAGTTCCAAAGTAAAGTAAGAAAAGACATCTGCCCTTGGGAGTTCATAGTCGGGTTAGACAAAACAGAATAATAACAACAAAAAATATGGATGTTTCCATTTTATAAGCAAGAGACTGAGTTATAAGAGAATGAAAGGCTTGTTTCAAATTCCACTGAAGCTTTATTGAGTTAAATGAACCATGGGTTGACTTAAGGTCATATCGGAAGCTCGTAACTGAATTAAAGATGTAAACTAGGACTCCTAAATGTCTGTCCTGTTATCCATAAGGTCAGCATTCCTCTGCATTCCCTACAGAGAATAAATACAGTTTTTCAACAATTGTTTGCTGCTCCCACAGCAGTGGCCTATAATTGAAGTTACTGTTATTTGTTAAAATTCAGACTCAGTTTCTTTCCCCATAGCCTTCTCATCCCCAGACTAAATGTCAAAGTCAACAATTAGGAGTTATGCAAGTCTGTTGAAAAGTGAACTTTGAATGGCTTCAACTTGGCTTTTTTGACAGCCTTTTTCTCAAGTTGGGTACCTAATGGTGCTATTCCTTCGTCACCCACCAAACTACATCAGCTTTGCAAAAAGCTGCACACCTACAAAGAGAAGAGGCTCAGGCTTCAGCCAGACTTTGGGCTGGCTTTGAACTGAAGAACCAGTTGCTGAACCAGCTGGGATGCATTTGAAGTCTGATCCTGAAAGATGCTGAGTGCCTCTGACAGCTCATAAGCTCAATGACATTTGAAAGCACTGGTCCCCTAGGAAATGGGCATGGCTGCTTTGTGCTGGTGTTCTCACAACTGCCTGCCCACACCGGCAACCAGTGCCATAGGACAGTAAACGGAGATATCATGGTGAAGTCCACTAAATATTTCACTACAGCAAAATTCAGCATTATAAGGAGATTATCTGATGTTTTTCCGGAAAGAAATGAAATGAGAGAACTGGGAATGTGTCACAGGAGGGTCTCTTACGTGTGAACAAGTTGAAGGTTCATACTGAGAGAGATTATTCTGATAAAATGGAATCTAAAATGGTTTTACATCACTGCATTTCTGAAATGTACCCTTTCCCTCGTGCCAGTATTAATATATCTGCAAGTAGCTCTTTCCAACCTCATTATTTCCACTCCTTCAGAAATGATGGATCCATTTTGACCTTAACTGTGATAAATTATTTCTAGAGCACAAGAGAAGCATTTTCTTGTTGCCCTATTGATATTAATAATAACTATATTAGAGTGCTTAGCTTCCTTGTTTTTGAAAAAGCTCTTGCTGAGCCACTAAGTCTTTCACGCCAGGTAGAAACTCCATGTGTATTCTTTTAACACACATGCTGCCTTCCTGTAAGTTGGATTTGTGTTTGAAAAATAGTTAAGAATCTATTACTTTTTTGTTTGTTTTGGGTTTGCTTTTGTTTGTTGGTTTTTTTTCTGTAAATGAACCACAGGAGTGATATCCAATATGGTATCTAACTTCAGTTTGGAGGTGGCTGCTTTTGCACGTAACCGGGTATTTGCATATAAATAAGAGAGGAGAGCCCAGGGATTTGTGAATTGAACGATGTTGCTGATTGGTTTTGTGTTGTTTGGGTTTTTTTTTTAAGTAAAGACATTCCTTTGTATAGAAAGCTAGATTGCCTACAATCCTTTTATACTAATTTCTAAATGGAGGCAGTCGGCGACTGGAAGCAATTGGAATCTCGCACAGCAAATCTTACTGGTGTTGGTTTGCAATTTCCCGTAGCCGTGGTGAAGAACCCTCCAAACAACCTGTGGATCATTGCAGCAGTGCTGGCTCCCATTGCTGTGGTTACTGTCATCATCATCATCATCACAGCCGTGCTGTGCAGGAAGAACAAGAACGACTTCAAGCCGGACACCATGATGAACCTGCCTCAGAGAGCGAAGGTGAGCGACCCATCTCGAGACCCAAGAGCTCTGTTCACCCGCTGAGGATGCAGCCGTTTCTCTGATCGATGCAGTTGAAGGATGGCTGGAATTGAAATGGTTGTTACTCACAGGTTGGATCTTGGTACCACTTGATACTCAGGACTCTTCTGTCACAGCTCATCATGCAGTGGTGGAAGGCACTGAGCCTTTAGAGCTGATGAGGCTTCACCCAAGGCTGTTGCTTCCTTCCCAAAGTTGAGGAAGTGGGATATTAAACCTGGGGCTTGTCAGCAGCACATCTCCTGTAGGACCTCAAAACCCATGTCCTGAGCTGCTTCTACCTGCTACAGGTGGCATTGTCTGAAGGCCTGGCCTTTGGCAGCAGTTCAGACCTGGTCCTAACCAAAAGTTCTCTCCCCATTCACTAATCCAGAATAGACATTATTTGGATTTTTTTTCTCCTGCTGCTATTTTTCTTTTAGATGTTTTAAACTTTCCAGTTTATTCATGGATATTGCTGATCGGGTTCAAACAATTATGTTTTTCTTAAAGTTACTAAGCCATATCAATTCCAAGACGTTTTGTTGTTGTTGGTTTTTTTGTTNCAAGTCAGACGCATTTCCAGTTTGATTCTCTGTCTCTAACAGAAAATGGCACAGAATACTGATGTGTCTCCAGAGTGAAAGAGTCTGCCTTCTCAATGCTGCTATTCAGTGGCTCTTGCACAGGGCCAACCAAAGGCAGGAGTTTTTAGCCTGCAGAGCCTTGGTGTAAGTCATAGTATTCCTTTGCCCTTTCAGCTGACTTTGTTCTTCTCCACTGGCATGGGACTGAGATGATGATTTTTCCCTTTGGTTTCTTAATGCTATAGACGGCAGGATGATTGAGATTTCAGCTCTGTTGCATCTGCTGAAAAATGTAGATTGGAGGGAGAGTTAAAGTAAGGCATGATGCGTGTGGCAGCTCCTTTCTCCTTATCTTAAGTTCGGTGCAGATGGGTGCAGCTGGTGCCAGTTGGAAACAAGACATTTGTATCAAAAATGATGCAAAAAAAGACATTTCCATTTTGGTTCCAGTGTGCTCATCAATTTATCTACTGCTATGCATCTAGTGTTTAGACTAGATCTGCAAAAGTGAGACACACAAGATCACAGACACAAACAGAAATTATTACCACTGCAGTGATAATGTAACGCCCCATTGAAGCCTCTGTGATGCAAATTGTGCTTTACTGGGGCTGTTGCAAATACTATGCACCAGTTGATTCTTTTTATATATAGTCTTAGTCCCAGCTAGGGGTAAAAACAAGACTAAATTTGTACATTGTTTTGAATTGCCCATCATTATGGGATACTTTACAGCTAAAGAAAGTTGCTAGTTAAAAAGAAAAACCTGGTGGTAGAAGCTACAGCATGGAAAAAACTTGAAAATATTTTAGTATTTTAATTCATAGCATTCCAAGGAGAAAGAGAAAATTGGATTTTTACTTTTCCTGAGAAAACAGATTTAATCAGGCAGGTTAAAATCTGCCCAGCCAGGTTACACTCTCATCCACAGTCAATGTCATCAGCTGAAGCTGGATCTGCAGAACAGAACAGCTGGTGCTGAGCTCCCAGCACCCACACTGCACTCATTGCAGCTTCTTCTCCTGCAGATTTGCTCCCTTTTGCATCTGGAGTCCAGGTGGTCCCCTTGGAGAGTGCATTTCCCCTTTACAAGGTTTGGGGCTCCATAAAATTTAATTTAATTAATTGTATGAGAAGTGTTGCATTTCCCAATGAAAGGAGGATTGCTTTCCCTTTAGTTTCATGAAGATGGCTCCATTGAAAAGGTTTGGCCAGGTCTAGTTTAGAGTATACTCTGCTATATGGGCTGTGGAACATTAATTCTGCAGTGGGACTGAGAATGGACTGGTTTGGTCATTCCTGATTTCAGCATCTTTACTTAAAATAAGGCTAAGAAACGTATTTTTGGAAGACAATGAAATAAGGTCATTTTAAAAAGAACGGTTTAATTTTATTTGTAATTCTGGTGTGGGGGATAGTGGTAGTTACTTGAACTGTAATTGCCACATTTCATGCAGTTTGGCATTACAGATAGCTGATGAGCACATACCCATATCACATTTAAAATGAATCTGTTGTATTTCGTGGCTCCGGAAAGCGCCCCAGACTGCTGATTAATGCTGACTCTGCTCTAGTTAGAGTCACAGTGGAGTGATTTTTAGTTTAAGAAGCAGCTTTAGCATTTTGTTTCTGTGCGTCTGAGATTTGTTGTTGTCGAATCACTGGCGCAATTTTTTGGGTGCCTTTCGAATACCCACCAAAAGGACAAGAGGATATTACGGGACACCCACACCCTTGGGTCTGGGATGCTTTTGTTTCCAGCGATGCTGTTCCCATGTGCTCGGGCTCCAGCAGGAGCCCCGTTCCAAGGGGACTGGCAGAGCAGCGCTGCCTGCCCATCGCCGCAGTCCTGCTGCCGCCGGGAGCAGCGGGAGGCTGCGGGTCCTGCGGAGCGGAGCTGCCTCCCGCATCCTTCCCGCATCCCTCCGGACACGGGGACACGAGCACAGCACGGAGCGGTAACACAGCAGCGTGTGCCAGGAAACGTCCCCGTGCAGCTCGGGGGAAGGTGATGGAGCATTAACAGCAGCGTTGCTGTTGTTGTGCCTGGTAATTAAGGGATGGCTTTGGTTGTTGTTGCTGTTGTTGTAGCAGGCTGAAGGGTAAATAAGTGAAGTTTGCGAAATGGCCTCTCTCAGGTAGCGTGGTTTATGGGGTCTGTCTTGGGAGCTGTGTTGCTGCTCTGCCTCAGCAGTCAGGGACGTCTGGACTAAGTGGCAAGCAAAAGGGACTGTTCTTTCAGTTTTCTCTCTGGATGTAAAATTAAAAGAAGTATGAATTCAAATGGATGAAACTCTGATGGGGTTTTATTTTAAGGTTATTTTCAATACTGTTTTTATTTTAAGCAACTGTGTTTGCTTGGAGGTTTTGGATGGATGTTAACTTTTGCCTCCCTTACTTTCTAATTCACAACATGCTGTTCTAAAGGCTATAATCTGATTTGTCACCTTTCCCTATTTTTAGACCATGAAAGAAGAAGTTTGCAGGTAAACAAAGATCTGTAGTCTAAGACCTGCAAGGAAAGCAAATACTGCAACCATGGGAAAAGAACAATATCAGTTTGATAAAGGGCATGGAGAGAAAACCAAAAAATCAGGGAAACTGTGTTCCTGGGTACACATATAGAAGGGAGGAGCTGATCATCCCTTTTTTTTCCTTTTCTTCCTTTCATTTTTGTAATGTCTGTCTTTTTCATGATCACTACAAGGAAAAAAAAGTCCCAGAAACAACTCTGTACTCAGTCTGCCCTTTGCCAGGCAGTGTAATCTGACAGGCTCATCATTCATTTATTATTTCCAAGGCAGTATTAAAATCACAGTCCTTCGGTCTTTCTCAGCATTTTGGTCCTCTTGGACATCTATTCTTGCAGTACTTCAGCAGTGCCTGATCGTGATTTAGTCTTGCCAGTTCCCTTCAGGGGTGGTAAAGCCATCTGCTCCTGTGGGCTTTTACAGAGCAGAGTTCCAAGAGCAAATTTTATTTAACGCAGTATGTCTGCTGATGAGGATGGCTTTCTCAGCTCTTCCTTTATTGCATTTTGTTACTAGACATGGTGGTAAGTAGAATTCAGATTAAAATAATCCTTCATTTTCTTCCTTTGGCAGATCCAGGCTGGGACACTGCAGAATTCTTTAGTAATTCTCATGTTCTGCTGCTTCGGGTTTGGTTTGTTTAGTTTTTTTGTTTTGTTTTTAAATAAGATATGAAATATAAGTAGAAATTATTTTAGTTTTTCAAAGGCATGGAGGGAGAAATAACTGATGTAATTGCTTCTCTTCTTTTACCTTTCTTGCTGAATACCCAAGAGGGTCTCAACTGACACAATACAGATTATGAGGTTGAAAACCAGTATTTTGATTAACAATATTGCTATCTAGGATACTGTGCAGTAGTTTTTCCTAGCTGTCCTTCCCACAGCTTCTGCTTCCCCTTTTTTCATTCCCTCCCCTTTCTTCATTTTCTCCCTTTGCATTTTCTTTGGTGGCCCTTTTGTGGTACCCTGCCTCCAGGGGAGGGCAAGGAGAAGGCTCCCTCAGGGGTGATACTGTCATGACTTGCCATGGAGGGCTGATGGTGAATTGGCATTTCTCTGATGTTTTGCACGTTCCATGGTGGTAACGTGTGAAGTGAAGTCCCAAATCAGTGTTAGCCCACTTAGTGACTCCTGAATAAGGGACCACATTAAAAATCATTGGCCTCTGTTAGAGCAGGACATTAGGAATACCATGCAGATCCCCAGAAAAAAAAGCATGATTTATTATGTTTTAGAAAGTAGAAGACAACCCCATTATTTTCAAACTGAGCTTACCTGTGTAAGGTATCTGTATTTACAGCTACTACACAGATTTACCAAGGGACACAACAAGAGAAAATGTTTTATTTTTTTCAGAGCTTGTCCTTTTTCTGTGCTGTCAACAACTTTTTTTCTTTTTCTGCTGATTTTCTTCCTGAACTAAAATATTCAGTAATGACGTGACAGGAACATGGAGAGACTAATCAGTCATGAACTAATTTCAGTGTGTTTCCTATAGTATGAGGTTTAAATTCACTGCTTCTCAACTTTGAAGTGTTTTGTAGTGCATTTTGTCAATAGCCTTTGTACTTCAGAAAGAGCAGCCTTCCAGTTTTCAGTAAATTAATTCCATTTATTGTAGCAAGAACATTTTTGTGTTATGTATATTTTTCTGGAGGTGGTCAGGAATTTTTTGAGTGATTAATTTTTCCCTTTTTTTTTTNCTCCCAACAGAGAATGCTGGGCACATGCCCTGAGCTGCCTCTCTGCAAGGCTCTGGTGCAATGCCCCTTCCCAGGAGAAACAAGTGAAGTCAATAACATCCTTCCCAGCAGGCAACTGGCAGGCCAGGGGAAATATAATTTCACTGATCTGAAAAAGGTTCTTTTCTGGAAAATGTTGCCCATGAAAATTTGATGTGTGCCTTTTTTCCTTTGTCTTGACTGGGTTTAAATTACTCCCACCCTTTTCAGAAATGCAAGTGTTTTGTCAGAGAAGATTTTCTGTATGGTCTTATTTTTTTTCCTCCTAAGTTTTATTTCCACTGTCTGTCAAAGGAATTTCTGAGGGTGTTACAGGAGGGTAAGAAACGTTAGCCAGGGTCACTCTTATACTAATCATGTTTAAAACATGTTCAATGGAGATCTCATGTGAAATTGGTTTCTTGGTTGGGCATTCACGTGGTGATCTGCATATTTTTTCCTGTCAGTTATGTAGTTAAAGAAGTCAAGGGTAACTCAAAGATTTCACATTGATGTTGAAAATTTATATTAACATATGGCACCATGCTGAAAATTTCTTAAATTTCTCCTATTCTTTTTGCAGCCAGTACAAGGCTTTGACTATGCCAAGCAACATTTGGGTCAGCAGGGAGCAGAAGATGAAGTTTTGCCTGTAACTCAAGAGACTGTGATACTTCCACTTCCAGTTAGAGATGCTTCTGCCTCCCAGGAGAGAGAAATTACCCAGGATGGGAGCACCATCAAAACTGCCAAATCCAATGAAACAAGGAAAAGGTACAGACTGGCATCTTTCCCCAGACAGGTGGAACAGGGTACATGCTGCTGGTTCCTGTAAGGTTTGGCACCCAGGCTGTGTGTGTGGCAGATGGTTCCTCCGTGATGTATCCTTGGTGTAACACTGGTCTGTGCTGGACGGGTGAAATTGCCGCAAAATATGGGATTAACCTAAGTGAAATCTTCACAAGCTGTACATGCATAGAGGAGGTGAAGGGGAAGTGGCTCTGATGTTCATGCTGGGCTTGTACAAGAGATGTGCCCAAATAAAACATGGGACCTGTAGCATGAACGCTGATCCTTTCTCAGTGAACCAGAAGACAGGACCTTAGCCACTGGAAATTGCTGTATCTCCACTGGCAGACACTGTCACTCCAGAATTAGCCCCAATGCCTTCGTTAGCAGAAGGAAAACCCGAAATATCCACTAAGGTATGAAAGAATGTCTAGATCCAAACCATCTACACAGTACAAAACTTCTGAGAGTGTAAGAATAGACTAGATCATGTCAGTGTCTAGGGCAAAGTGTCCCAGGTTTGTTATCTCTTCATATGAGGCCTCTAGGGTTGTAGGATTGCAGCTTCAAGGTCCCTAGAAAGCTATCTGGCTCCTTGTCTTCTCTGCTGCAGGGTCAAACACCCCTCTAACTCAACTTTATCTACCTTATTTTAAAGTCTTTCACTGGTGGGATGATCACAGCCTCCTACCACAATCTGTTCTCTCTTTGCTGTTAGGGAGTTTTACCTTGTGTCTACCCTCACCCACCAACAGAATAGCTGAATAGAAGGTCATTATTTCTTGTCTCAGTCATCACAGGCGAGGAAAGCAGATGATCCCTTTTTCCTGGCTGGTTTGCATGCTTTGTGTCCATTTTTCCTTGACATTAAATTAGAGTGGAGCTGAAGAATGATACTGAAGGGAGGAGAGGAAAATAAAACTGTTAGGTAAACAGCCTGAATAGAGGTAACAGTTGTTTTGTAATTCACTGGCATTACACCTTCCTTGTCTCTTGAAGGGACTTGATAACATGAAAGAAGAGCATCTGGCTAGTGCAGAGAAATTCTATAGAAAACCAGAACTTCATAGCTGAGTCACCTCATCTTGTGCAGTGATATTTTCCCCTTTGGAGTAATGGAAGAGCTTGGAAAACTTGGCACAGTATTGCTCTGCACTGTGACAGGGACACACTGGAGCCATCTGCAGCTCTGAGAGGGGCTGTGCCTGGAGATACCAGGTGGTGCAGGGCTGGAGGACCTTGGCCCTGCTGCCTTCATGGTGGGTACACATCCCAGCTAGTTTTCCCTACAGAAGAATGGGTGCAGAAGGATCCTGAGCTGGTGCCTGGTTTGGCATACTTCTGTAGCTGTGTAGTAAATCACCTGGAGTGTGGGAAGAGCTGTGGGAGTACCAGGAGAGAAGAGTGAGCCAGCTGCATTTGGATGTAAACTGTTATTGTGCCCTTTAATGTCAGTGATGTGTTGCTCACACTGTAAATCACTCAAACTGTGGAGGTTGGGTGGTATTGTCTGTGTGAACTGAACAGCACTTGTCCCATTCAAAGTCTTCCATCCTCTGATGAGATGACAAATGGAAGGTGACCATGACATCAGCAGTGGTTGCTGGTGCTGGACCACCTGAGGTTAAGTCTTTGCAGGAACTGTTCTTTAAAATGTTTTGAAGCCTCTCCAAAGCCATGTGTAAATACACATTAAAAAATGTAAACCAGCCTTACTAATTAATCCTCTGACAAAAGTGATTAAGCACTTCAGTCCTGTGAATGAAATCTCACTCTACTTAATCTGCACTGTTTTAAACAAATGTTGATAAGCGAACTTGATCCAGGAAATCACAGAGAAGTTGTTCCCGTAAAATGTGTTGAACCTTGGTGCCCTTCTAAGCAAATAACTAAGAGTTGTTCTCCCTCCTTCAGGGTGATCACTTGAGTAAGTGAGAACATGCAGAATTTTGGTATTTTTCATTCCCAGGAGCTGTGTCTGGGGTTGGAATTTAATGGTTTCTGAAGATGAAGAAATATTTCTTGACCTTTATGTATTTGCTCTTTCATCCAGGCTACTTTGCAGCTTGGAAAGGTCAATTTAAATCAGACTGCCATGAAGTGGCTGTTAACTGATCAGAATATCTTCTCTGATATCACCATTGAAAGAAATGTCTCAGTTATGATGGCCACTTAAAAGGGATGAATATTTAGATTAGTGGGAGCAGAAATCTTTGTTCAAGCCGTGCACGCTCTCTCTTTTGTTGGAGCAGATTTTCTTCAGGTGTTGGTCTGTCCCTACATGAATTCCTTTATTGGGCTGGTGTTATTCATTAGGCAGTGACAGGCAGGTTTATATGGGAGAAATCCTGTTAAAAGGAATGTTTATTCTCAACAGAATTTCACAAGAAAATCCTCTGACTGGACTGAGCTGGGTTGCATGCGGAGTTCTCATAGAGCCCTGTAGCTGGAAAGAGTCTGTCCCAAATTACTTATTTTTCCACTTCAAAGGAGAGTCCCCAAGAATTGCTTTCCCCATGTTTGTCTCTTATGGTTCTGACCACAGTAAATGCTTTCCACTTACACCAGACAGGGTGGTCAGAACTGGAGGTAAGGGAATGTTTCAAGCTGTCGATTTAGTATTGGCAGCGATTTACAGGATGGTTTTGACAGTTGTTCTGCTTTAGTTCCATTTTCTGGATACAAAACCACTGTGACAGCAATAGAAGTGGCTAGATTTTTTTTTTCCCTCTAAAAATGAAAGTCTTTGTGACTAAGTCCAGGGTTTTTTTCTCCAGTGCGACCTCTTTACATCTCCCTGTCAATGGCCATGACAGTTCAGTGGTAGATTGCAGATGGGTGTGTGAACAACTACACAGGTCCCGTGGATAGTTTTCATTCCCTTTGCAACAAGTTTCACGTGTGAAAACGATGTGATCCCCGTGTCTGGATGTGAACTAGCCCCAAATGTACCATTTTCTACTTCAGCCTGCTTTTCCCAACTCCTGCAATAGGGTTTGAGTAACTTACCCTCCCCCGGAAGAAGAGAAACCCTGGTGAGGGTTTGCTCCCAGTGCCACCCAGAGTCTCGCTGCTCATTCTGTTCCTGCTCCCTGCTGGGACTGAACATGCAGAGGTTCTGGCCTGCCCTCCCTCCTCTCCCTGGGCAGGGACCAGTTTCAGGACAGGGATAGGCAATGGCTGAGTTAAACAAGCATTTTCTTAGGAGTTTCAGCAAATAATGGTGCTAGTTAAACCAGGTTAAGTGCCAGGAGGAGAAAAAAGAGAATTTTCTTACCACGTTGTGTGTGCATACGTCTGAAGTGAGTGAGTGAATTCTGCATTGTGGCTGACAACAGTTGAGTCCACGTGCAGGCTAAATCATAAAGGAGTTGGTTTATCCATACATACAAAAACAATGGTCTGCTTTACTTTAACAGGGTAAATGACATTGAATTGATAATGGGATTAATTTTGCCCTCTGCAGTGGCACTTCTGTCATTGTGGAGCTTGTGCATGAGAAGTGGTTGCTTTCCAAGCCACTAAGATGCCCATCAGCCCTGAACTAATTGAGAAAGTCGTGTTCACCTCCCATCACTCTGCTCCTACCTTTGCTGTGTTTCTGTGTGCAGTTTATATTCCGTCTCCTTTTGGTACAAAATCAGACTTGAAAACTCAGTGATGCAAACTGTGCAAATGAAATAACCTTGAAATGAGGTTTATAAGGAAGAACTCACATCCTCCCTTGTTGCTATGGTTACTTACAGCCGCTCCCCGAGTCAGAATGGCTCCATCATCAGCAATGGGTCGGGAAAGCCCAGCTCTGGTCGGAGCTCCCTCCAGAAAGTGATGGCACCACAAAAAGTGGCAAAAGAGGAAGGAAGGAAAAGAAACGGTGAGAAGTGTCTCTTGATGAAAGCTGCTTGTGGTCATTCCCACAGCCATATCCACACTTCTTGCACCCTCAGCAGTGCTTGGGCATTTGATGTGTGGAATTGCTCTGTTGGGTTTTTTCTTTCTCCTTTACTGCTATAGCTGTTTCTCCAGCTCCCATGAAACAGTGTGGTGTTCGCTCTTTGTGGGGGCCTTTGCAAATTTTGTCTCTTTTTTTCTTTTTTTTCCATTTCGTTTTTTTCTTGACATACCAATAAACTAATGAGGTGTGATGCTGGATATGTAAGTGGACAGGGTTTACAGCTTTTTTATTGTGTAGAGCCCTAAGATATTAATTTCCACTGCTGCTGTTGCTAAGCAGGCCCAGATCTGATGAAGACTAATTCATTAGGTAAAAATGAATTTGAGAAAGTGTGAAGCATCCAATGCTTTGTCTTTCAATCTCTCACCATCCCTGGCACGCCTGTTGGTTAATAACACTTAGTGGCAGCTTTTCCTGCTGCACCCTGGGTGTTACACTGGGTGTTCCTTACAAAAGCTTGGTTGATAGTAGTGACCTTATGACTTGAGATGTATCAGGGACATCTGATGAGAGTAGAATTTGATCCCCTTTCTTCCTTGCTTTCCTTTTTTATGCCTCTCTGTTTATTTCTCCTCGGTTACATCTTTGCTCCCATAGCTATGAATAGAAAACAGTGGCTAACAGGTTCTAAGTTTCAAGGTGTTTAGTTATTTTTCACTGTCTCTCATATAGCTCATTTTACAAGCCAACAATGTTCATGGTTTTCAGAGTTAAAAGCTGTAATTTATGCTGTCTTTTTTCTAACCTACCCAGGGAAGCCAGTATTCAAAACCAGTGCCAAGTGATGTTTACTGTTGTAGGCAAAATAGTGAAGGTACTTTTTGGTTTGTTTTGTTAGGTTTTAAATCTTCAAAGAAAATTGGTAAGAGCTCAGAATTTTTTGTTAAAGAGCTGACTAACACTTAACATCTTTTTTTCTGATCTGGACTGTGGTGCCTTTCTAGGATATACACAAACTACTTAAATCTTCAATGTAGTATAGTGAAATACTGACCCTTTTTTATATCTTAATTTCATTAGAATTTTAGCTGCAATTTTATTTGATAGGAGTGAACTATGCATTTTTCAAATTATGCAGGAAAATAAAAAACTGCTTTATTTATGTGTTTATTTTACCTTCTCTCTTCTCTTCTGAAGTGAAAAAAAGCCTGAATAATGATGTTACTTAACAGCTAAATGATTTCAAGTCCTTTGGCCTTAGGAAAGACTTACTTAGAGTATACTTCTTTCATGTTATGGGTTTTTACCACACCACACACAGTTCCTACTGTGTGCTGTAGGCACCTGAGCTCCTGTGTGAGAAAGGAGGAACAGTATTTACCCATTTAAGAAGTACTAGTACTACATAGGTACAAAATATGAAACAGGTTGTTTCTGTCTGAGTGTTCTGGCTTTGGAGGACCCTGTGCACAAGACACGTCATCTACAGAACCCTTCTGGCAGAGGCTTCAGCTGCTTCTGGATGAACTTCCTTCAGTTGACTGCTATGGCTCTGCAAAAGGTCACCTGGTGTTTTCCAGGCACAGATGGGAAAGGGAATAAATATCTTGTTCCCTGGTAAAGAGCTGGTGACTTTTTAGCAGTAGGCATATCTTTTAAGATATGTTTAGGAGAGTTTTCTCAAACAACCCTTTCAGAACAGCTTCATGGGAGATGAAATGACCTTCCCTTATCAGAATAATGGAGTTGTGTGATCCTGAATGCCTACTGAAGTTGAAATTGAAACACAAAAAATCAAGGCACCAATTACTTCTATTCACAGAGCCTACACTTATTTCCCCGGTGCTGATTACAAAACTGTTGTCATCTCTGCCAGTTTGCTCTTCTGCTGGGTTTTATCTTTAATGCAGTGTGATTAGTCTGCATCTAATGTGTTGGCTGTTTTCCCATCCAGTTTAAGAAAGAAGCAGCTTTTGTCCCAGCTGTTTTCCTGAGCCTGCTCCAGCTCTCCAGCCTGGCTGTGGGCTCACGGCTCCAGTGCGCCTGTCGGCAAAAGCAGCAGCATATTTGCTTCTCTGAAAAGCAGCATCTTCATACTGGAATGAATCCCTTGATGGTCACATGTTTGATTTGGGGACTCCAAGTTAGAATGGCTCATTAGTTGCCATAGTTACAGACCAATTTTAGATTCTATTTCTTGCTGACATTTAGTTACAGGGAAAAATGACAGCACTGGATGTTACCTCGGTACGTAAATTCGATGTGGCTTGTATCAAAATTGACTCCAAATGGAGTGTGTCAGGGCTGAGAGTGAACAATGTGAAACCAGCATGGACTGACAGACTTGGCTTCAGGACCTCGTGTTTTTGAGGATCAGGAGGACTCTTCAGCTGGGCATTATTTCTACAGAAAACACGGACTAAAATATCTGCTTGTACCAAACAGTGTAAGATAACTGTAAGATAACTGCATGTTGGAGAACACTTAGTCTTATACTAATATGAAGTTTCCTTTCTAAAAGTTGGTGAGTTGTGCTTTTGTTAACTTCAGGCACTTTAAAAAATTAAAACCTTTCTTTAAAGAAAAAAAAAAGTGGCCAATTATATATGTTAGAGGAATGTAATATGAACGAATCAGCCAAGAGAGGTATTGACAGTTTCCAGGATGGGTTTGTTAGAGAGCATGGAAGAGAACAACAGGATATTTTCACTTTCATCTGTCATTTTATCAGGCCAAACATCATCCAGGGAGAAGCAGAGGGCTGAACCCACTCATACTTAAAGAACTAAAGTAGCCTACAGTATAAGCTTTCCTTTTACCATCTCTTCACAAAATGAAGCCAAGGAAATTTGTATAGGTTGTTTTTCCAACCTTTAAGTGTTTGATCTTGCAACCTTCCCATTAGCATCTTTGGGAGAGGGGGATTGCTTGGGGTTTTTTTGAGAAGAACAAAAGCTTTGATGTTCTGGTAGTTCTTAATGAATCATATGACTCCACCCCTTTTGGGCTAGGAACTTGTGTAGCTGAGGTCAGATTTGTACTTGGACCTCATTATCACAGAAGGACATGTCTCACAGGTGGAGATGCATAAGCAACATTCCAAGGATTTAAACTTCTTTGTGTAAGAAACCTTCCTTTCCTCCTTCTAGGGATCCCATCTGGACCAGCTTCTCGTCTTCCAAGCATTTGGACATTGCCTTTGGAAACAGATGTAACTTTTCAGAAGCAATTCAGTCACAGCCCTTGCTCCTTTCTGAAATACCAGTCTCTAAAACTACAATTTCTTTTACCCAGGCAGAAGCTTTCTGCAGGAACAAAGTAGCAGGGAGAAAAACTTGGCATAACTATTATTGGCTTAGCTAAAATCAAAGGGATTTTTGGGTGTAGCTCAGCCAAGCTATGATACACTGCCTCCTTTATTCTACAGAAGCGTGGGCCACGAGTTTTCACCCTGTCTGATGTGGCAGCTCAGCGTCAGAGCCTCTGAATTTCTGAGCAGTTGTCTGTAGTGACTCAAAATCATGTGTGGCAACAGCAATGCAATCCAGTGGCAGTGATGAAGTGGCTTGCTTTGACACAGAGTTAGCTGCAGGATCTGGTGTATCCCAGCAAACATCCAGCACCATTCATCTACCTTTTCTGTGCTGGGTGGACTGAAATCAAGTCAGAGATGAAAGGGCTGCTGATTTTTGATGCTTTAGATTTGGTTTCCTAATCTAACTAGCTAATGTAGTGACTCCAGAGGGTCATGGCCAGCTGGGATAGATCTGCTCCAGAGGTACTTGCCTTTCTCTCAGTAAGAAAAGAGCCCTGTCAACTGCATTGGACCATATGTGGAGGTTTGAAGAGAGATGATTCCCATTTGTGATGTCTGTGTCTATGAAAGGCTCAGAAATGGAGTTCTGGGAAGAATTCGTGGTGTGGAGAGGAGAGTCTGTTCTTTTAATCATTCATTCCCTTATCCTGAAGCATTAGCTTCATTTGCCTCAGGAAGGGTGTTAAGTTGAGATCTTGATCTAACTCTTCACCCCATCACTATGAACTCCTAGGCTTTTTGGGGTAATTTACTGACATTTAACCATAAGGGGTTAAAGATCTCCAAGAGTAAACAAAATCCCTTTGTTCAGCCGTGTATTGGCACTAGTTACTATTCTCTATGAGTCTCTCAGATGCTTTACACATTGATTCTATTTTTTCCCCTCCAAAGATTTCAGCTTGTGTGACACAACCTAGTATTTCCCCATAAAGTTTCAATTTCTTCCACTACTTTTTTTTTGTTGTTATTGTTGCTTACTTGCTTTAAATATTGACAGCACTGTGACCCTGCTAGCATCCAGCTGGTGACAGTGAACCTTTTGTTTCCTTAGACTTAGTCAATACCATTTCCTGCTGCTTTCTCTACTTGGTTTTGGTTTGCAAGAGGCAGCCAAGCGTTATAACCTATTCTGTGAACTTCTGAGCCTCTGCACACTCCTACAAAACAAAAGGTACTAGTGCTCCACTGCCTTTTCCCCCAGAGACAGAGTGGGAGGAGAACAGACCTCCAGGTTGTCCTTACAGTGTGAGTAGGATCACCCAAGTGTTGTGTTCACAGGCGTGGTGGGACTTGCACAGAGTAGGTGGAAAATACTTTCTCCTTGGCTTCTTTTAGGTCAGCACAGCTAACCCAACTTGCCTTTATTTATTTTTTTAAATTTCTGAGCCAGTCTTCCTGATTGCTTTTCTCATGGCAAGAAAATACTCCAGACAGTGTTGCTCAGTTGCCTGATGCAGCAGACCACTGAAGCATCTGGGATCTGCAAGTGGTTGCACAATTAAGTATTTCTCCATTCACATCTGCCTTCCCCTCTGGGTGAGCTTTACTCTGCCACTGATGGAGTCTGACAGCAGTTTCCATCCAAGCAACAGTTTGAAGAACATGTAGATGTTCATGCCATCAGATCCAGGGGCGGTCTGGATGGTCATGATTTTTCACTGCTATGTCAGCAGTGAAGAAGGCAAACACTTGTGTTGTGCAAACAGAAAAGGATTTCTGCAAATGTTTTTAAAGCTCCTAGAGCACTACTTTCTCAAAAAACTGCCTTATGCCTTCCCTATCTTCCTTGTATAGTCATCATCCTTGTCAGTTAAATAATTTTCTTTTTTAGTTATTGGACATCTCTAGGATGGACTTACAGAAGTGCCAGCCAAGAAAAGGATCTGATGGATTTGCTGAAAATGTTATGAAATACATGGTCTTTTTAAATTGACTTTGGTATTTAAATAGATGAGGCAGATGTAGTTGAAGACATAACCACAGAGAGATATATCCTTGTTTCTGCTTATAAGGACAGGAAACCTTCATAGAAACAGTATGAAACAAGCAGCTAAGAGATAAGTAGACACCCCATGTATACAGTTTCATAGAAAACCTGCAAAGTCCAATTTAGAGATCTCAAACCACCTGCTCAGGTGACTCCTACTTCAGGGACCCAGGCAAACCCATCACCTAGAATCTGGCAGAACTTTTCATGTAAGGAAATATTCTCCAGGTGGAATCATGAGCTGCTTCCGTTATTCTGTAAGATGTCTGCTTCTGAAAATATAATATTTGTGCTGTTTGTGAAAGGCTTAGAATTGCACTGTCTTGCAATTGGGTGTATATGGAAGCAGTATCTTAGAGAGAGGTATTTCTACCCCGAGTAGGTTCAGATATTTATGTTAGGAAACTTGTATTTTACTTATAGGCCTATAAACTCCTTCAGAAACAAAAGTTTCTTTATTGCTAAGAGGTCGTGTTCCTCCTTTTCTGGAGATAATCAACTGACCAATGGAATGACTTGGATGATGTAGAAATTGTATAATTTTTTTTTTCCAGAGAGATTTTTCTAAAATGAAAATAATATCCCCATCATTGAATTGCATGCAGGAGTCAGGATTTCTGTTTGAAATATTGATACCTGGGCTCTTTCACAAGGAGCTATTCTTTTTATCAAACTGTAAGTATTCTCTATAGGTATGGTTGCAATGTTTGCCTTCCCTTCATGGAAAATAAATCTGAAAATTTGGAATACTTCATTGAATGACCTAAGAAAAGGCAGAGCACATCCACCTACTTGCAAGTGTTTCCCAGGTTTTGGCTTTATGCATTTTATACAATTGGCATTGTTCTTTTCCTGAGGATTCCAAAGTCTGCCAAATGGTTGCTTTTGAGCAGGACAACACACATATTGCTTGTTAAGTGTTTTGCTGTGAGGTTAACCTGACTCACAGGTAATTTAAATGTTCTTTTTTTTTTTNCCAAGTATTTCAGCCCCTTTTTTCTCTTCCAACATATTTTCATGGGGGAGAGAGGAAGAGAGACAAGGTAGAGGGAGAGGAGAGAAGAAATCTCCTATGGCCTTCGTTGAAGTCTTTGGCTGACAAAAGCATAACTTCCAGGGTTTTTACTATAAATTAAAAAGTAAATAAAAATCGAACACTTCACCTGTCGATGTTTTAACCATCCAGAGCTGCAGTTCCACAGCCACTTTCCTGCGGGACCAGTGTCACGAGTGGGTAGCACCACCTGCTGGCACTGCCGGCTGGGAATAGCTCAGAGCTGCAGGGAAATGGGAGGATAGCAGCCCTGAGGCAGCGTGCATCCAGCAGATCATGTGCACTCGTAGCTGAAGTGGTGTGGAGATGAAGCTTCAGTGATGGTCCTGCTCTTCAAGGACCCAGGGCCACGCTGATCTTCACCACAACTGGCACTCGACCTGAGGAAATGATTGCTCTGGATGCGTCTTCACGTGCTTCAGTCACAGAAAGATTAGGAGGAGTAATTCAGCCTCGATGGATGATGTGGCATGAGATGTTTCAGAGAAGGGAAATTGCTGTTAAGTAGGTGATTAAGTTGGGTTTTGCCCTTTTCTGAACTTTCAAGTCTCGCTCTCTGTGCACACTCAAGCATGAGTAAAACAGCGACTGCACAAGAATGTTGGAATGCATCTGTTTAAAAACAGAGATTAAACCCATCCCTTTAAATCTGTGTTGCCAACTATAATGAGCCAGGGTGCTCATTGAATGACTATAAAGGATATCTGGAGTTTCCCCTCCTGGTCAGTAGCTTGCCCAGCTGAGGCGCTGGGATGAGTGGACTGGCCCAGGGCAGGGATACACAGCAAAAACAAGCACTCCATGACTCTCCCTTTCCTCTGAAATCCCTTTGGTTTGTTTTTCAGAGTTTGTAGGTTGCTGTAGTTCTATCATGTTATAAATGCTTGCTGTAAATTCTCTCAGAAAGAACTGGCTAGGAGCAAACAATAAAATTCCCACTGTCCTTGCTGTGGTTCGTTGCCACTACAGATTATAACAGTGTGCCAGTAACTGCAGATCACAGGCTCTTTATCACTTACCAGTGAAAAATAAAGGGCAATGGGATAAAAAACTGCTTTTATATTATAAATGCCAATTAATGAACAAGTGCTAAGCTGAGGTGGAATAGAATTCCGATTTCTACTCCTGTTTGGCTTTCATTTCCTTGCCAACAGCAGTGCAGTAGGTGCAGAAGATGTGCAGGAGGGTGCTCTGTGGTGTTCGTGTTCCACATCAGAAGTAGATGTCATCTGTGATTTCTGATTGTTTTTACCCTTTTTTTTTTCTTTAAAAAGTTTTTAAACAAGGGGAATTCTGTTTCACTAAGCAAAACTGTTGGTTTCTGCTCTTGAAACAAGGACTGAGGAGACAAGCAGTGCACCTGTAGCTAGCCGTGCTCTCTGTGGGTGCTGGGCACCACTGCTGAGGTCTCAGCAAGTGCAGCCCTTCTGGAACACTGGGGTGGACACACAACTCTGCTTCTTGGTGGATTTTGCTTAAGCAGGGTGTGCAGAGGATGTTTGGAAAGAATCATGTTTTTTGGGTTGATGCTTAGCCAGGGATTTTGGGCATGCCTGACTCAGGCAAATGCCAAAACGGGCGGCCAAAGAGAAGGGATTCCACGATGGGATTCCACAGTTTCATGACACTTGGACTGCTGATCAGATCCTATCCAGGCTCACTTGAGCTGTAATCATCAAGACAGACCATCTTCGTTGGTTGGGTCACAACAGAAGTACTTTGTTAGGGTAGTGTGGAGGTTTCAACAGAGAATTACACAGAAGACTCAACTTCCAGAACCGCATCTGACAACTCACATGAGAACTGGTTCAAAATTCCCTCGGGGAAGAGCATCCATGTTTCACTCATTGTAATGTGAATTCCTTCCTGTTCCCATGCGGTCTGGGACAGACAAGGATCTCTTCATACCAGGTTCTGCTGGTGTATTGTCCTGGAGGTGTGGTGGTCAGGAGCAGTCCAGCAGCTCTTCCCACTGAGCCGGGCTTGTGATCCGCCTGCTCTGCTGCACACACGGATTTAGTGTTGGAACAACCCCAGGAGGGACAAGGGGATTTCAGACCCACTCCAGGTTCTGTCCTGTTTGGACAGTTCTGTGGAGCTAGAGGGACAATATTTACTGACAGAGTGATTTAACCCGTGTGTTACTCAAAAGCTCAAGCAGTGCCAGCCCCAGTTCACGCTGAGCACAGACAGGAAGGCAATGAACTTACTCAGTGGGTTCATCTTTTACATTACTGCTGTCAAATATTTTCTTACAAAATCGTTGACTGTCTAAACTGCTGAGTTTATACAAGTCCATTGTAATTTGTGCAGTGATTAAATATTAAACCAGAGTGTATTTTCAGAGGAAATAAATTTAGAGCAGGCCACTTTGTTCTTTAGCAGAGGATCTCTGCTCCTGTCAGTTAGGAGATGGAGCAAACATTCTTCCCTCTAATAGCCTAATTATTCAAAAATGTTTGCAAGGATCTCTTTGTAGAATTTGTACTCTTGGTTTAGTGTCATTCTTTCATTTCAAAATGAGGATAAGAGGTTTTAGATTCTACAGCTGACAAGGTGATGCAGGTTTACAAATAGACTTTTAAGGATAGAGGGCCCAATTGCATGTGAAAGAATTCTCCATTTATATAGAAACCTAAAATTAAAGATGCTTTGCCATGCCATTTAATTTACAGATTTACAGAAACCTTTTTCTGCCTCTTAAGAAATTTTAACTGTTTATAGACTTCTGAGATACTGCCTTGCAAAGCAAAAAAATAACAGAAAATTGGATGCTATGAGTTTCTTAATCCCATTTTAATACACATCAGTAATACTTTTATTTTAATAGATGGTGCTTTCAGCAGGAATAACTTTTGAAGAATAAACCTGCTTATTTTAACAAATTTTGAGTGTGCTCTTACAGTGTAAGACAGGAAAAAAGCTGCACTCTTGGGTTAGTTCAGGTGTAACTGCTGATGGCCTGGCACGTGAGGACTTGTGTCTTTTTCCATGTGAAATGTAGGAAACCATGTACTTTAACTTTCATTATAATTTTCATACAATTTTCTGTTTCATTCTTCTCCTTTTTCTTTTCCATCTTATTAGTGCAAATTGGAAATCAACCTTCTTTGGAGAAGTGACAGATAATTCTTTGAATACATAACATTTTCTGTGATCTAGTGGCGTGTTTTATCCAGTGTAGAGGTCTCTCAAGTCTGCACCTCGAGTGCACTGAGCACATCATTAATCTAAAGCATGTACTTGCTTGACTTTCACCTTGAACTGCAGCAAAACTATCTGTGTCTTTATGCTGAATAAGTTTGATGTGCTTTAGTGCCCGTGAGTGATGAAGAGGAGGGAGGCATTCTCTTTGATAACATTGCCAAATCCGCTGTGGACCCCTTCGACACCTCTTCTGGATCAGTCCAGCTCATAGCCATCAAACCCGTGGCCTTGCCTGCTGTTCATGCTGCCTCAGAGAGGAGCCAGGAGTCTGCCATCATTAATGGGGAGGTAAGGACAGGCTGATAATGTCTCCTGCTGTTTCCTTGGCTACAGCCACAAGTGGAACAGTCTTAAGCCTGTTAGAACTGAGGATTGGTAGGAGCTTTTCACCCTGTTGCTATATAAAGTTCCATTAGCATCGTTGGCTCGCAGATCTGAGAATTTAAGATCTGCTCTTTCACATGCACCTGTGAATGCCTGCAACCTTGGAAAAGGCAATTTCCTATATTCCTACCTTCCTGATGACTTTCTCTCCTAGCATATTGATTTGAAAAAAAAAGAGTAATGAAGAAAACCGAATCAGATCTCTGTGTGAATTGTGTGGCTGAGCATGGAGATGTATAAAGATCATTTGGGTGCCAGGCTGACCTTTCCATGCTAAGCAATACATCCCATTCAGAGTGAGAAGGGATGCAATGGGACCATGGCCTTGCTCAGTCTGCACTCCAGCCTGTGCACAGAGGGTGCTGTTGTTTCCTGGGACAAAAAGTAGGATGACAAAAATGTCCAATCCACATGCTGGCCAAAAAAGCATGCTTTGACTTCCACATTTATGTTCATGTTTTGATGTACTTTTAATCAAACCTGGTCCATTTAAAAAAGAATGAGGCTTTTATATAGTTGTTAAACGTGGTGAGAACAAGCCAGAGCTGTGCCTTGTTTGCAAACTCACACTGCAACATTTAAATATGTGTTAGAATCTCCCTGCTGTTAAAAAGCAACAGGGAAAGCTGCAGCCAGAGTCACAGTAAAACACAATGTCACCAGGCATCCCCTGGATTACAGCAGTCTGTTGGTTTCCATTTTGTATTTTGAGTCCTGATGTGCCACGTAGCTTCCAAGCTCACAGAAAGGCTTATTCAGATTTCAGCATCTCTTTTCTGTAAGGCAGCAGGATGACACTCCTGGTGCTGGGTGCTCCCTTTGCTTTACACTTCCTGTGCCTTGTGAGAAGACTGTAGAATTTGACACTGGAAGCAGAAAGTCCAAGTAAATTCCTGGTTTTCAAGTAAGTGCCAATTTGAAGCAGGAGAGAAATTTTTGCAGTACTTAGGAGCAATCATGTACCAGGTCAGCCCAAACACCCATTTTTAAGGATCCACTCTGACATGGGCCCATAGCAGATTTGTAAGAAAGCATATAAAAAAAGGAAAATATGATGACATTTCACTCGAGTTCCTCCCTAGCCATCAACGATGACTTATTTAAGGTTTTGTGCAGTCGGAGGTGATGTCTCTGTATTGTCTTTACAGGACCCCAGAAGAGTTTTCATTGGTGAGTTCGGCCCGTGGTGCCCAAAAGCAAGCACAGTGTTGGGTCACACCAACATCATCGGTATTTTTCTTCAGTGGGTGTGTCTGAGTCACTGTTGTAATGGTACATGGGTTTTAGGCTAAAATTATTTAACCATCTGCCAAGCCACAAAAATGCAGGGACTCTGTTCACTTGCAGTTCCTCGCTGCTTACAGATGGCACGGTGGGGTACCAAACGCACTCTGAACGATGACACATGCAGAGCATCAAGCACATTCTGACAATATCATTTGGAACTAGCCAGCCCACCTCCATCCTTTGAACATCTCCTTGCCTTTTAGGTGAACAAGGCTTTGAAGCAGAAGTCAGATATAGAACATTACCGCAACAAGCTGCGCTTGAAAGCCAAGAGGAAGGGGTACTATGATTTCCCTCAGGTTGATAACAGCAAGGGGCTGACAGACAGAAAAAGGATGTATGAAAAGAACCAGAAAGAGCTTGACCACATTTTGGATCCTGATGCAGATGTCTCATCTCCATTTGCTGAGCCTAAGAACAGGTGAGACCTCTTATATGCAGTTCTTCACTGGGGAGGAACGTTGATGTCCGGGGAGTGAAAGGGGCAGTTCTTAAAGAGCCAGCTGTGTGTTGTGTGGTCACTGGTCCCTCCTGTTTTATAAAGAAAATTCACAGAGCCCATGAAAAGCCTGTCCTCTGGTAAAACTGCAAGGTGGTTAAAAACAAATGGAAAGAAAAAATGTAAGGGCTGTTGGAAGTTCTTCTGAATCATTTTCAAAGGTAAACAGAAAGAGTGGTAGCAATGTAATACTGAGAGTGCATTTTAGATGGGAAGTTAGCATTTGAATTTGTTCTTTTCCAAAGTTAAGTGGTGTTAGTATTTTGTTATTATTTTTGTCTAAATATAACTATTGCAGTAGGCATGAGATAAAAGAACCAGTATGTTGTCCATGTCTGTCAGTAAGTCCTGCAGGGACAGTATGTGTAAGATGTTGTGTGTACCTGTTATTGGTGATCTTCCTGTGCCTGTAACAGAGAAATTCATAATTTATTCATCTCTAATATGAGGCTGGCATATTGTGTAACAGCTCTAATGTTTGATTAATACTTCAGTGTCTCGTGAGGATGGCACACCAGTAGTACTCATCAACCCTTTTTAGAAATGAGGGGGGAGTGCACATTCTGATTCTGCCTGAGCCTCCTGTGGTGAGTGGGTTGGTGGGTGGACCTGCTCTGTTGCTCTCTGAAACACAGACTGATTGTTGTACAGAGAAGATCACACCAGTCCTACCCCAGGAATAGCACAGTGAACAGATTCCTCTTCCTCAGGTGTGCTGGTGGTGTGAAGGGTTGTGAAAGAGTGTGTTTGCCATAGCACTTTGCAGCAGGAGGGCTGTGGTTCTTACTGTAATCAGAGGCCAGCAGTAATCGATCCAGGAGAGAAAAAGGGATGCTGAAGTCCATTTCCTCTGGAAATGGACCTCATGCCTGGAGGTGCAACCTTGCATCCCATCTCCTGGAAATTTCAGACCAAAAGCTTTCCTGTGAGTATAAATTGACTGCAGTCAAAGCAACAGTGGTGGCAGATGTTGCACACAGTGCAACTTCAGCAATTAACTCTCGGGGCATGGAGATGGAGAAGACTGTAATGGGAATTACAAAAGCAGTGTTGGCTCTGAATATGGGCAAAATCTGTGATGAGATGATTTTCTATAGGCCTAGAGTTAAAAGACTGAGAGATACTGCCCTTGATGGGGTGTTTCCCAGGGTTGCACTGGTCAGTGAAGAAAAAAGATGCTGACTCAGCTGTGTGTTGTGTTCTGGGGCATCATTTCCTTGTGCAGTTTTCCAGTTTAGTGCACACTGACAAGGTAGGAAACTGAACCCTCATTAAAGGGGAGTCCTGCTCTGGGTGCGCTGTCCAGAAGGTCCAGGTGGAACACCAGGAACATTTGTTGAGGAATATATTTAGTGCAGGTAGGCAGAAAGTTCCCTTAGCACACTGATGTGACTGTGCTGTGCATGAAGTGACAGGTTGAGGCGTTCCTTGGGATGTTTGCTATGTGTTCCACACCACATAGGAAATGTTTCAGGCATTACAGTGAAGCTTTAAGATTAGCCATCTGCTTTTTGTAAATATCCTGATGTTTGTTTGTTCATGTGCCTGGTGTGCAGAAAGATCCCAGAATATTTTGTTTCCTGCCTGTTTTCTGGTGTGTTGTGTAAACATGTCATAGAGTATTTGCGGCAGGGATGCTACAGGGGTACTTGGAGACAGGTGTAGCTGAGCCACGAAAGGCTGGCTGCTGCATTTACTTCGTAAATGAACGGGCTTTATCCCTACCTGGGAGGAGAGAACCATTTCTGATGGCCTTTCTGTAAAGACACAGAACACCTAATGAGCTTCACAGAGGTTGCAGGTGTTTACAAACAAACCAAGCCCAAAGTCTGTGATAAAATTGCCATACTTGACATGAACTCGATACACTGCAGCGCACGTGACAATTATTTGTCCTTATTTTTCTAACAAAATCAAGATGGCTAAAATGGCACACTGCTGGAGGGAAACTTTGAATAATACTACAAGGTAATGGATAAGTGATTCAGTTGTATTTCTGTAATGAAATAAAATTGCTTTAAAAGCAGTCTCCAAATTGTTTTTTCCAAACAATTGGAAAAAATATTTCTAGCTTGTTCTGCTTTAAATTATTATTTATATCATTAGTTGCAGCATTTGAAATCTGAAAAATTGCATTAAAAAATAATAACACTAGAAGGAAAGTCAATGATCTCAGAGGTTTTTAGGGGAAAGTGTTTATTCCACTCTTTTCTGCTTTGCATATATTCCTGTAACTTAAATCACATTATTACAGCTTTTCCAAGATGCACCAGAAAACAGAGATGCAGTTGATTACTCGAGATTACCTTCACATTTTGGATTAATTTCAAAGTGTATTTAAAAGTGATTTTCAAAACATTGCTGCTAAATGATTTGATTTTTTCAGAACAAACACCTCTTAATATCTTTCAGTCTTCCATACCATAAAAGTCATGTTTTAAAACATTCCAGTTGTGTTCCCAGAAGGCACGTGCTAACCCATTTGAATGCCAGTTGTTACCGGTCATGCCTCCTTTCTCATTATTAAAACTCCCTTAAATGAGGTAATTGGCAATCTCAAGGCAATTTTTAAGAGCCTACTGATGATAAGCACTATTCTTGGATTTTCTTTAATAGTTTGTAATCAGGTCAAGAATCTGCATGTATTACAGAGCTGTGCATTTGAATCCCATAGAAAATATATCACAACTGCCTCCACTAAGTATTTATGGACCTATTGTTAAACATGAAGTTTTAGGAACCTTTAATATAGGAAGATAGTCAGTACTGATTAGCCTTTGCTTAAACTAGTTCACCCTGTTTTCTGATAATATTGGCAGTATAGTCAGAGGAAGATTATACGGGAAGAAACAAGATAAGGAACTTGAATTTATTCAAGATGATTTTTACAGGGGAAGCTTATTCCAAAAGCTCTGTTTGTCTTCTGCTTTGGCAGTGCATTGGGGACTTTTGAACACCAGCGTGGTGATTTATGATCAAAGGTCACACAGAAGGTTTTGAAACTTGCCCTAAAATTAAGTACATGTCTGAGTAATTTGTTCAATCAGGAGTGTGAAATTGATTTTTTTTTCCTACTTTTTATCCTGTCTGGTCATGTAAATGTCCTAGTTTCTGGATTTCTGCAAACCAGTTTTTGCTGCTCTAGTCTGTCAAGGCAAAAAGTACTGTTAACCAAATCTGGAATACCTGAAGAATTATTTATCAGTGAATTCATCTGGACTGTCTTGCCTGTTCATTCTGTTGATGGCTCTTGAGATGTTAAACCATGGAGTGACAGTGTGAATTCAGACATAACAGCGTGACTTGTCTTCCCTGTGAACAAGGCGAGTCCCCTGTGTAAGCAACACAGAGGCAAGTTAGATGGCCTGGTCTGATTCTGGTGTTCTGAATGGAGCCATTGCACAAAGCAAGAAAATAGCCTGGCTGGGCAAAGGCAGCTTTGTATGAGGCTCTGACAGCAGTGTAATCAATGAAGCTGGGGTGCCATTGTTTCTACTGTTACTGATCTGCAACAGGACCAGTGCTTCTCTGGGCTATGCAGAGAAACAACTAATGGCCAGATACAGTATACAAACAACTGTTCTGGTTCAGAAGTAGCCTTCTTAAAAGTTAGAACCTGATGAAGCATAAAGTCCCTGTATCACCATTTGGCAAACACTCCTGCAGATACGTTTTGTATTTCACAGAGGGATACTGTATTTGGTTTTGAATAACCAGTAACAAGGGCAGAAATGGTTGTGTTGGAGAGATGACAGCGTGTTTTGAGTTTGCCTTTCTTTTACATTTACTTCCCCTTGCTCCTGAGCACACAGAGGTGGCAGCTCAATGCCTAGGGATGAGCAGCACTTTGCCCCAGTGCTGCTCAGAGCTGTGCTGGAAGCAACTGAATCCCAGGGAGCACAGCTCTCTGAGGAAGTTGTGGCCAGTTACCAAACTGACTGTTTAAAAACAGCATCTTGCAAGCAGTTTCCTCCCACTCCTGTTTCTCTTCCTGTTCACTTCGCTGGGTGTTTTTTTCAGTGGAGTGTTATTCCTCTTCTCTCTCATTGCTCAGGATCAGCAACCAGATCTCTGCTCCCCATCTGTGTCTGTGGGAGAAGCTGTTAGTTTTTGATATTTTTTTAATGCATTAGGATCTCATCAGCTGAGGTTAAAAGGGAACTGAGACCTTCTTGGGACATACTGCATCTGATAAGCTCCCGCATACGATGTCCGCGTCTTTTACATAACTTTATTTTCTTAACAGTTGAAAAATGTAATCATATCTTAATGACTGATTTCTAGCACTTCATATATATATAAAGGCTATGTTATAATAAAGTAGCATTTTTATGAACCTCAAAATTTTAGAACAAAGGTAAGTATTAAAAACTGCTGCCTGTCATGTTTTTGTTTTCTTTTTATTTTACTGTTTTCTTATTCCATGTTTTCTAGGCAACCACTGAAGAACTCTGTATACAGAAGCAGGCAGTCCCTGAACAGTCCCAGCCCAGGAGAAACTGAGATGGATCTTCTTGTGACTCGAGAAAGGCCGAGACGTGGAATCCGTAACAGTGGATATGATGTAAGTTTATTGGATATACACTGTGAAATTTGCTCTGCAGTCTTAACTCACTCCTAAAGCCAGGAGACTACTGATAAGCCACAAACCAGATTATCATGGGATGTTTAGTGTTACAGGATGTAACATTTGCACTCAGCAACCTGCAAAAAAGCTCAGGATGTTCAAAGCAGAGACTCTTTCATGTACTTTATCACTGTGCATCATTTCACAGTCTGAAATGCAAACTAAGCATTTGCCCTGGAACTCGTTATTTGCCGAAATACTGAATTTTGCATTCAGATAGTCCTCCTAAGTGTGTGGCCACTGACATCACTGAGCTTTTTTCCTTGCAATTAAACTCCCCTGTTGTTCTGTAGAACAACCTGAAGCTTCTCTCTTGATTCAGAAGAACGAACAACCAACTTCTGGGAATTTCACCCAAGTCCTGATGTAAGTGTTTTGTGGAAATCCCCTAGGGACAGATACTGTCCTCTTGCTACCTCCGAACTGGGACAGTTTTGCGTAGGTAAATGTCAAACCCAGCCAGAGGAGATGCTGCTTTATGGTCCAAGGAGCTCATGCAGCCAGCACAAGGGGCAAGAGTTGTCTTGTGCAAGCTGAACGTGCACTGGGCGCAAGCTGACATTGCGTGCACCCAGAATGAGGACAACAAGTAGCCCCTGCACTGAGGTAATGTAGAATTTTTTCAGTCCTTCCTCACGTGTACAACCTGCTGTAGTTCAACCAACCCTGAAAATCGGTGCCTAGAGGAAGTCTAAGCCATTCTGGAGAACAAGGAAGTTCACCTGTGGTTGTTCATCCTCTAAACTCTGGAGATGACTAATGTTTTGTGTGGGGCTTCACTGTCAACCCCCTCGGCTGCGAGGGATGGGTTTTTAGCAAGGTGAAGTAAAGTGCCAAGGTCAGGCCATGTGTTCAGGGAAGTTTAAATCTTGTACAAAATTCTTCAGGGCATGTTGTAGTTGTCAGATTTCTTAAATGATTTTCTGTGTTTGGACAGTTCCCATCAGACTGCAGGAGTCACGTTGGGCTGTGTGAGTGGGGTGACAGGTTCACTGCTTTCTGAGGAATCAGAGTATTAATGCTTTGCTAATAAAAGCTAATTTTTCATAGGGGATATTTTCCTGAAATCAATATTGAAACCATTCTGGGAGCTGGCATGGCAGCAGACTTAAAGAATATGTTTCAGTATGTTATGTATTCTGTATATAAAACATATTTTGAAGGAAAATTTGTTAAACCCCTTGAAAGTAGATTAATGAGCTTATGCAGATTCTTCAGTGTCCTAAAAGCAATTGCAGACTCTGAGATCTGCAGACATGACAGAAACATTTTCTTTTGCCTTTCTTTTAGTGCTGCAGTTGGGCAAGAGCTGTCCCTGGCACAGTCTGTTTAACTGAGAAGTTACATAAAATGCTGTTGCACGATGCACTGCAGATTCACTGCAGTGCACCTCTTCTGGCTTGGAACGTGTTTCCTCTCTGAAAGCAGAAAACTGCCACGGGGAAAATGGGACAGGATATTGAAATTTAGTTCCCCAGCCTCAGCCTGCAGCGTGGGCTGCTTTCCCTCGCTCCTCTTTGAGGCTCCTCAGAGCTCTGCTGAGTGTCTGACAGGCTTTGACCCCCAGGATACAAACGGGTGGGCACTTAGAGCTGTGTTTATGCATGGAATTCATCTGGATCTCACCAGTGGGGTAAATAAACACCTCTGGAAATCTGACCTCTGGAAATAGGTGAGAAAGGGCTCTGAGAAAGGGCTGGTTTGAATACAGTAACACCTGGTAGCATATTTTGGCATCCAGTTTGTCCTTTTAAAGCCTCTGACGCCTCCCATCTTCCTCTCAGTATGTTATTTGGCAGGAAGTCCTGCCAAAGAATAGTGAAATTTGCATATTAGAAACAGCTCCAAATAATTAAATTTATGAATCAAATAACTCATATTGTCTTCATGCCATAGTTTTTTTTTTCCAGACTAAGAAATGGATCTTTTTTTGAGCTGTTACCAGAACACCCATGTACACATGTGGTGTGGGCTGAGGTTTATCTTCTCAAAAATAGTAATTTTTTTTTGAAGTAAAGAAATTAAGATCCCCAGCTTCTTTAAGAAAACTCCTTAAGAACTGCTAGATTCATATGCACAACTATAAGGTTCCCCTTCAATTTATTTCTCTTATGGTTTTTTAAAATACTTCATTCATACTTTTCTAAAAAGACTTCATTCTTTATAATTATTTTTTTTGGTATTTCTCTGTATCATGGTTCTGTTTCTCAGAACTAAAAACTGCTAACAATATGAGCATAAAGACATAATATTCTATATATGTCCATATGTAGCTTTTTGTATTAATTTTGGTGTGTACATTCTGGTATACATGTTTGATATTTTCAGTATATTATTTGCCTTTATAGTGTCTTTTATAATTGAACAGTATCTATCTTTCAATTTCAAAGAATCCCAACTGGGTTTGCTATCATTGCCTTCACCTAGGAATGAGATGAAGGAGATTTATTAACATGTTTGTTATTTTCAACATGTTCGCAGCCAACTGTGAGTAGAGCAATGCCATAATGAAAGACTCTGGAACCTCCAGACTGCTAATGAGCTTTATACCACAGCAGAAAATATTTAAGCTGTTTTTGGTGTAAAAAGAAGAAACTTGCCTTATTATACACATCTAAGAGACCAGTGTACAAAAGAACTCACTGGCATAATTTTGTTGATAGAGCTAAATTAATGCAACACCTCAAGAAGCTCATGGATTAATGTTCACATAAGGAATATTACTGATATAATTGCAGCAGCAGAATTATGCAAGAAGTGTATAAAGTCTGTCTCTCAGTGCAGGATTTTGTTTTCCTTCTTCATGTAACTCTAGTTCCTTCTATTATACAGTAACGGTGTATGAACAATACCTGGATTTTTGTGATGGTTGCATGAACAACTACAGTGGCATCTATTTATAATCCTTACCTGCTTCAGTAAACAGGAAAGCAAATGGCATATGTCAGAAAGTTATAGGTTGAATTGAAATAAATTTTAAAACTTGAGGAAATGATCACCAGCGTCCTCCAAAATTGCCACGTCAACTTTTATATTGATAAGTCAAAGCTGACTTAATGTTGAGAGCTCACATGCATCTTTTATTCATCCCATACATTTTAGGCATTCTGTAGAGGTCCAATGGCTTCACCAAAGGCTCGTAGAAAACCTGATTTATCTCATCATTTTGTACTAATAGACCTCTTGTGGGATTCCACTCACTGGCATTTTGACAGGCATGGAGAAATAGAGGAGCTGTGGTTATTAATCATCCAGTTGGGACAGTATGATTTCAAGAGGCTCTTGGACTGCACTCAGGCAAACTGCCATTGAATTTTACAGTCAGGCTTCTAAAATGTACCTGATTTTTATTTACTGGAACGACACAAACAACAATGGAATCAAAATGCAGGAAGAAAGTTTAAGGAAAGTGTTTAGTTGAAAATTTACTACGAAGTTTTTTTGTTCATTTTGTGCAGTTACATTGTCCCTCCCCCGTCTGATGTGTGTGTCACTTAGGAAGCCTGAAGCTAGGTTTGTGGTTTTGAATTTGGATAATATACTGTATAAACATAACTGTATAAACTGTGGTTGAATTCTAATACACAAATGATTCATTCTTGACTTAATTTTTCTTTTTTTTTTTTTCTGCTCTATTTTCATTAAATAGAAAATATAGTTATACTTAAAACAGAGAAAACATATTAATCTTTTAGTTAAATTTATTATCAATTTTTAGACTAACAATGTAACTTCTATCTGAGTCCCTGACAACAGAAGAAGAAAATGTTTGATATTTCCCTCTGAAAAGGAAGACGTGTATGATTATTGTGGTATAGCTTGCAAAAGGTCGGGGACACACAGTTGCTTGTCTATACAGGTCTAGAAAAGTGTGAGTAGATGGGAAAAAAACATATGCCACACTAGGAGTTGCAGAACACTGAAATGATCAGCAGAAGGCTGGAATTTTTAGTAAGAACATCCTGTTGTATTCTTTTATTTGTGGCTATTTTAAACACCAGCACAGTTCTAACTTCATGCTATATATAGAAGACAGTACACATCCTATTGCTCATTCCGGTTATCCTAGCATCTTAAATGCATTTTACAGATATTTAAAGATCTATAAGGAATCAGTTGCTGGTTTAGGTTTCCAGTTTAAAAAATATATTTTTAAAACTATGGTCTGTAAAACTAATCTTACGAAATATAAATAGAGTGCAGTATTTCACTGTCAAGTTCTTTCAATAGCAAGATTTTTTCTGACATGGAGTTACAGGCAAAAATATCCAGGAGGTTTATGTTTGTGCTACATAACAAATTACCTCAGGAGTAACCCCTCAAGTTAAGCTGCCCAAGTCCTGTCTGCTTATTAGAGTATGTGCTTCATTCACTGTTCCCACATTAACTTTGCGTAAATGTCTGTGTCATTCCTGTTCGGTGGCTGGGTGAGAAGACTGAGCTGGGTCATGGTACTCTCTGCAAGGGGCAGGACCTTGCTTGTGGTGTCATTGCTAGTGGTCCTCACTGCGTTAGAAGGTTCAGAAAAACTCCTGAACTTTAATTCTTCTGGAATCTTAATGTGAGAGAATGGACAAAGAAATTTCAGTCCCTGTAGCTGTAATAAGCAGTCCCTTTGTAAGGGGTCCTTCATAGTGATGGTACTATTTAGGGAACCATACTCTTCCTGGCACAGTTGTGCTCCCAGTGATACTACAATTAAGAAAAGAATTCAATTCTAATTGTTTTTAAGCGAGTCATTGACAAATTGATCTGCCACAGAGTGTCCCTGCTGGTTTTCCCAGCAAACAATGTAGGATATAAAGAGCTCTTATGTTCCCCTGCATCATATCACTCCTTTTCCACTATTTGTCGTGCGTGTATGTGGTCACAATTCCTGACTTTGTATATGTTGCATCTGTGTTTGAGAATGTTCTGTGAAGCAGCACAGATACTGTCTTGTAAAGCTTTCTACATATACATGCTTTTATTCCCCCCCAACAGACCGAGCCTGAAATTATAGAAGAAACAAATATTGACCGTGTCAACGAGCCTCGGAATTACAGCAGGTCCCGTCAGGCCAAAGGCCACTCGGAGACCTCGACTCTAAGTTCTCAGCCCTCCATTGATGAGGTTCGCCAGCAGATGCACATGCTCTTGGAAGAGGCTTTCAGCCTGGCCTCTGCAGGCCACGGAGGCCAGAGCAGGCAGGACTCGTACGGCTCAGCTCCACACCTGCCCTACTCGGAGGTGGTCACCAGCGCGCCGGGCACCATGACCCGGCCCAGAGCTGGGGTGCAGTGGGTGCCCACGTACAGACCAGAAATGTATCAGTACAGCTTACCGAGACCAGTAAGTGAAGCTTCTCTTCAGTAATGGCATGAAGGAGTTTTGACTCTGAGACATGTTTTTTTTTAACTCAGAGTAGTCCCATTTATGTGCTTCAAACCAGCTGTAAAGCTGTGCTTGCACTACATGATCATGGGCAGTGGGGTGGGTGTGTATATGCTCACCCAAACACATCTCTTGCAGATGGGGAATGGGCAAGTCACACAAATACACCATAAAGACTCAGTATTTGTTTTGGCAGTAAGGGTGGCTCGACTGAACTCTACTTGAAAGAATAGGCTGCACTAAGTGCCAGGCTGTTCAACAGATCAAAAACCTGTTTGCATATCCCTTTCTATTCACTGAACACACATTAGGAAACAGTGGGGTTTAACAGAACAACCATGTCAGCAGCTGGGTGTGAAACATCAACACTTCTGCATCACTGGAGAGGTCCATCACCAAAGAACATCACTGCAAGGGTGCCAAGCAAGTGTAATAGAGTGACCTGAAAGGTGGGCTGTTATTGACAGTCTTGCAGTTATAGCTATTGGCTTGGGACTCTAGGGAAGATTTAATTCCATGGGTTTCTTGGTTGACCTTAAAAGTCACTCTTTATCCTTAATTTTCTCGCCTCAAGTTGCAGCTAACATGTCCTTGCCTCACAGAAGTAATAAATGAATTAAGAACTTAAATTCGTGGGTGGAAATTTTTAATGGAGTTTTATAGGTGTCTAGACAGCAGTCACAGTAGCACTGTGCATGCTCATGGCTTGTGAGACTACCCCTGAGTTCTCACATGTGGTGTTGTGAAACTCAGCAATATATTTTCTTGTATATCAGATACAAATCTAAACAACAGGTGATTGCTTTCTAAAGAGAAATAGTCCATCTAACAGCATTAGTCTGAAAAGTTGTCCATTTAAAGGCATAGGTTTTTTTTGTCAGAAATAATTTTTTTTTTCTTTTAAGATTGCATTTCAAAATTGAGTCCTTTATTCTGGCTAGAATAAGAGGATAATGCAGAAAAATGTCCTCAGTTCAAAGTAACCATTACCATGACTTCCTTTCATGACAATAAAAAGTACATTAAGGGATGCTGCTTCTGAACTATTCTTAACATATTTTGAAAGCCAGTGGCACTGCCTGCAAAGGTTCAGGCTGGTGCTATTTAAACTGTGTTAAAGGTTGTTCCTGGCATTTTGAAATTGGTCCAATGAACTTCATACAGTGTATAATCATATTTTATGGTTAGAATTCGATTAAAAGCTCAAGAAATGGCTAATGGGGAGTCAAATTAGTTTGGCACTTCAAAGAATCTTTCTAAAATGAAATTAAAAATATTATACGGTGAGAGGTTTTTAAGAAATGTAATAGCCATACTTTTTTTGGTGAATGATCCACTGTTTTCTTTCTGAGACATTACTTTCCTAAATCATGTTCATGTTTGGGACCTTAAACATTTGCTTATCTTTCTGGTGTTGTGAAGCTAGTGTTAAATTCCCTGAAGATAGTTGATCACCACAGATTAGGCTGCTGGACTGTGGATAAGAGCTGGTAGTTACTATTTTTCTGTGTCTCAGTTTCATGAATTCCTGCTGTTCTTCAACCACAGCATTTTCTGGTTTGTTCTCAAGTGGGGATGGAGGGTTTTATTTGAAAATGTCCAGCTCAGGTGTGTGTGGGAAGTGACCTGTGGGTAGGAAAAGCCTGGAGGAGTTACATCTCAGCATCTTAGCAGCTATTTGCCTGCCTGGGATACATCTCCTCAGTAGCTCTGGGGGAGATGCTGTGGTGGGGAGTGGGTGGGAGTGACTTGGGCAACAGGTAGAGAAGGTGTCAGTGAGTTCAGTTCTTAGTGGCATTTAAAAGTCAACGTTAACAATGCTACTGTAATTCAAAATACAGATTCAAGAGCATTTTGCCTGCTTTGGTGGAGCAAATGTAGACATTGGGTTTACAGCTGGGTCTTTAGACACAGGTATAAAGATCTTCAGTGCATCACTCCCTTCTCAGATCTGGCTCTTCACAGTCCAGTTACCCCAGTCCAAACATTTTACAAGATCCCACGAACTTTCCAGTGACTTGAATGCACCTTTAGGTTTTACAGAACCTAACTCAAAGGCATATCCTGGGTGAGACAAATGCTGCACAAGATTTCTAGCACAGATATGCTCTGTGTTTATCAAGCACAAATGTTAAACAGATTCAGGCAAAAGAGCAACATTCTGCATGCAAATCTCCATCTCTGTGTTAGCCTCTGTCCCTAAGTATTTGTGCCATCTGCTTTCAGTGGTCCAGAACCTCTCCTCAGGTCTGTGTTTCTTCAGGTGTCTTCCAAGTTACGGGTCTTTGGTCTCTTGCAGTCAACTTCTTGGCTAGTCCCACCATCAAGCAGTTGGGTAACTCTCCAGAGTGTGCATGCATCTTCTTTTTCCTTTTCCTTTTTGAGACCTTCTCTGTGTTTTGTTTGTCTTGTTTGTTTGGGGTTTTTTGTGTGCTAATATCAATACCTACGTTATCTGTAGCTCTTGTTTGCTGGACTGCCCGCTGGGTGACCTGTGAGAACAGGATTCCTTCTTATGGGGCTCATGCCTTCTCCTGGCAGAGAAAAGCCAGGGAAATGCAAACCCTTAGCGTTGTTCTGGAGCCTCCAAAAACATGCTGAGTAACACTTGGCTGAGTCCTTGTCGTGCAGCTGTGGTGCTGTGACTGGAGGATGGAGTTACAGTGGTGACTGTGTGACACAAGGCCAGCCTTCTGCCTCGGCAGGTCATGCTGCTGCTTTGGAAATTTGCTCAGCTGAGTCAAGCAGAGGGGAAAAACCCTCTTTATTGCAAGGCTGGACCTGTTCCCATCCCTCCTCTTCAGTGCTTTGGAAAGAGGAGTGAGAGAGCTCTGGGTCCCAAGGTGAGCTCTAGCACCATAAACAGACACTGATGACCAAGACTTGCAGGCTGAGTGACTGATAATGTATCCATGTCCTCAGAACTTCACTTAACAGAGATAAAGTGAGGTATTTTACCAAAATTCAGCCACTTTCTATAACAGCCACTAAGTACAAAACAGGACAGCTATTAAAGCAAAAGCAAATCAATAAGTTTGTATTATTCCTGGACTGCAATTTAATAACAAAATTAGTTAAATCATTCAGTGAGTGAACAAAGACACTGCCCTTTTAATTCCCATGATGAGACGTAAGGATGTGGATATTTCTGTAATTAGAAGGCAGCATTGAATAACTTCACTCAAGAAAGACAAATCTGTGAGTTGGAGGTGGTAAAAATGTTTCAGCATTGCAACCAGGGAAATGCAGCCTTAAAGCCAACTGAAAAGTTTCTGCTTTAGCCTGTAATTATGTGCTGGCCTGGGAAGACAGGCTGAGAGAGCTGGGACTGCTCAGCCTGGAGAAGAGAAGGCTCCGTGGAGATCTTAGAACCCTTTTCAGTACCTAAAGGGGCTACAAGAAAGCTGGAGAGGGACTTTTAACAAGGGCATGGAGTGATAGGACAAGGGGAAATGGCTTTAAACTGGCAGAGGGCAGGTTTAGATTAGATATAGGGAAGGAATTCTTCAGTCTGAGGGTGGTGAGGCCCTGGCACAGGCTACCCAGAGAAGTTGTGGCTGCCTCATCCTTGAAAGTGTTCAAGGTCAGGCTGGATGGGGCTTTGGGCAACCTGCTCTCATGGAAGGTTCCCTGCCCACAGCAAGTCTGTCAAAACTAGATAATCTTTAAGGTCCCTTCCAACCCAAACCGTTCTGTGATTTATATTTTCTTCCCTGCATCCTGACAGGTGGCACCTTAGACATCTGTGGGTTGTAGAAGACAGTGGTGCTGGTGGCTGGACTTTGTCTTCCAGAGGGTTTATCATCCTGGGCCCAAAGGCAAAAACCAAAGAGATCTTTTTAAAAGGATCAACTCGTTTTGAAGAGTAAAATCAGGAAAACCTGTGATATCAGCTGAGCTGTGGTTTTGTTTTGTTTTGTTTTTCTTTTGGATTGGATTCACAATGTGTGAACTTCACTGAGGCCACTTTAATTCTACAATCATGCTGGTTAGCCAAAAACCTAATGGCTCATCTAAATCTATAACAGGCCTCTGTAGTAAAACTTTAATTTAACTTCTGGACGTTTCCAGTTATGTGTTGCATGCAGGAAAACACTAATGCCCTAACCCACTGGAGAAATTCTAGATATTTTATTGGAGCTCCCTCTCATAACCATGCTGGGGTGTGTGGAAGCTCAGCACGAGGACTGGCTGTTCCTCAGCATGGTGTGGCAGATCTTTTTACAGGATTTTACCCTCTAACAGGATTCTCTCTGCCCAGCCATTAGCAAAATTTTGCCACTCACTCAGAATTGTTCATCTCCCGTGTAAGCAGCAAAAGAAATGCTTTGGTTTTCTATTTTATTTTTTCCCCAGAAATTCTCAGTGCAAGTTGCAGGCTGTTTGTGAACTGTGATCTCTTAAAATACCTCCTTTGATGTCCATATTCCAAAGTACATCCACTGACACACAAGGGGAAACCCAGAGCTACCTCGGAGCCTCTGCCTACCCTGCTAAACCATGTCTGGAGTTACCTTCCCCTGTGGAGCATTACTGCCTGTGCTGTTCCTTTAAAATAGGGGGAATAAAAAAGGATTTCAGCCTTGGTACAAATGCATGCTGAGAGCAAGATGTGGGATGAAAGGCTTGTGGAGCCTGAAGGAAGAGTTCAGCTCAGCCTGCGAGAACACTACCAACGTCTGAGATGCAGAAGAGGCATTGCAGACCATGTCACATCCAGCACTGTTAAGAGAAATATAATTGAGGTTTTCTTTGATGCAAATAACCTTTGTTTGTTTCTTTTTTCTTTACGGTTCTCTCATTAAAAATCAGTATTTCCAACCCCTGGCTAAGAAATGTGCCAGTGCCTTTTTAGTTTTCTTTTTCCCTATCTAAATGTAGAAATTCTTTAAATATCATGGTAGTGTGGTGAAAATAAATATTAGGAGACTTTGTAGGTGGCATGAAAGAAAAAATTATTTTCATAGACATGCCTTTGAGGGTTTCTACTCTGCTTTAGAAGGGCTGGCAGTGAGGGGAGGGAGAAAGATGCTTGGTCCGTATTGCTTTTCCCTTGGAGTCACCAACATCAAAAGTCAGTGTTTGATAAGTTACCTTTTCTCTTTGTTAACCCAGTTTTGCAGGTATTTGAGAATGAAGGTACTGGAATATGGTCTAAATGTGTAATTTTAAAAGATGATCACTGAAAGATGATGTTTTATGATATGTAGTGTGGGATTTAGATTGCAAAATTCAAACCTAAATGTAGGTGTTAAGTCTGAACTAATCATATAAATCCTGTAGGCTTTTTCTACAGGCAGGAGATAGAGTGTGATTCATCCCGTGAGAATGTGTTTTCACCTTTCTCTGCTGCTTGTAGAGGGAGCTTCTCTGGCTGAACCAGATACCTCTTGTTTAGAGAGCTGAAGTTCCACCATTTTTTTTGTCAAAATGCCTATGTAGTGGACAGCCTCCCCAAAATTTGCTCTTATTTTATCTTTAATTTATCTTTCATCCTGTGCATTGCTTTGCAGCATTGTCAAGAAAAGCATAATTAAAAAAACACAGCCAAACAGTAAAACAAACAACAATGCCCCCTCAAAACAAACAAAAAACACCCACCAAAAGACCAAGAAATCAAAAGCCTCAC
Source organism: Formicarius rufipectus (assembly GCA_013399695.1). NCBI lineage: Eukaryota > Metazoa > Chordata > Aves > Passeriformes > Formicariidae > Formicarius > Formicarius rufipectus. The sequence continues at coordinate 848,830 of VXAU01002075.1, forward strand.
CCACAGTGTTGAAGAAGTGTCAGTGAAACACTAATAAGATATCATTTCTCTGTCTTTAAGTATATTTAGCAAACTTACAGCCTCTAATCTGTCAAACTACAAAGGATTTCGAAGGGAAGTTTTGTCCAACATGTCATTTCTTGAGTGCCATGGGTTTCATGCACATGATTACTCATCCCCCACCTATTAATGATGAAACTCAGAGTCACTCTGGGCAAGCTGCTTAATTTTCTGACTTAGTGAGTTGGCCCTGTGTTCCTCTGCATGAGTCTGCCTTTTCAGAACTGTTTGAGGCCTCTGTTGCTGTGTTAGAAAGTGACAGAGCTTGGGGTTTTTGTGAAGGATTTTCTTTTCATCTCCTGAAGGCTGAAAGGAAGAGATTGAAATATGGGTTGCTCACAGGAGGCTTCTCCTCGCTGCGTGCTGTTCTGAGGATGCTTTCTGAATCTTTAAACTGTTTTCTTCCTGGAGGAAGTGAAGATACTGAGGTCTTTCCTTGTGGTCCAAAGCAGCTGTTGAGTCTCACATAATCATAACAGGTCTGCTTTGCCAGCAGGTTACAAATGTCACAGAGAGAGAGTTCATTGCATTTTATTTTAATTAGACGTCATCTTGTCTCTGAACTCATTTGTTCAGGTTTTCTTCCACATTCTGAAATCACCAAAGCACTGTAAATTCTCAAATAAGTGCAATTACTATTGATGCCCCGAAAGCTTAGCTTCCTGTTGAATGGCACATGGAGCAGGTATTTAATTTCTGACTTTCTGTTTGTTTTTAATTTGACTGAGATTTGCTGGTGTTTCAGAAAATATTTGTTTTTCTCTGTTACAGGCTTATAGATTTTCTCAGCTTCCTGAGATGGTAATGGGCTCTCCTCCCCCTCCTGTCCCACCCAGAACAGGTCCTGTGGCTGTTGCCTCTCTCAGGAGGTATTTATCTCTTATTTTGTTTTAGATGTGATCTCCAAAACCCACTGTTGTAATAAGAACTGGAGCAAACCCTGAAGGGGCACTTAGAAGGCACTTAGACTCGTTCATGAAATTAGAAACACGTTGGGTTTATTTCACTTCAACACAGAAATAAATAACAATGAATTTTCTGTTAATCAATCTGCTTCAATAAAACTGGGAAATTCAGGCTGTGATTTCTTTTAAAGCATGCTCTGCCCCAGCTCACACAATGACATACTGGATTGAGGGTGTGTGGTGGATAATTTGCACCATCATTCTCCTGCTTTTCTGCGTGGTGAGGACTTGCAACAGGATGGGGATGAATTGCAAGATGCTTCTCAGTACCCTCGGGTCTGGGGAAATCTGCCCAGCCCTCAGATATCTCAAGAGCTGCATATCTTAAGCCAAATACATGCAGAAGCCTCATTGCCTCAGCTCAGCGAGTGCATTTTGCCTCTTCCTCACAGTAAGGTGCTCAATAAAATGCATTTCAAGGAATTTTTGCGCTTCTGTGGTGGAGGAACTCATTTAGCCCTCAGTGCTGTGTTGGGAGGTCCTTCTTGGTGCCATCTGCAATCCAAGACACCACAAGTCTGTGGAGAGCTGTGGAGCACAGAGGCCAAAGGAAATGTTTCTGAGTGGCTGCTTATGATGCTGTAACTGCATGAAAATACTCAGGATATGGACACATCGAATGTTGACATATTCTTGTTCATCCATTACATTTTAGCTCTGAAGCAACAGGGACATCCATTTCCAAACATGTTAATACTTCCCAAGTGCAGTTTACCTTATTTAGCACAGTAGCCTCCTAATACATGGTACAATGTCACGTATACTGTAGTGACACGGTGCTGTTTCCAGCCTTGTGGTGGTGAATTATGGCAAAGCTCTGGTTTTTTGGGTTCTATTTCACAGGCATTTGTTTGAAGCAGCAAGTAAAGACTCTATACAACATAATAACATGCTTTGGCAAAATAGTGACCAGGCTAGAGAAGCAGTTTTCAAATTTCTCCGGACAATACTGTTTTCCAATTGTTCTTCAAACTTCTGTTGTGCCAGAGCAAAACTGGATAGCTCACCCCTAGCTGGCCTGTCCTACTCTGGCTGATAGGTGTGTATGTGGCTATAAATCTCATCTGAAGTCAGAATGACAAAAGTTTCTACTTTTTTTTTTTTTTCCTTTCTTAATGCACAGGTCTACATCAGATATTGGCAGCAAAGTGAGACTACCTGAGTCCAGTGGAGCAGATCAGGCCCAGCATCATGACCAGACATCTTTTGCACCTGGTTCGAGGGCTCCAATGTCTGTTGGTCCACTTGATCAATCAGCTTTCCACTCAGGTGAAAAAATAACACAGACCCAACTTGTAGCTTTGACAGCCTTATATATCATTTTGGATACAAATGAATGTATGTAATATAGCAAATATGGATGATTATTTGGAGAAATACTATGTTAAATAGGGTTTTTCCTGGTGCAGCTGAAGGAGACCTACAAAGGATTGCCTGCCTCTTTGTAAACGCAGCATCAGCTGCACTGTGAAATACTCATCCTACAGAAGTACCACGAAATGGTCTTTTCTGAAGGTGAGATCCAGCAGTAATGCCCCAGATGTTCTTTACTCAAGTGTGGCATTCTGCTGGGTCACTAATCAGGACTCTAAATAAAACTGTTTATCTGGACCACAAAATCCAGTAGCATTTTTAGGGCTGGTACAGAGGGTGTTGGTGGCAAAAGCAGAAGTCACGGAGTTCTGTGTGAACTTGCCTGTTTGTGTTGCACCATGTACAAACCAAGCAAAGTGGAAGGGACAGGTAATGGGCTTCTGAGGGGCATGGAGAAATGAGTTGGATGCTTCCATTATTTTATCAGTGAAGAATATCAATCCAAGTGCTTGAAAACAGAAGATGTACAATGGAGCCATAAGTAGCACTGCCAAAGGAGGCTGAATGGCACTCAGCTCTGCTTGCTGGGTCAGGAAAGAGGAGGAAAACAAGTGGACGTAAAGAAGAGCTTTTGAGAGACTGAGGTTTTCCAGCCTCTTTGTGGGAAGAGTTTTACGACTCCCTGTTTCATCTGGAGGAGTATAACCCCTACTCTTGTCATAACAGTGGGTTACTGAGGGAGGGAAGTTGAAATTATGTGCCCCCTTTTCTTCAAAACACATGGCAGTGGTGCTTTTGCATAGTCAGAGGTAATCTGCTAGCTTGTCACACCTCCTGTATTGGAGAATATAGTTCCTGCCCAAGTGCCGAACTTAGTTTGGGTCTAAAAGTCCCAGTTTTAAAGGCTTTATCAATTCCTGGTCCTTTTGATATTAATTTTGCTTATGAATTAATTGATTTAATCATGAGTTTAAGCTGATACACTGTTTTGATGGTATCTGGATAGCATCTGGAAAAATGAAATAGCTTATTCTTGAAGATTTATAGAAAAGAGCTTACAAAATTCAAAAAGACTTTTGCATTGTCAGTTCAAAGTTGTGAAATTAGAAGGTTTATTAGACATTGCTCTGCTAATCTGTCAGAAAGATTTCTTTCTTAGCTTCCTCAGAACTAATAGGTACCTGCATTGTCTTCAACATCATCTACTGAGAATAATAACGTGGATATGCAAATGTGTTGTCAATTAATTAAATACAGTGGGTTTGAAAGATCCATTCCACTCTCACTTATTGTCATACCTTCTGGAAATGGTGCATGTGAATCTGAAAAGAGCAGATGTTCACCCTTTCATTTCAAAACACTTCAAGCTATAAAATATGCCACACTACCAAGAGCTCTTCGTTTCTGTGTGCAGTAATGTGATCTGGGGGATGTGCTTTCTTCTCACTTCCAGGGATGGGGAGATTTTCTTGGTGCATGTTAAAAGCAGGCATGTTGTGCTACTGCTGAGGAGTGGCTGCATTTCAGAGGAGACAAAGTGACCTTTGTGTGTATCGTGGAGCTTGCCAGAATAATTCTGGGAGTGGTTGGAGGGAACTTTCATATATGATGGGTGCTACAAAAGGCTGTAATACAGGCAGGGAAGGACGAGGAGAGTTGTAAGAAACGTGCAAGTGTAATACAAGGTTTCTAATGTTCTGATATGAAAATGAGATTTTATTTTCTCAATACATGGAAAAGCATTGCTGCATGTGCTGATTTGGAATGTAATGGCCTAATGTCACTCTCATGCAGCTTACCCTCAGCTCTAAGATAATGACATCGTAATAATAATTTAGGATAAGGTATTACATCAGCTATTTTTGAGTAGTAGCTCATTTTGCCATGGTTAAATTAAAGGAGTGTTTTGTTATAGAAGCCATGTGGCATGTACAGGAGCACCACTTTCTTCTCTGTACCTGTCTGAAGAATACTTAATTCCTGCCTTGCTAACTCATTTTAAATAGCAACCCTTGTGCTGTTTATGACCTGGAAAGAACCAGGGTTGCCCACACATCTTAGCCCACCTCTTTCCAAACCAAGGGGCTGGAGGAGCTGGGATAGAGGTCCTGTGAGATACCCAGTGCAGGCATTGTAGATCCCTCTGGTCCCTTGTAATTCCATGGGGACTGCTTCTCTGAGGGCTGACTCCAGCATCCTGCTTGATGCAGGTGAGAAGGCACCACATCCCAAAGTCAACAGGAAAGCTTAGTCCCTAACAGTAGAAAACAGATCATATGTTTCTGCTCTGGGGACAAATGTTCTACAAAATATATTTTTCTCCTCTTTGTATGCCCTGATTGAATCCAGAGCACTTCTGACTGGGCACTGCCTGGGAGGGAGTTGAGAAACTGTGACTCTCTAGGTTTGTGGAGACTCCTCTGGGGGTGGATGTCAGTGGATGAGGCTTTCTGTCTCTGTGCATGTGCCCATGCAGTGTCTGCAACATCTATCAGAACAGAACAGCATAGTCCTCGTGCGGATTGTTCAAGAGCAAAAATGTGCCAGGGCTGTAAATGGCATTCTGGGGGACAGATACTTGAAGCGGCCAGTAATTGATGCTAATTTAATTATACACTGTGTGAGTTTCAGGAGAATGCCCATGTCTTGTGATTTTGTCAGCAGTGGTATCCTATCTTCTGAGAGCAATTAGCAACAACGTTCAAATGATGTGCAGTTTGAAGGGAGAGGAATTGTATTTTCTCTGCATCGATTTTTGTACAGAGAATCTGCCCTCCTATATAACTACTGTGCTTTCATTTTCACTGAAAATGTTTGAGTGTACTTTTTTGTGCTCTTATGGGGTTTACTGCCTCTTCTGCTTTCACGTAAATGATGCTGTTATTGCTGTATTCTGTGAATCTGCAAAGCAAAGTACATGTCCATATATTACAACTTAATACTCAAATCATACTGTGCATGTGCTTTGTTTACTAATGGACAAGGATGATATACAGCTCTCCCATCCTGGATTTAGGGATGAGGATTTTCTGACTAGTGTAATAGTGTAACACTGCTGGAGTCTGTCTTTGCATGTAAATAGACACGGGAGGAACAAAGACTTACTGGACAAGCAAGTTGTTTCTATTCTGTTCTAAACTTGGCAAATACATGGGGTTATGATAGCCAGTCTCAAGGGAAATAGCATGGCTGGTCTTCCAGGTTCATCTCTGGAACAGCAGCAAGAGCCATACTGTTCTCTGCATCTCCGTGAGCCACAGGAATAAACCCTTCCTGACAGCAGGTGTAACCATATCCAGAGACCTGACTGAAACTTGTGCTAGGATGGCTGGTTTCTTCTACTCCAATTAGAGTGTGAATTTTAGAGAGCAGCTTCCTGAACATCCCTGTGCATGCATCTTGATCAAGACATGATAAAACCGGATTTGGTGTCAACAAATTCCCTTGGAAATATTTATTTAAGTTGTAGCTGTGTTTATTGCAGTCATAGACTGTTCCTGGGAAAGGAATTGAGCAGGCAGAACCTTGGTATATTTAGAGAAGCAGTGAAGTTTAGTGACGGAGTTGTTGAGAGTACAGCCTGCTAAACATATCTGTCACTTATTTTTGTAGGTTTTATGACTAGAGATGTTAAGAAAGACTGCATAAACTGTGAAAGGAAGGTGCATTATGCTGAAAACCATGGTGACAACAGCTAAAAGCTGAATAAAGGAAGCAAATGTAAAGGGGGAAAAAAAGCCTTTTCTCTAATTATTCAAAGTTTTGATGAAGATCAGTTGTTACAAGGATCAAGCCCTAAGGACTAAGTCCTTGTACGTCCCTGAAGACCATACATGCTTATAACGATAACTGCAAATCTTGCCTTTTCCAGTGTTTCCCAGCATCATAAAGATGCTCTGGTCAGATGGTGGGAGCCTTAGAGACAACCATTGCTGATCACATTCTCACAGAAAAAAAACCCAAGACCCAAACAAAAACCAACAAACTACCACTGAGTCCAGGTGTTTCGTAGCATTATCTTTTAATTTAAACTCCCAAATCTCATCTATTAATGATATCTACTCTTTTTTTCATTTAACAGGAAATACTGTTCCAGCAGTGTTTGCCATACCAGCAGCAAACCGACCGGGCTTCACAGGCTATTTTATCCCAACACCACCCACTGCCTACAGGAACCAAGCCTGGATGCCCTATGCTGGAGAGAGTGAACTGCCAGGGCAGTGGGCAGACTCAGTAAGCATCCCTGCTTTTCTAACCCCATGTGTTTCCTCTGATTTGCACAGGAGGTGCTTTAAGCAATCCTGAAGTGATCAGCAAAGAGTCTGATAAGGATGTTTCCTTGGAAGGGAATAACTTCTAGTAGTGAAAAGCCATAAGAGAAGACAGAGATACTTCAGCTGTCCATCACATGGACTGTAAGCAAGGTCTTCAGAAAGTGAAATAATTCACTAAGTTAGGGTCAGGAATGTGTTTGAAGTTGGTGGGTTACATAACATCTTTAAGTATTGGGATAGACACATGGCAGGGGAAGGTGATGCTGCCTCTCAAGGTGGCCTTGCGCTGTTTGAAAGCTGGGGAGCATCTTTCCCTCCTGGAGGTTTCTCTCAAGACAGCCTGACTCTGGAATCCCAGCTCTACACTGCTGCAGCCCTGCTGTGCAGTTTTTCAAGTCCTCCAGCAGGCTGGAGTGACAGATCATAAATTAAATAATTAATGGCACAATCCTAGACTGGAACAGATGTAATTTTTAGCCCAAAGTAAACCTACGTTTCAAAGACTTGAATTTGAAACATCCTAAAATGAATTGCAGTAGTTTATCATGTTGGAAACAATTTCTCAAATGTAGAGCTTTTTTCTCCACTAGGGAAAAAAAAAGATCTATTCTGCTGCTTGAGCTCACATCTGGTATTTATGCAGAACCACTGCAGCTAAAAATCCTGGGACAAAGATCCTATTTCCTTGTGCAAATTGTCAACAGAATATTTTAGTGGATTTCAGCTGAAAACTGAGTTGGCTTTGAGCAGCTAAGTAAGGGACAAGACAGTCATATAAGTGTTCCTGGGGGCAGCTTTTTGTTGTCAAATCTTTATTACTGCTCCTGATGCTTGTGAGGAAAAGAATTTGGTATGACTTTGAGATGCAAGTCTGAAATTGTAGGCTGAGCTGTCAAGAAAAAAAAACAACAAAGATGTTCATCTGTAAGCTGAGCACACCTGCTGAAGTGTCCCTGACACCTGGAGGCTTGTGATGCTGTTGTATCAATTGCCTTCTCACAGCTGCCTTCTAAAGCATGCAAAACATTATTATCCTTTTTTTGTTGTTGTTGTGTTTTGGTGTTTGTTAGGGGTTTTTTGGTGGTGGTTGTTTTTCGGTGTGTATGTGTGTGTTTGTAACCTTACTGACATTTTAAATTCAGGAGGCCTGCTGTATCTTAGCAATGATTGTAAACTTTTTCTTCAAGGAGGAAAAAAAAGCCACAAAAGAGATTTTTTTCCCTTTTGTATCCCTGCTCCTGGCTGCAGTCCCATGAAAAAAGAGTCAGATATCACTTGACAAAAGTGGAGACTGGAAACAAACTGGAAAACAAGTCTCCAGTTCCTTCCTCTGGAAGGAGAGGAGCGTAACCCTGTTGAGGGTCTCCTTGTCTTCAGGGAAAGAGGTGGGAAGAGGAGTGGACCACACACAGAGGAATGGAGAGGGATGCAAGAATCTCTCTGAAAAATAACTGTGGCAATATAGAATTCAAAGGCAACAAATCTCCCTTTTAACTTCACTTACTCATTGCAGGGCTTTAACAACTTGTTACTGAGATTTTCAGCCCTCCAGTGGCATTGCAGAAGAGGTAAAAATGGAAACCCAAAGTTCTGCAGTTTCTGGAATGAATTTGCATCTCTCAATGAATGTAAATCTGTCAAGAAATTGTCTTTATTTGAAAATCATTACTGGAGGAACTAGTAATTATGTTAACAACCTAACATGGTCAGATACCTAACATGTATCAGGCTTTAAACATGGTCAGAAAACCTGCATAAAAGTAAAGAGTATAAAGGTAACACTTCAAAAAGTAAAAGTAATGCTCAGGTTTTCTCAGTAGGTTTTCTCAGGGTTTGAGTTTTTGGATGTGCTCTGCTGCCTTCTGAGCCTGTAGATTTTAGCTTGATCATACTTCCAAGATGTTCTTACAATTAGTAAGAACAGAGGCTTTATATATAAATATATATATAAAAGATGAAAATTAAAATTATTTACTTTTCATGTGCTTCTACTAGCCTGGACTATAAAAACAGGAACAGAGGAAACTTAATTTACTATAATCTCTTATTATCTGAGTTAAATGGTAAGTATTGAAGTACTGAGTTTTGTGGGAGAAGGTATCCAAATGTATCCAACAAAGCACTTGTTTTCCAGATTGCTGGATGCTGCTTAGAGAAATCAGTAACCTGGTGGCCTCTAGTGGTGTGTTCACATGTTGTGCTCTGAAATTGTCTTTTAAATAACCTAGTGTAAATTAAACAGAGGTGCCTGCATCTAAGGATGACTTTCATATCATGCCTGCTTCCTGTGTTTGTCTCATCACACCATGTTGAATGTGTTTGACATTCTCTTCATCACTTGATGGATACCCAAGACTGCAAAGAGCATCTGTAAATCCTGATGGTCAAGGCTTTAAGCATAAAGTTTTCTTCGAAATTAAGGGTTGTATATTCCTGTTTTGTAGACTTTTGGAGAACATAAATACTATTGTTATTAAATGCATTTAAATCTTCTGAGCACTATAAAGACTGGTATCATGGTTCATGGATTTGTGAAAGAAATTTAAACTCACACAGTGACTAAAGGGCCTACATTATTAGTTTATTTTTAGCTGGTGTAACACGGGGCTGAAATCAGTGAAGTTATGAATCCCCTGTGTAATTCTGTTAAATCTGGCCAGAAATCTGATACTTCTAAGAAGTCAAACATTCTCTCCAGTCTTGAGTTTCCAAGATTGTTGTCTGGATTTGGTGAGTTTCTGTTAGGAACAGTGAGACCAGAGGCTTGGTTGACTTGGATTAGACAGTGGCTGCTGAAAACACTGCTTTTCAGGTCTAGGCTCTTGGTGTCCTGGAATGCAGTCATGCTGTCTGTTCTCAACTGAAATGTTTAGGAGGAATGGTGAGCAGAGAGCACGCTTTCAGAAAAATCCTCTTCCCTTTGACTTGAGGTGATGATAAATGAGGACATACAACGCTTTCCCTGTGTGGGGGTGTTTTTACCACCACAGCTGGGGGTTGGGTACCGGGTACCTTGACATGTGTGTGAATGACACAGGCCAAATTAGATATTTGGGGGCAGCAACTTGGCCTTATGAGGTTTGCACTCTCTTCCCGTGGTCCCACCCATTAAAGTAAAATAAAAATAAAA